>JAUYWG010000031.1:9637904-9669364 GCA_034779775.1 Enteromius afrohamiltoni | reverse complement strand
ACTGATATTACAATAGTCAGTCTTGACAGTTTACGTGATCTGGCTCTTTATTTGTATTTATTTATTAATATCAAAATATATTTGTGCATGTGGTAAGAGGCTCTAAGGCATATTGCATTGGCTTAAACACACAAGGAAACGCGTTGTGAAAAATAACTTCACAAACATCGCATCTGGACTTTTGAGAAAAAAACACAGACAAGGTAGATTCGGATGGGATTAAAATCACCAAGTACGTCTGTGAAACAAAACATTCTCTAACGATACCCTCTAAAATGAGTCCCGTCCGAATAGAGCTTTACTTTTAGTCATTATTTAGGTAGCACGCATATTCTGAATGCTTTTGGCAGAATTCAAATGAGGCATTTTAATCTAGATTAATTTCAAAATTAATCTATGCCCAACCCTAATTAAAACACAAACCGACCAAAGACGTTTCAGATTCCCTGTTAACTGATTAACTGTTGGGAAGAATTTAATATGAATGAGTTTACTAGTGTAAAAATGGGGTTGTGCAAAACCAATACACAGACAACTGGGTTGCTAAGACACGGAATAACAGAACTGGGTCAAACAGGTGATTCTCCACTGGAAATGCTTTGTAGTCTAGAAATAGTCTTAATCTGTGTCTGGGAATCCAGACCTTACAAGCTCATCTGAAAATCACTTCAAATTAAATGGACTATTTCTGAATCAGCTCTGATATCATCATATTACAACAAACTAAACCCAGATTAGGCTGTGTCCAGATCTAAAATAGCCCATAGTCTTATGTGAAGGAAAAAATGTGATCTTCATTGATCTTCAAATTGCACTTTGCAGAATGCTCCAAACACTGTAAATTACAGCCTCAACAAATTTGACCAACTCTCATGTTGGAACAAAACCATACTTGGACGGGGTCAGAGTAAATCACCCCTCCTTCCACATAATATGTTCGGTTTTATACATAGACATGAATCTCTTGGTTGCAGAAGGCGATAAAGGCAGGAGAGGCTCAGATTAGTGCATAATTCTGTTAGAGGGCAGTGTAAATCCTGGCATTTTTATATCGCTCATTCGTTCTCTCATGCACCCGTTCAGTTCGGTTTAGTTGGATTAAACAGAGTGATGTCACCACAACATGTCATGTTTCTGAGAGAGAGAGAGAGAGAGAGAGGTGGGCGTTCAGCTAGAGCTATTGCATAAGCTTCAACCTAATACTGTACTTTATTATTTTTATTGAGTGTTGGTGATACTACTTGTATTTTTTCCCATTTTCTACTGTGCTATATTAAAATGGTGCATAATAATGCCTGGCATTATATTTAATATTACACTGAAAATAAAGAAATAAACAACATTTAAAAATCAATTCATTAATTTAAAAAAATTATTAGTATTTGTTTGACATAAAAAAAATAAAATAAATAACATTAGTATTTTAACCACCACCACTAAAAAAAAAAAAGAGTTTTAAGCCAGTTTCTAAGCTAGTTATTGCTACAGTATCTTTCTGCAGTGTGTCAGTAATATTAGTTCACATTTCCACACATACAGATATAATTCAGAAAATCCCATTTTATTTCTTATTCATCAAACATTTTACTTTTATTATTTTTACTCAGTTTGCATATGAACTTCTCATCAGATCCATGCATACAAAGAGTGGAGACAAAGAGATGGATACAAAGAAAAATAAAGAGAGAAGACAAGGAGGAGTTTAAATAAAGACAGGTAATACTGAAAATAAAAACAAAGTAAAAAAAGGAAAGGGGATAGAAAACCTACAGAGAAGGAACCCCATACCCTCAAAAATATTTGCAGGGGATTGTGGGAAAGCAGCAATCCAGGTGTATTGCTTTCTCATATGTAGAGTAACAGTGTTGAACCGGGTGAGGTCATCTCAAAACAGTAAACTCTGTAGCAAACTCTTTTGGTTGAGTGTTTATAAAGTTTTGGTCATATTTATGGCCAGGCATTGTAGCGATACAGTATGCTGATGTTCATGGCAACATTTTGAGAGCGTTGTTCTTCATTCTCCACTGAATTATCAACATCAGTGAAACACACTCAATATATGTATAATATATACGGTAATATATATTGATCAAACCTTCATATTTGTTTTTTTGTTCTCTTCAGACAAAGATAAAATCATTACACAAAGTATGTCTTACATAGATTTGCTGATACAATTACTGTAAACATTTAAACAATAAATTCATACATACAAGTACTTCTGAACAAGAATGAAAAAAGTGCTTTATAAAAGACAATAATAATAATAATTTCCTGTTAGTTTTGATTGTGTTGAGGCAACATATCACAGTTTCAGGGCTAGACGCAGCGTCCTAACAACGTATTTGGTGATCAGATTTTTTTTTCAATTAAATTTGCTTAGTTTCAAGCAAGTATTGGTTTGGCTGTGTTCTTTTTACGCTTACACAGAGTCCACTTTGACCTGATTGTTGTTGGTCATGAGTGGCGAAGGTTTACTCTTGAGTCTTTCTTGCGCTTCATTAGAACTTTCCCCAAAGAAGATCCTAGCAGTACATACTGAAACCACAATGCGTTTATACTCACGACGGAAGTTCTGGTTCAAAACTCCATAGACGATTGCATTGAGGCAACTGTTGAAGTATGCCATGAAATAACTTGCCACAAAGAGCCATTCAGGTATTAAAGGAACCACACGCTCGGGAGAAATCGCTACTGCCAACCCGATGAAGTTTAATGGTGCCCAGCAAACGGCAAAGAGCACAAAAACAACAAACATTGTGACGAAGTTTCGCACATCATGAGGCGTGAGCTTGGGACGATTGTCGGGCTTCACTCTTCGTCTCACCTGTATGACTAGAACCCATATTCGCAGATAACAGTAGGTGACGATCATGATGGGAAGAATAAAATGGAAGAAGACGACAGCGATCGTGTATGCCGAGCTTGCTGACTGCTCGAACGTACAGGAATATACCCGTGGATCATACTGCAGGGAGCCTACGAACAAGTTGGGCACAATAGCAAGTACCGTCAAGGCCCAGATTAACAGTACATAGCAAACTGAGTTTTTGTCACTGTAGAGCTTGTCATATTTGAGGCTGTGGCAGATATAACAGTAGCGGTTGATTGCGATGCCGGTGATGTTGAAGATGGAGCCGATTACACTGACACCCATCAGGAAGCCGCTGATTTGGCAATGCATGTATCCCAGGTTCCAGGCCCGGTGAAATATGGAGGTCAGGACCAGCGGATACGGATAGATGGCCACCACCAGGTCTGCCACCGCCAAACTCACCACAAAGATGTTACCTGAGAAACAGACAGAAAGAAAGAGATACAGGTTAAGGAGTATTTAACTACATCCAAAAGCTTAGGTGGATGACTTGCTGCTCTCAAGCAACACTTTCCAACAATGACTGAATGACTTGGAGGTCCATTTTGTACACTGAGGACAATTGAGGGACTTACATGCTATTAGAAATGATGCAGGGGCATGTAAACTTTTGAAAAGAATGAAGATGCTTACATTTTTTATTTTTTTGCCTAAATATCATACGTTTTCATTACGTACTTGCCCTTTAGAAGTTATGCATTTTGTAACATTTTGCAGATTCAGCAAGGTGTATTTAAACTTTTGACATCAACTGTATATTGCTGCATATGTGGTTGCTACTGCCATATAAAAGCCATCATATACTGTAGATATTAATATGTACATATACACATTTTAAAACAAGCATTTTATATACTGTATCTAGTATCAGTCGCTAGACCGCCTCTTTTTGAGATTAAGGGAGTGAGGTTTATCTGCATAGCACCTACTTGCTGGCCTCCATTACAGCATAAATCATTGAATCCAATTAGGCCAGTAAAATCTCTTCTGTAGTTACAGCGTGTACTAAGACTGGCGGAAAATGAAAAATTGCGATAGATTCAAAAACTGTAAAGTTATATATCACCATAAGGAGAACACTGTTAAAAACATACTTTTACATACACACTGGCCACCAAATGAAAAATTCTGATGTTTTTTTTTTTTTTTTTTTTAGCTTAAATGTCACAGAACCGAGCAGACAGGATAGTGGATTGTGAAGTATATGCTGCCTTAAAATATCAATCAGATGAAGGTATTTCAGTTAACAGGATGCAACTTAATCATTGGATTCAGACGTGCCTTCTTGTCCATATGTTGCAAAGGCAGCATTTTTTAGCATTCAGATGTAGCCTACACAGTAACTTTTCCTTTTTATCATGGAAACAGAACATGTTTACTAAGCCTTCCAGGAGTTCAATAAAGCTTTTATTGCCTCTTAAACACATGCTTGATCTGTACTCCAAATATTTGCCTCCACTTATTCATGTAATGTGCATTCTCTATAAAGCAGGGTGCACATGTGTGTTTATAAATGTGAGAGTGTGCAGTTATTAATTATATTCCCTCATTGTGTGGATGGTTAGGCACGGCCTATAGCTGATGGCTGCATTAGGGAAAGAACAAGAATGGTTTAAATGAATGCACATTACTAATTGCCGCCAGGCACAAGGACTCACATTGTGTGTAAAGCTGAAATAATTAACTAACATTGTAATCAAAAGGGTAACACTAAAGGCAGTTGCAGCTGAGTTGCACTCTCTCTTTTCTTAAGACCGCGTAGGAAAATGTAAGTAAATGGTATTACCAAGAAACTAAAGTCTGCAATCATTCATCTGAAATGGTTTTCTTTCTGTCTGACAACAATTTATCTATTGTGTTGGTTTGTATTATATGTTTACACTTCAATAATGTACTTAAAGTGCTCTATTTTTGTACACTATTTTGTACTTAATATAACAAAAATGATTCTTACAGTAGTTCTCAAGACAAACTTAAGATCAACTAAGTGTACTCGGCTGTGCTATTTTGGGACACCATGCATATAGACTAAATGTAAAATAATCTCTGTAGTTAAAACATGTATAAAAGCTTTGTTCAAATACCCAAACTTGCGGTCCACTCGAGAGTGCATGCATGTGACAGGAAATACGTGCGCAAGATTGTCCCAGGTCTTCAAAATGCCAAAGTGCAGTGCCCTTAACCCAGACTAAATCCACACTACCTTATCGTCAGTATTTGATGCTAAGAGTATCTCATCATGCATCATGTTCTGGATATAAATTGTGGTGTTTTTGCCCAAACCTCGCAAGAAAACTGACCAGTGTAAGTTAAATAATTACATGTAATTTGTTGGTTTAATGTAAAGCGTTGTTCAATTATTTGATGTATTTTGTAAAACATTTAAAACTCCTGTCTATCACATAATTTGAGAAAAATGTGTTTATTAATTATTAATTAACTGTCATTGTAATTTGCTGTTTACAAATCATTTCATGTTTTTGTCCATAATAAAATAATTAAATATATAAATAAAATACGAACATAAATTCTCAGACAGACAAAAACACAAAAAAAAAAAAAGAAAAGAAATTTTACCTTAATTTCAAAAATCAAAGTTAGATCATTAGTGACAGTGTAATTGCGCTGATGTGTTCTGCGGTAAGTTCTTAAAAGAAGGGAAAAAAGCAAGAACCACAAGTGTGTCCCATGAGGTAAGAAATTCTACGTGCACACTTGGGATCTTCACAACAACTTGAACACTCACATCATTTAAGTAGTCAAGTGGTCAAATGCAAAGGATTGGGTATTTTGACAAAGCCTTAATCACCACTTGAAGTACACCTGAGTATGTACTAAAGATAGGTTCAAGTGTACTGCAAGTGTAAGTAAATCATTTTTTTAAATTCAGAGATGTAAGATAGTATGTTAATATGTTAAAAGTGAATTTTAGGTCATATATATGGTGTCCCAAAATAGCACAGCTGATTACACTTAATTGATCTTAATTTTATGTTAAGAAATACTAAAGAATATTTTTTACAAAATTGGTGCACAGAAATAGAGCAGTTTAACTACATTACAAAAGTGTAATTTTTTAACCTGGGACACGAGATGGTCAATGAAAAACAGTGGAAAAAGTATATTTACAACATGCGTTTTTAGGGTTGTCAAAGTTAACATGTTACCTTTCACCATTATCTTGAAGATAAATATGAAAAACACTAAGTTCCAATAAAGTTTTTCTTCTGGTTTAGACATCTGATGTTAAGTAAAAGCAAAAAAAGCATGTCAACTTCCTACAGGTTCCTACAGGAGCGATCACAGTTATCAACATCAACATCTTTGCATACTGTTAAAGATCCAACTACGAACAATAACATATAATAATAAACATTTCCTTTAGATCCTCACTGACTGCTCAAACTATCATCGGGGTAACGTCACTAGCATGTATATGATCTTTACCGTGGCTTTCAGTGAAAAGGTCTTATTTAACTTATATCAAACCCTTGAAAATCAGACTTAGAAGTCAATGAGAAATGGGCACATGAACTTGTCCTTGTGTGTCAGCTGACTCGCAGCCCCCTCGCAATGTCAGCACGTGTCAGTACTCTTGTCAAAGCACAGAACCAAAGCACTAATTCGCGGGCAATGGCAGTTCGTCTTGACGATTAGCTTGCAGTGGCCTGAAGCAAAGCTGTCACTCATTTATCCCTTCAAGCACCACACTGACATGCCATCCACATAGAGGTACATACACGCAACCTTCTCACCATTTACACAAATATCATCCAAGCTTTCAGGCAAATAACCTTGGCTGTTCTTAAATACCAGAGGTCATTTCTCTGAGCATCCTTCTTGTGATCTATAGAGGCTCCACCCCATTCCTTCTACTTATCTTCTGATGTAAAGCTTAAAGGGATAGTTTACTAAAAAGCTACAATTATGTTGCTCCAAACCTGTAGAACCTCTTTCTTTTGTTCTTTCTTTCACCATTCAATGAAATTCAGTGGGGTCTAGTGCTGTTTGCCCTAGTATACTTAGAGTCTGCTAAACTGTAACAACTAATTTGGTACTTAATCCACTTTAATTGGACTTCAGCGCTACTTTCGGTATACTTAATATATTTGATTGTGCTAAAGTGGAACTATTGCAAGTAATTTAGGTACCCTTTAAATATTTTGCATTTAAAGGGCAATATAACACAAGCCTCATTAAAAGTGAAAGACACGCATTTAGGCTTATTAATAAGAAATATGCATTGTGCACAAATAATACTCCAAATAAAGTTTAATTAAAATGTTTATATCAGTAGGTCTCTGTCAGTAAATATGTTAATAGATTTGAACTATACTTAGTATAAAATAAATATATTTTAAATATTAAATATTTATTAATATTAAATATTTTTACTAGGATGGACACATGTAAAATATTACTTTGCTTGTTGCACATTTTGTAACATTTTTCAAAGTCAGATGTCTAGTCAGTGGCACTAAAAGCATGCTCAGCAGATGACTAGCAGTGTTAACAAAAGCAAGCTGCCGACTCATTCAACTTTTTTTCTACAAAATCCTTGAAATATTTTTTCATGAATTGTTTTTCATGGGACTCATATCCAAGCTTTTCAATTCATAATAAGTAAATGCTGTAACAGATGAGATACAGTGCAAGTTTACTATGCCAAAATCCACGTGTCCCTGAACCACAAAACCAGTCATACACAGGTCTATTGTAACATTAGTTAACGTTACATTGTACATTGGTGTTTTTTTCCTGTTATGACAAAACTCTTTAAATAAAGATTATGATCTATGAAGATAAAAGGTAAATTTCCTACCATATATACATCAAAACTAATTTTTTTTTATTAGTAATATGCATTGCTAAGAACTTCATTGTGTATCAGTACATTTTTAGTGTTTTTGTAAAAAAATTCTAACTGATTTTAAACAAACACTTAATCAGAGAGACATTCAAAGTTCACAAAACAAGTTTGTGTCAAACCTCTCAGCAGTCACGTTTTGTTGTAGACCTCAGATGGAGCCAATGCAGGTTAAGTCTTGATGCACACTGACAGCAAAGGTTATTTAAGTTGTCTCCATGACGACTTCACTAGTGCACTCAGTTTGTTTGTGACTAAGAGGTGTAGAGGATGAAGGCTAGGCAGCCTTTGTTCTTACGGATGGAAGGAGTAATGGTAGAAATCAAAGAATTGTCCTTGACAAAGTCAAACTGTCAAGTCCCAAGGTAATGTAATGCCACTGGCTTGGCTTTTCTTCCAATCTGTGAGTTTGGGTTATCAAAGCGATTAAAGTGTCACTCAAAACATTTTATTTACCTTACAGTAAGATAGGACTCTGGCTCATGGAAGACATACCCCATTTTCCCCATTACTCTTTCCAGTTGGTTCCCAAACTTTTAAATGTTTTCCCTTGAGGGATTTTAGGATGTGAGCATTACCAAGACTGACAAGTGACAGAACCACACTGCCAGAAAGATGAGTCTCAGTACTTTTAATGAGTGTGAAACTGCCCTTAAACAAATGGCCTCTGAACATCTGCATATCTTATTCTCTTTTCAGAGTCTTCAATCTAATGCATAGAATGGCCATTCACATATTAAAGGTCAGGTCTGCTTCAGGCATGGTCAGAATCATCAGGTGCAGCCAGTATCCTTGCAATGCCATGTCTCAATTAGTACTGAGCGCCTAGGGTCAGAGCTCAAAGATAGGTTAGCAGGTCACTATATTGACAAGGTCAGAATGTGAGACGGCTTCCTTTTCTTCTTTCCAGCAGGTCATTATGCATAACCTTCAGGATAATGTATGTTAATGTATGTTAAACACCTCAGGAATATGACTACATTTCAGTATGTCAAGGAATGCCATATTACAGATGCATCAACGGAGGAAGACAGCACTGTAATTGCATGAATTCATTACATTTACACTCGACTATCCGCAATTAACATTATGAATACTGTTTTAGTGTTGAAACACATAATCATGAATGTCATTCTACTTTACATATAAACAACTCTTCCTGAGCTCTTTAAATAGAAAAAGTTTTCCGAATAGATTGACTGATATGGTTTTTAAAATGGCTTGAGTGATATGTGTACATTTAAGGGCAATCAGGACTAAATATAATTTCACAGTCAAATTATTTTCAGGATATTATAGTTCTGGAATATCTGCATTTTTCCACTGATGCATATTGAACGCCAAAATAAAATATATGTCATATGCACGCAGTATAAGAGTAGGGGTGTCCAATTCTGCTCCTGGAGGACCAATACACTAAGGATTTTGGACCCAACATTCCCCAACACACCTGTCTAAAGGTTTTTAGTAATACTAAAGAATTTAAACTTGGGGTTGCAGTTAAATTCTGTAGGATAGTGGCTTTCTAGGAGCAGGACCAGACAACTTAAAACTTGTGTGATGCATTGCAGCAATTAAAAAAGAATGGTGGATAAACCTGGATTTGTCAATGGATGATGTAGATAAGAAAAAAGCAGGCAACTATAAAGAACGTCTAGGTTACGAATGTAACCCACGTTCCCTGAAGGAGGGAACAGAGACGTTATATATGGGAACTCGCCAGAGAGACCAATTGCCACCGACCCCCCACCGACAGGTGAGATCACAGCAACACCAAGAGGTCCCAAGAGGGCAAGAGGTGTGGTCTCGGGGGATTAACCCGACGCGCACCCCTGAGGAATTGAACGATGAGTTCGCCCAGATAAATTGCTGTCAGACGAGAGAGCAGAAAAGCAGGAACTCTTAAAATCAGGACTCTTCCTCAATCGTTCTCCAGAACTCGTAGAGGGGGTCTCCTGTAGTAGCTCCGAACGGCGAAGGCTCTGAAGCGAAAATCTGCATGTGCATTCTGCTCGTGCCCTCTTATACTCACGCAGTGATGAGGTGCACCTGAGTGCAATCAAATGCACGCAAATATTCATTGGCCTTTTGTATAAAGCTAAAATGCAATTGGTCTCTCTGGCGAGTTTGGGGTCAGTAAGATTTTTTAAAGGTATAATTTACCCAAAAATTTAAATTCTGTCATTCATTTCTCACCCTCGTGTTATTCCAAACCCACACGGCCTCCACCCGTCTTTGGAATAGAAATTAATATATTTTAGATGAAATGGCAACAGACTAACCCAGAAGAGAAATCGTTGAATAAAGTCTTTATTTTTGTTTTCTTTATGGACAAAAAGTATTTTTGTAGCTTTACAACGACTGATGTCACAACTGATGTTACTATTTTATTAATGTACGTATACCTTTTTGGGCCTTAAACATGTAATTGTGTGAACTACCCCTTTATGTCTTTGTAAGAAGTCTTCTATTCTCACCAAAGCTGCATTTATTTGTTCAAAAAGATCAAGAAAGAAAGAACTAACAGTTCAAAAGATCTATTTGAGATAGTAATCTTTTGTGATATGTGCTTAAAAGGACTTCAAAAAACATCCTGACCCAAAACGTATAGAACAGTAGCGTATGTCTAATTTGTTATGACTCTTATGAACTAACAAAACAGGACAGCTAAAGCAAAAAATATTGTTTTCCCATTTCCATTCTTTCTAGCTCAAAAAGAATAACAAAAAATGACTGTTGATGGAATCAGTAATGAATAGGAATTGTTGAGTGGAATCAGAATCAGAATGGTTATAAAATTCTGAATGATTCACTATTCAGTTATATGTTTGTTTTGCAGGAATTACATCAATTACCATCTGTCTTGTGGATGGTCCTTATTCTACAAGCTTGAAATAACTCTGCAATTCTCTGCATGACATTAATTGCCCCATTAAATGGCCCTGTGTGGGTGTTCACAACTCTATAAATAAGAGAGAGATTTTTTAACATTTCATTGATAACGATTAATGCTAAAGTAAAAACCCACACAAAATGGGTTTGTGAGCAGTGAGCAGAAAACACCAAGTTGGTATAGTTCTGAATGGAACAGACATAATGAATTCAATTACAGTCAATAAAATAAAAACCTCTAGGTTTTCAGCTAATTATCAACCAATTACCCTCCCTCTTCATTGCCCACATGGTTGGCCGTGGTCCCTTAATGTGTCTTTCTGAGACAAAAATAGGACAGGGTACCTGTGACAGAAATAGCCTTCTAGTTTTTCCAAGCTAATTACTGTGTCAGCAGAAGCCCTTTTACCTATGCAGTCTACCAAAGCGGAAACCTGCGCAAAGTTATTCGATTTGGGCTGATACTGATATCATGTTTATGAACGACACAGCCTTGCTCTCTCTGCCTTGCTCGCTCACCCTTTGTATACAGCCATTCTGAATCTGTTTGAAAACAAAAAAATCACTTTGATGGCTCTGTATGAATATTAACAACAATACTCCTCCTTAGAAGCTCATATACACAGGCTAAAGGAAGAAAAAGTGGATGAAATATGAATTTTACTTCTGAACAGAAATGGCTCTCTTTTACTGTCATGGATTCACACAAGGGCACAGAGGCAAAGCACCAAGGTCAAATAGTTTTTTCGTTCATTGGGTTTAGTGCTGCACTCAGAGGCAACAAGGTGTTAATCCACCTGATTAACTCCCTTCAGTAAACAGCGTGGAAATTCAAAACCAACCCCTCCAACCATGATGCCACGCTGTTAGTGTGGAGTTAAACTGAGGGACAAGGGCACTAAGACACATTAACACATTAGTGTGTAGACACATGCGGCAGGAAACTGCTGATGCCAGAAGCTTTACAGCTATATTTAGAATCAGAATTACCTCAACACGCTTAAAAAATATGACATTGTGTGTGAAGGATGACTTTAAATACAACACACTTTGTGACACATGCAAACAACAGCACACAACAATGAATAAAAGTAGTGAGGTAGTGAAATTTATATTACAGATGTCACAACATGCATGTTTCATAAATGTCAAAGATGTTTTCATAAACACACACACACACACACACATATATATATATACATATATATATAGATTTTTTATTTTTTGCTGCCTCTTATACACGTATATGATCAAAAACACACTAGAAAAAATGTCATGTAAAATTTTCAGGATTATGGTCAGTTTAGTTGTCATTTTATACACTGCAATTTTTATCATTATGCAATTGCAATTTTAAAATTATAAGTCTCTGCACCTGCCAGAAGCAAACAAAGACGAGAATTTGTTTTAAAAACACTATGCAACATGTGAAGCTAATCAAGCCAGTAAAGTGCTATACCTTTGTTTGTTGATAAAAGTAAATTTAACTACATTTTAATTAATCAAATTTACCCAAATTAAGGTTGTTCTTTGAGAGTACTGTCTGTGTAACGCAATTGTAAATAAACAATGTGTACCCTTTCTGTGTTACCTGCTTCAATATATCTCAGTTTATTTGTCAGCTAAAGTCTGCCAGATGCTGTATTTTACATCAACTGGCTGACTTTTGCCGACAAATAAATAGGGAATTTTGACAGCTGCAGGGTTATTTGAAAAATATGTCTCATATTTCTGCATTTTTCTATCCCAGTTCACAGATCATTTGGACAGTAGTTCATTTCCAAACAAACAATATTTTCATTTATGAATTTTGCAGAAACTTTCAAAGCAACTTGCATCATTAAAGGTATAAATTTGATCAGCTCAGACATGACCTTGGTGTTTCTAATCTGCTTCTCTTTACATTGACAAATAACAGGCAGAATGTGAAAAAGTCAGCACAAAATGTTCAGAAGTGAACCATAGACCACCTTTGTGAGATTGGGTCAGTTCAATTTACATCAAAGGGCTTCCATGACGAGCAAGCACTTTCTGAAAACCCAGAGGCCTCTGTGAATGAACGTCCAAGCGAATTTCCTACCTGGTCTCAAGGCATAAACATACCATGGTGCACTTTGTAGCAAGGCACAAAATATATACCAAGTGCTTTTTAATGTTAGCATCACACATATCCAGCTTCATATTTATGGGTTTTCATCGATGATTTGTTTTCTAGTTCACAAGTACAAAGATGTATTTGGAGCTCTGGTTTGAATAACTATCGTTCGACAAAACAGTTAAAATCTGTGTAAAAGTAAGTTGAAATGGCACGGTTGCATCACTAAATGCATTTTTATATCAGTTTTGCATTTTTCAGGTAGGTTTAGGGTTGGATTTGGTGTAGGGCATATTTCCAACATGAAAGAGCATTAACTTTTAGCGACAGTCCCCGGATATATGAATTCTGAACTGTAGCAATACATACCAATATTAACATCATAAAAACATGCCAAGGTTCATGTATTTAGCGCGTTTTAGCGCCACACAGAGCATATTTCTCTTTGAAAGTGATAAAATGTGCAGGAAGGTACGTAAAAACAGTGTTACACAAAAAGTGCAGAGAGGTACACATTTTTATGAGACCAGGTGGTGAATTTCTCACTGACCACAAGAATAAATATTTCAATATTATTTTCAATAAACAATTTTATCATCTTAAATTGACTTAAAATGGATACTCTTTGGCTTAACTGAGTGTTTCAATTAGAAAAAAAAATTTAATCAAGCAGCTTAAAATAAATTGTAATTAGCATGTAATCAGTGGCATCTTTAGATTGCAGAACTCTAAAATCATATTTGTGAAGAAAAATGAGATACAGCTTGCTACCATTATAATACATTTTTCATGGACATATTGAAACATTTTCTCTTAAATATAAAGTGATTTGAGAAAACTAAAATTAGTTTTCCAAATAACTTAATTCAGGTGTGTGGAGCCACAGACAGACAGACAACAAAAAGACAGACAGACAGACAGACGTTATATGGTATATAAAAAGACAGTTCAGGGATGCTATCAAGCATTTTAACCAAAAAAAGACTAGAGCAATTCATATCATATCTGTTCAGTCATGCCTTTTTCTTTTCTCTTTGTCTCTTGGCATTACTTGCCTGCTTGAATTAAGGACAGCAGAGATTGCTGGGGTGAACAGATTTCATCATGACGCATGCACAGACATCTCTCCTCTTTCATTGCACAGTTCTCCTTTTACTTTTCCTGTTTGCATGCATATGATGGCAATAAATGTTTTATTCGAGTTAGTAGTCAATGAGCTTTTACACCTGGCTTATTGACAACAAGAGCTGTGCTAATGGTGAAACAACCCCTGGAAGTTTCCACCATTTGGACTATCAAATAAAAGGAAGCTTTAGCTAACACTTCACTTTCATGTTCTCTCATGATTATGATCACAACCTCACGCCTACACGCTTTCCTGGATCATTTGCGGCCAGTGAAATACAACCTCATGTCACTGGTGTTATGCTGCAGCTTGCGGACGGTGTGACGGTACCTGTCGTACAAGCTCAGCATCTCCCATGAACAAGCGGAGATGACAAAACACCACAGGTGGTGTCACACTCCGCATCAGGCAAGTTCGGAGCAAAATTGGCAAGACACAAGCTGACAGATCCGTGCCACAGACTCTGAAACACACGCACATTCACATGATCACTGAAAGAGAGGTGGAGCAATACGTACAGCGCTACTGAGGCCTTCACCCTGTCAGATGTCAGGTTTGAGCCCAAGTCACCAAACACACACACACACACCCTTCCAGTCCTCATGCTGACAGGACTGTCAGTTCTACTTCTCATCCACCCGAGTGTCAAGTATTAGGATGTCCTATTCAAACAAGCATGTCCTCCAAGAGCAGTGGCGTGTGGTGGTCTGCTGTAATTTTCCTCTCTGCAGATGTTTTTAGTTCATTGTAAACAGTTTTAACAGATTTAAGTTATATGGAATAGCACTTACCTTACGTTAACAAGAAAACAATACTTTGAAAAAAAAGCAGCTTTGTCATAATTACATATTTTGTTGAACAATGGGTGCCTTTGGGGAATTTTTACCTTAGGTTTACTTTACACTAATAAATAGGCCTATTTTTTTTCCTTAAAAATAAATAAATAAATATATATATATATATATATATATATATGTAAACAATTATTATTATTTGTTGACACCCTTTTGTGATGACACAATTTTTGTCTCACATTACCTTACACTATACTAAGATTGTGATAATTAGAGCAAAAATACTAAAACAAAAAATCTGGTATATTGTGTTTGGACAATGGGGGCCCTTTGAATCCAAAATCTTTTATAACTTCTGTTACATATAAATGCCAACACCCTTAAAGTGGCAATTTACCTTTTCCCATTGAGCAAAGCACTATAACAAAGCAAATAACATACTGTACCTCATCCACTATAAATGGCATAAATGCAGTCAGTATTACCTAGTTTCTGGAATAGAAGCAGCTCCCAGCTTTTGTGAGTTACAATTATGATAGCAGCAGGAAAATGTGTGCTACGCTGAATAACAGACAAGCACATACGAGGTAACTGCTGACAGTAGAGTGTGGAGAAGTCAAGCATGCTTTTACACATTTTTCATATTCATTGTGCTTGTGTGCGTTTGTACTGATAGGCCGCAGGCTGAAGAGCTGAGCATATTATGAGGGTCAGAAATATAGAGCTTCTTCATTTCACCCCATCAGCTCTACAGAGAGAACAGCACATGGGTTTATTCAGCACACACAACACATACATCTGATATTAATGAATCTAATGCACTAGTCCACATACACTTGCTTAGAAATGTAACTCACACCACCACTTCTATTGATTTTTTAAAAAAGGTACACCACTGAAAGTAATAAAATAAAGATTTAAATTATAGAAGTAACAATTTAAGTAAAATTCCTAAGCAATTGTATGTATAATATATTATATATTATAAAAATTGTGTGTGTGTGTGTGTGCGTGTGTGTGTGTATACAGTAGTCAACATTTGAAGTGGATCAAAACCTTTCATCAAAGTTGTCCTAAAACCTAAAACTAAAATGCGTTCTTGTCTTAGGACAACTTTGATTAACTGATCCTGTCACGCTGTCGCTGTCACAGCCACCTGACTCCGATGCAAACTCAATAGGTGCGGCACCGCAAGGAATCAGCTGACGCCTTACAAAACAATACATTCTGGTAAGATCATTTGTCCGACTTTGGCTGCAGCCGCCTTTCGATCACATGTGCCATCAAGCAGTTGCTCAAAATCAGCTGTGAAAGCCTTGATGATGACACACTTTATTTTCATTGGTCAGATTATGTGATGGCAAACACTATGTGTGCTGCATGTGTTTTTATAAAAAAGTTCCTGTATGTAATCAAGCTTGATATCGAATATCTGATATTTAAACAAAACATTAATGATGAAAATGATATATAAATATAAGAAATATATATTCTTATTGTATAAGAGTTAATGACGTTGATTCAGTGAATTACGGAGACCTATAAGTGTCCGACCTGATGGCCGTCTATTTACTCCTCCCCCGACTGCAAGGGGCTGCTCTCGTCAGCCGGTGGCAGGCTAATGTAGTGCATCTCGAACGCACCTATTCACTCGCTCTCAGTCGCCAGACTATTAATGAGGAACACCTGAGTTTAATTACCTGTTTAATTAAGCCTCGCTAAACAGAAGTACGGCAGCTGTGCAGGAGGTAATACACTAACCCGATTTACCTGCCTTTTCTTAGTTGTAGGGAACCTGTAGTTGACCCGTTCCTGGAGGAATGTAATGCTGCTGAGAGAAACGGCTCACCTGCACCACGCACCTTGGATTCCTGTCTGGAGCGCTTGTAAGCCCTCAAAGTTTGATACGCCTGCACTTACCTGCTATACCTACCTCTGGTGAAGAGCTTTTGAAATGTATGGGGACATTCGAGTTACCTTGTAAGAAATGAAGTCCACGTCATATAGAACCTTTCCCCATTGTGCGCCAGGTCAACGTCGTCACGTATGAACTACAGCTGCCAAACCGTTACCGTATCATCATACTGACCCTGCGTTTCCTCCTCCAGAGCGGCCAGAACTCCCTCCACCAGAAATCGAGCCCAACGAAAACATCTACAGGGTTAAGGAAATCCTCGACTCTCGGCAGATGGGTGGATGACTATATGATTGAGTGGGAGGGGTATGGACCGGAAGAGAGGTGTTGGGTAGACCAGGATGATGTACTCGACCCAACATTCACTGAAGCTTTCCATCATAGTCACCCTCACCGTCCTGCTCCCAGAAGGCGTGGCCATCCCCGCCGTCAGGTGAGAGCATCGGGAGCTGCTCGTGGAAGGGGGGGGTGATGTCATGCTGTCACAGCCACCTGACTCAGACGCAAACACATTCACTCGATAGTGATCCGGAGATCGCATGCATTCCTGCTACCTGCACAGAGCACCGAGCACAACCAACAGCTGTATAACCAAGACAGTAAGACATTTAAGATTATGCACACTGATATACTTACTGTTGAATGAACTGTAATCAAAGATAACAAGCTGGGGATCGCTGACATTCCTAGCATTCCAGTCACCGGTACCGAGCACCACCAATCAACGTATGCTCAATCACAGTAAGAGCTTTTAAAACATAACTGCATCTACTCACCTGCGATGTTTACCTCTGTTTGAAGGATCCGTGGAGGGATTTCGCGGTCAGGAGATCGCTCAGATTGACGGTCTGTATTATTAATTCCCCTTTAAGGACAGAACAGACACAAATCAGTGATCAAGAGATCGCTCTAATTGACTGTTTTCTTTTGATTTTTGCTTATTAAATAAACGCTTGTTTCTTGCACTTGAACTGATTTCAGAGTGGTCAGTCTGAGTGTTACAGATCCACTGTATATATTTTAAACAATTTTGAACATTATTAAGTTAGAATAAATAATGTATATACTGTTTAATATTATTGTCATAAATTTGCTTATTTGTTACAATCTTAAATATTTATTTTCCATTTTAATCAAAAAAATTTCATTATATATATGCATACTGCAATATATTATATACACATAAATTTGCACTTACACATATACATTTTATACACATACACACATTTCAAACAGATTTCTAACACATCAAGTGAATCCTCCAAGGTCATAGTAAGTGGAATGTGACAAGGGTCAGCAGGAACAATATAGTGTCTCTTGCCCTTTTGTGCTGTTGTGAGTAATAGTTATGATTTGGCTTGGAGAAGGTCCTAGAAAAGCATTTAACACATTTATTAAGCGTGAACAATAAGGAAGAAGCTTGTTTCCAGAACATTTCATGTTATGAGTACTTTAAGCACCTTTAAGAGGTGCTCCATTGTCAGCAATTCTCACTCCTAGTGAGAGATTTTATAATGCAGCTCGCTTCAGGGTAAGGTACAGTACATCATAACAGCAGCAGTAAAACCCTGTGGTGGAAGCGGCTTAAAGATTGAAAAAATGTCTATTACTCCAAGGTACTCTCAATTTCTAGCCTTTACATCACAAGGAAATGGATTTTGATGTGTTTGAAGTCTGTGCACATATATAATAAGATTTAGGGGTTTACAGGACCGGCAAAAAAAACAGAAATACTTACTCTTTTTCTTTCTCGATCACGGTATGTTTTTATTAATATGGTATAACTTAACAGTAAACATAAGCTCTAAATACAGAAAGAGAGCCATCAATCCCTTTATCCACAGTTGCAGTTGCTTTAACACCTTCCATTTGTCATTAACTCCTCTTAATTCACTACTAAGAGGTAGACATCAGAAGAGGCTGAGTTAGAGCTCTGGCATGACGCCCAATATATCGGCCTGATCAGCGTTGGTACTGTGCAAGTCGTATGGGACCTAAAGATCACAGTTTTAGAAATTCTGCCTCCAGGCAAAGAAATGAAAGCTACTGCAGTCGTCATAACTGTTAGGGTAGAAAAACTAAATCTTTTAGCTTTGAAATTTGCAATGTACAAATAACATAGTTGCTAAACTATGGTCAAGATCCTTATTTGAAAAAAAAAAAAAGCTTATCTAAACCAGTGGTTTTCAAACTGCAAGAGGAAGATAGTAAAAAATAAATATTACACATTGAATTGTTATTTTTTTACAGTATAATTGGGCATAATTTGGGCAGAAGAGCTACTTAAGGGAAAAATTTAACTACATTTAAGCTATTTAAAGTCTTTCATAATAGAACTGTTTTGGAACAAAATAATGAGAAACAATTGGTGAACCATTTTAGAAAACGGTTTTGTTTGGATTCTAACATCCCTGCAGCCGTACACAAATCAGGTGGATTGGAAAATGGATGGATGGGAGTATGGATGGTTCGTTTAGGCAGTTTATGTAAATCAAATCAGGTTAATGAACAAAAGAAAAGATTCACTTAAACGGATTCCATACAGGTACATACTGTATAGAAGCCGCAGTTCAGAAGAGGGTGTCATTATTGCATTATTTCACTTGGCTACAAGACGTGTAACAGTGTCTTATAAGAAATTGTGACATTTTCGTGACATTACAGTTGTACGGTTGTTAATTAAAAGCTACTCTGACAGAAAACCTTTATATCCCAGTACTGATAAGTTAAAAGTTAAAGATGATAACTGTTACTGTGGCCTCCCACAGATTCTCATACTCTAAACACACACTTCTGAGAAACAAAATGTGGAAAAAAGACAAACAAAAAATCTGTGATTAGAAGACGAAACAAGCAAAGCAGAATTATACTACTAGGAGATTCCCACATTCAATGCTCACTCAACAAATTCTGACCGTTATTAGTAGTGTTTACAAAGAAAAACATATCTTTGGATGCGAATGATGCCTTAAACAATGCAGCTTAGTAAACAAATTTGTACCAATACAAAAAAGTAGACAAAATGGTGGAAAAATCCATTAAAAAGACTCCAATATTGGTAGTGAGATTTTACCACAAGCATATCTGTGGAATATCTGTGGAATCTTTCTATTGCACGATTCTTTACAGTAGAATGACTATTAACAGGTTACTCCACACTAAGATTTTACCACTGGACAGTTACCACTTTTACCACAAATTTTTCATTTTGGGGTGCAATAACCGTTTCAAATTTTCACAATATGAAAAATAAATACATATTTTGGAGATAGTGGACCATAAAGCCGGATACAAGCACATTTACTATAATGTACACATTATGCTATGTTTCTCAACATAGCCTCAACAACATTTCATGACTCCAGCAAACCCTTCAGGCTCATTGTAAAAAAGTCACCATTCAGGGCAAAACTCAAGATTCAGTGACCCACTAGAAGGAAAACAGCAGTCATGCGTCAAAAAGTCCTATAGCCTAAGAATAGTTCCATTATGTGCACAATTTTATTCAGAGTAACCTTAACCTTTTCAGAAGATATACAATGTATGCAGTGGCTCAAAAGTCTTCCTGAACCTCCACACATCATCTCCACTCAATACAAGATGCGATGTGTTTTGACAATAAGTGAATCCACAAGGCTCACTCAAGTATGTCAGACTATACAATATATAGTACATTTGAGACTAACTACTGTGAAATTGAAATCATACAATACCAATCCAATGAAGACCTTTGTACTAAAGTTAGAAGGATTACTGTGCTGAAGTGCTTCCCCAAAACTGTCTCTCCAATTAATTGCAATAATGGTAAAAAAAAAATAATGTAACATTATATCTACTACACTACTGTCTAATCCTATAATGAAACAATCCGATGTCTCTTTCACATAAAAACCTGTTTCTGATTAGGTTTAAAATAAGAAATATAGTCACACATGCATTAATTTTTTTTTTTTTTTTTTGCTCTGACATGGGCTTTCTCATTTGTTTATGAAGCATAAGAATTTAAAACCATAACTACAATGGGTACGGAAAGTATTCAGACCCCCTACATTTTTCACTCTTTGTTATATTGCAGCCATTTGCTACATTAATGAGGAAAAAAAAAGAACTTGAATGATTTTAGCAAAAGGCTGCAATATAACAAAGAGTGAAAAGTTGAAGGGGGTCTGATTACTTTCCGTATCCACTGTAGATGAGAGACAACTGTACTGAAGAACATTTTCAAGGTAATTTCACATAAACTCCCACACCTGCTTTTACATTTCCTATTTCCAAATTTCACAGAAAAGTGTAAAATCCCACACTCGTCTAAATGGGCTTGTTTTATGTGCAAGGAAATTTTCCTTAATGTTTTGAGATAAAGAGCTTGAACTTGTAAAACATCCTCCCCAGTCCAAAAAGACCATTTATTACTGCAATAATGATTAATTCTGAACTTATTTGGCACTCAGTTTTGGACATTTTTTTGTGCTAGTCACCAAAGTCACAAATGCTCCCAATAACTCTAAAGACAAAGGAAAGATGACATTATAACAAAAATGAATGACTGACCGCACAACCTAAAACCTTCACCGGCAAATATGCTCAGCCAAAAGTAACAGGCATTGAAAAAACAGGGTTGCCAGGTCTGTGAAACCAAACCAGCCCGACTGCAATTCAAAACTAGCCCATTCGCATTTAACTTTCTCTTTAAACTGCAGACGAAAAAAAAGAAAACCACAGCAACAGTGTAAATTTATATATGTGGTTAAACCACAGACTTGGCAACGTCTCTATTTTTATAAAACATCTGGTGTATTATAATTTATTACTGCTAATGTATAATGCATCATAATTCTTGCAAAGAAAAAATTTCAGAACATACAGCTTTTCAAATACCCATAAATGAAAAAACATGCCTTGTAGTTATCTAAGCTCTATGGTCTATGTCTGCAGGGACAAATGGGGCCATGCTAACCAGCTAAACCTTGACCCCACTGAAGCTATCTGTACATCTACAGTATGTTCCTCTAAAATAGGATTAACTAGTCATTTACAGATGAATGAACTCAAGTGTTCCTGGTATCTTTTAAGGAAAATAAAAGCAGAGATAATATTCAGAGAAAGGATGATTTTTCGCTTTCCCTCTTTCACTCCACCTCTTCATAAAGCCAATTACCAAGGCTTGAGCTCCAATCTGCAATTACTGGGCTGGACAGATTTTTTTAGAAAAATTGGATTAATCCCATTTCTGCCAGCTAGCGTTTCAAGTGCACTTCAAATAGGAATCACTTTATAAAGGAACCACTTATTAAATGTGAAATAAAGCCGGCAACAGCTATAAAAACAATTAGGACAGAGATCCATATTCCAGGAAAACTTGCAGTGGACCGCTGCTAATAAACCATAGGGGCAAATTCTTGACTAGAATCTAGAATCAGTATAGTATACGGTGTAATAAATGTGTTGCATAATATAATATATTACCACTGTAATGGTTTTATTTGGGGGAAGGGAAAAACACCTCATTATCTACCAGGAAGAGAAATGACCAGATCGCCACTCTATTCCCTATACGGTAACATGGACTGAACATTGAGGCTGGACCACCAGTCAGCCAGAAAAATTAGAGTAACTTTAACTTAAGTTTCCGGAGTCATTACTGGGGGTCAGAAACCGTTCAGCCACTGTACAAATCTTATTCCCAAGGCAAAATTATTTCAATGATTCAGTGCTCCTGCAGATTGGATTTCTCATGACAGGCAGAAATATGGAATAAATGATTGTATCCGATAGAAGATTGAAAAATATAAGCAAGATGGAGAGAGCAGAAGGAACAAACAACACATGCATGTGTGAAATTGCACGCATAAAGTACATTTTTCTTTGTGACACTGTCAAATATTCTATGATTACAGCAGGCAACTGGGATCTACATCTTGTCTGATTGGCCAGCAGACTCATTCCCTTATGTCTGTCGACCTTTGCTTTATTAAGCACTATTCGGCCTCAGCTGACCTAAAGAGATCATAGATAATCTGCTTAAATTGAAATTAAAAATGTAATGCTGTTTTTTTTGCTCTTACAACTTCATTTTCAGAAGCTCACAGCTGCATAAAGGTAAGACAAAGCATGGATCAGCTGGCTTTTTTGTGGCTAGAAGCTATAGCACAGAGACAGTAGAAACAGTGTTTCATGGATAGCAAGCTTTTATGTTCATTTGCAGCTTTTTTTTTTCATCTTAGATATTTGGGTGTACTCTGAATGTAAAAGGGTGTGCATGTACATTCAACAGATTCATACATTCCGGTTCCTAACAAAGAAGAGACACATTCTAGTGCAAAATATACACCCACAAATAGAACTGCGCATTTCACCCAAATAAATACCTTATATACATGAACGTAAATGCAAGCTGTATTAAAAGATGATTCATTATTTCATCCTGAGACCCTGAGTCATAGTTATTCACATGCTTGAAAGAAAGGTCCTTAAGCACTTGTGACTCATGCACACCAGCACACTTCACCTGATCTCTTGTTATTCTATATCCGCATTGTCTAAACCAAGAATATGATGAAGCAAAACATCATTGTGACTCATCCTATAGAACAGTGAGCATATGATCAAGATTTGAAGTCGGTAATGCTAAAATTGCTGAACTGGACGGATTAGTGTTATCTTAAAGGTCTTTATAGGGCAACAGCTAGACACATAAAGGTAGACAGATAGAATTGGCATATACACATACAAAAGTACAACATTTTACTGTAAGTTTGATTGCGACTTAATGATTGTCGTTAAGTGTTCACCATTTGTTTGACTGTCATTAACTGTATGATTTTACTGTACATTTCTGCTATATGGATATCAACTTGACAGTCACCACTGACAAGCAACCACTGTACTTAATACAACGTAGAAACATTCTGAAATGTCCTGTAAAGCTGGTTTTATAACAATTTGAATCATGAAAAGTGCTATACAAATAAACTTCACTGAACTGAATATGGGCTGACAGTATAGTCAAACATAGGGTTGTCTGCTATAAATAAGATAAGATGCTGTAAGCTTGAAATAATGAGAATACATTTATATTTAAGTTAGTTTTGTGTCCTGATTAAATCTGAAAAGATCTAGAGGTGAAGCCGTGGAATCAAAGTCTCACAGACCCAATCACAAGCTCACAATCCTGACACCAAACCCCGTTTTTATAGCATCAAATAACTAGTTAAAAGCAAACTTTTTAGAAAAACAAACACTTGAACATACATCAGCATCATAAGAACTACTTTAAATGATGGAAACAACCTTTGTACAAGTGTCATTTAATTATTTCGTTTGTCTCACGTCCCATTTGATTACATGGAGCTTCAGCTTCACTTTTCAAGACTCGTGTGGCACACACGAGACAGACAGAGAGATAGCTATAGAAGTCTGGCAGTGATTTGCCTTATTATAGCAGAACAAATCTATTCCTGCAGCTTTGTCTCTCAAGCACATTACAAGGCTCAAAGCACATGATTGCATTAAGGAAATATCATGGTTTCTGTCACACACTCTCACATTTTATCTCTCGCATACATTTTTTTCCCCTGCTGCCTCCTTATCTCTGTCTCTCTTGCACACATGTAGATGAAATGACAGATGCAGGCACATAAGTACACAAACACAATTATGTATTTTTTGTGTTTTGGGAACGAGATAAAAACACAGTTTGGAACAATGCTTCTATAGAATGCAAAAGAACAGGTCCCAAGATAAGATAAGCTTGTGTTATTGTTATGACAACACATTTCTCTGCATTACTATTGCTTTCTTCATCTCTTTCTGTCACCCTCACTCCATTTAATTCAACTTCTGTCTCCCCCTCTCTCAATTTATCTATCTCTCTATTTATACCCACCTTAAATATTCCTGTCTGTACTATAAGCAGGAGTCAAGATAATATAAGTGTAGTTTTTAGATAATATATCTTAAAATAATTTGTCAATTCTGTGTCAATGAAATATTATTGTGTCTATATCTAAAATATAATTCTTATATGATATGTAAAGATTAGTGTTAGCTAAGAGAAAACAGGAAATCTATTTGTCAATTTAATGTACTGAGACTGGAAATGTTATTTTAGCTTATAAGATTATTGGAAAATAATTGACATAAAATACTTGAAAATGCATCTTAAAGGAAAACGCCACCATTTTTCCATATACCGCATTTGTTCTTCCTTAAACTTAGACGAGTTGTTCATTTCTTAGGATCCAAACAGGGATGAATTCAGAAACCATCAAACACTTCCACGTTTTTCCTATTTAAAGACTAGTTACACAAGTAAATATATGGCGGAAGAGCACTTCGCAGCACTTTGATCTCTGCGTTTTCTTGGCGTCACCATACTTACTCGTGCAACTCTTGTAACTGTCTTTAAATACGGAAACCGTGGAAGTGTTTGGTGGCTTCTAAATTTAACCCTGTTTGGATTCTAAGGAATGAATGGACCTAAGCAAAACGCTAAAAAAAACACTGGAGTGGGACAGGAGAGGTATGTATCAAACCGTCTTTGTTGAGGGAAGAAGATAGTGGAATATGGAAAAACTGTTTTCCTTTAAATGAACACATGATGTATGTTGTATGTTATTATGACTGGTTGAGATAGAAACATCCTGATTTGGGTACATATGTTGAGTCAGATTGCACTCTGCAGCCAACTTAATGACTGTTGACCTTTTCTTACAAGAAATGTTATATGTTAGATTAATCATTCTGTTGTAAGAAAAACTTATATTTATTATAAGCAAATTATATTTCTGGCTTGTACAAAAATGTAGCAGTGATGAGGGGTATGTAGGTCAAGAGAACTCTGGGGGTATCTTAGTATTGTGTTGTCTTTGCTAATGGCTTCAGTAATGTATCTCTGACCTATGACAGAAACCATTAAAAAGCCATAGTATCTCATAGTCAAACTACCAGTGGAGGAGAGCAGAGGAAAATAAGCAGGAGAAGAAAAATGCAGACAACAACAACCCTGCACGGCCTGTTAGATTCACAGGTAATGCATCAGCTACATTATTATATGACCTATTTCTGACTTTAATTTAGGACCACTTCCATTATATAGCCTGTGAAAAATAAGCTTCCTTTTTCACTCTGCCTCTCTCTTTTCTTACATGCGCAATTGTTTCCGAAATGACTGAGAAACAAAATAACAAGAGCACTTGACTTCAAAATCTGACTTCAAACATTATGGTAAAATAGACCTATTGTCCTTTAGTCTTTGAAGCTTTATTTATCATCCCTTTCTCTTCCTTTCATTCTCTCTCTCACCTTCAGACCAGAGTTAGCTGCAAACTGTATGCATGAACACTGGCGCTGGACAGAATGTGCGAGGTCCTGAGACAGGAAGAGATGGATAAATGATTGGATAAAGGGATAATGATCAGCACAGTCTGTTCGCAGAGTGGGTGGGATGGATGAGAGAGCCAAACTGGCTTTTTTCACGTGCAGACGTGTGGGTGTTTACTGTGTTCAGATGCACTTATGCAATATGCAATATGCACTTATTCAATTAACAACTGTAATGACACTGTAATGTACCTTAATATCTCACTCAGATGGGCTTTTGACCAAGAAGTTTTTATGACATTAACATGCCATCAAATTACACAAGATATGAGTGCTCTTCACAGATCATGTGCACAAATGTGCATGTAAGCATTGAGGCAGTGTAATGAGATGGAGATGCAATGGAAGCTCACTTTAATGTATAACAAAGAAAATCTTAAAAAGCCAAGTGTTTTAATCGTCGGTGCGAATTACAACCAATTTTAAGCAGTTTTAAAACTGAATCTGTTTCTACTTCCATTTAATAAAGTAAGATATGATTTTTGGCTGCTTGTACTGATTTCTCAAAAAGTCAGTAACACTTTAGACTAGATAATTACAACATGTTAACTATAAACTATGATGTTCCCCTTAATAATTCTTAATTTGCTGCTAGTTAATAAGGTAGTTGTTAAGTTTAGGTGTTGGGTAGGATTAGGGATGTAGAATAAGGCATTAATATGTGCTTAATTAGAACCAATAAATGGCTAATATTCTAGTAATATTAGGGGTGTAACTATACATCGTATCGTATTAAACCGTTCGGTACGAGGCTTTCGGTTCGGTACACATACAAAATGAACGAATGGAAAATGCGAGGCGCGTCACGCCGCTTCCTCCACCAATTTCAAATCGAGCTCGCGCATGTAGCGTCTGCTGTTACTTGGCAACCATGAAAGCACTGTCAGTTACAAAATCATTTCTGCTTTGGATTTTAAACAGCGCGGCTCTGTTGAAAATGAAGAGCTTGCGCGTGTGAACGGCCCCTAAGCCTTTGGTGACACATACACCACGAACTTAAATAGTGGATATCTCCCCTGTCTCTCCCCTCACGCGGATTGTCCCGAAGGAAGAAACGGTCTACAAACACAGGACGCTCAGCTTTCATGATTTGAAATGGCTCAAATCTACTTTTTATTAAGTTTTAATTAATCTATAAATACCATCCAAGACTGACTTTTCCAAAACACTTCTTTATTTGAAGAAACCGCAGAAGTTATGTGAAGTATAGCTCCATTGTTGTTTAACATAAAAGAAAAGGGGGGGGAAACAAGGTCATATTATGTTAGTATTTATAAATAAAAACATGGGAAAAAAATAAAATAAGAAATTCTTTTTTTTATTGTATTTTTGCCGTATTGAAAACATACCGAACCGTGAAACTACTGCATCGTATCGAACCGAACCGTGGTTTTTGTGAACCGTTACACCCCTAAGTAATATGCATGCTAATACAGGTGTAACCATGAAATAAAGTGTTACCAGGATTCCTGTAAGCAATAAAGATAAACAGAGAATGCTATTAAATTCATAAAAACAAACATGTTTGTCATGCCCTGAATATTCTCTGAATGAAATTCAAACTCTCCATGGATGCTTATGAGATTGTGTTGATGGAAAACACTATTGGCAGAGCTCCTCTTCAGGTACAAGTGTATGTGTGCATGTGTGTACACATGAACTTCCTCCAGCAGCAGGGGGGCACAGACTGAGAGTGATGCACACAGACAAAGATGTCACAAAGAATGAGCACACCCCAACCAAAATATGTCTGAGTGAGAGAACGAATGGGAGGGAGAAGGGGGTCATAAAGAGGTAAAAACACAGAAAGAGGCGGATAGGCACAGATGGAAGAGGTGGGGGGAATGCAACCCAAAAGACTGAGAGAGGGGTCCTGAGGACAAGTAAACAAGTGTGCAGCAGACAAGCGTCTTTGCACAAACACATCGGGCTCTGTGTTACCCGTGTTGTGCCTTTTAAAGAACATGTTTTACGATGCCCACAGCAGGCATGAATGACTTCAGTGCCTTTCATGTTGACTGCTTTTCGGGTCACCGTCTCTCACCTCTAGTGGCTACACACGCACGCACACAGACCTCTGTTCAGTCATCACACTGCTTTAGCTCTACACACGTGCACATGTACACAATTCTCAACGCACTAGGCTTTTCTATCCACATATAGTCAGAAACACACCGCTCGCTCACAGACTCACACACACTGCTCCTTTAGCTCCACTCACACTTCCTTCACATCACATCCAACAGTTAGGAAGTTCAAAGCTTAATCACAGCAAGCTGCAAATCTCTTGAAAACCGCATTAATAACACAAACGGGAAAATGATCACACTGATCTTATAGTGACATGGAGCAGTTTATTAAAATACTCTACAAGTCAAAGAACCTGACTCTAGAGTTGTTTAATTAACATTCCAAGCTGTCATGCTAATTTAACCATTGAATGTGGTGAAGGTAACCACATTTGTCTGACAAATAGGACAGAAAACATCACTTGTGAAATAGAAATTTGAGATTTGCTACCATTTTGGTTTGGGTGGTTTTGGTAACATGCTGACTTTACCTCATAACACCGGTTATTTTTTCCAAGACTGTTATTTTTATTTAAATTACAAAAGTCTGGATTATGATTTTTGTGTGTTTTTGAAAGAAGTCTCTCTGCTCACCGAGGCTGCATTTCTTAAATCAAAAACAAAGTAAATTGCTTTTTGAGCGCCCAACCAGAACATCAGAATGATTTCTGAGGGATCCATTTGACAATAACATCAACAAAAATCACTTGCTATAGTTCTAGAAGCACCTTAGTTAACTGTCTAAGAGACAAGTAATGCAGTATGTTACATAAAAAGCAACAATGTAACATAGTTAACTACTTATGTGTAATACAGTAATGTAACATGACTTTTAAAACTAACGTTTTCTAACACATGCTTTGGTATTCAGCCCCTGAGTGCACAATGCAATTTAGCGCAATTTGTGATCTTTATTGGAAGTGCTGCTCCACATGTGTGTGTGTGTGTGTACATACTCATCTGCGTGTGTGAGGCAGAACACCTGAGCTCTACGGGGGGTTACAGATGCAGCCGTGTGTACAAATACAGACACTTGAGCACAGCAGGACGTGACAGAACAGAAGCACACATCACCAACTTCCTGAAATTTACCAGCCTCTCAGCTTATTATCGCTTACGATGGTTAGAACAGAAAGACGGGGGACATTGACAGATGGAATGCCCTACATATCCCTCTCCATACTGGAAAGGGCCTGCAAACATGGAAAAAAACACAAAAGTTACAAAACAAACAAATCTGTTTTGAGAATTGGTTCCTACCCCTACCACCATTTATATGATACAATTTCAGCATGTGGACATGATTATGATTACTACTGTGATGTTCTTCATGCTGTAAATATGTATGTGCTGAGGATAGCCATATGCATAAGACAACAGGAAGTGAAGTGAGATCTAAAGACTTATTTTTAAAAGACTAAATGCTTAAAGGAATAGTTCATCCAAAAACTTAAATCTGCTGAAAATGTACTCATCCTCAGCCTTCTGACTATTTTTAAGTTTGCTTCTTCAAAGATTTGCATAAATTCAGCATTATGTCACTTACTCACCAGCAGTGAATGGGTGCCGTCAGAATGAGAGATAAACATAAAAATGATCAAAAATTAATCCACATGACTCCAGTTCTTCAATAATGTCTTATGAATTAGAAGCTGGTTTGAAAAAACAAAAACTTCTGAGCAAAATATCAGTCCATAGTGCATAATAATGCTTAATGGCCATCCCATGATTATTTTACATCAAAATCCTAAAATATATGTTTAGAAAAGTTTTTGATCTGTGCATATTTCTCTCCTGATTCAGACAATACAACTTTACTGGAGAAAGCAATAATGGATAAAGGACCCGTATTTCAACCAGACACAATGGTTTGATGTTAAAAACATCTTAATAATAGATTTGTTTATTACAAAATAATTTCTTTAATGCTTGTGGATTACTTACAGTACAGTACATCACCTGTGGATTGTTGTGGTGTTTTACCAGCTATTTTCACTGGTAATGTACCAGTAAATTTCCAATGGTTTTCCAATGAAGAAACAACATATTTGATGGGTTGAGGGTCAATATTTTCAGCAAATCTTTCTAGGAAAGCAATAACATTTCCACACAGAACAGGAAGTGTGTCCATCCTTAGTGGATAAAAGATTCAGCTGAACTGAATTAACTTCTGAGTTTTCTCTTAAATGCGTAAGGTTACGACATGGTTAGTGGAGCACACATGAGGAAAGAACTGAAAAGTTTTAACCTAAAACGTGCAGAGGGATCAGACTCATGGGGGCATGGAGCGAGAGCATGTTCCTTACAGTAGAGTGCACTATTACTTTAACACTCCCTTGAAACACACTATATGCCTGTAAAACCTTAAAGAGTCACGATGGAACAGTTACCTCGTTCAGTTATTGCCTAATGGAAACACATTCCTAGATATCTCAACCAAAAAGTTGTTTTACAACAACTAACAGATAGTACAGTAACCTCAAAAATAAAAGGACATGCTAGAAAGTTGCAAACAATTCAGCCCATTTAAAATGTATAATTGACATTAAAACATGTATGGTGATCCCTTTGCAAGGTAAAATGAAAAGGGAACTACATATGTTGCATATACTGACACTTTTCAAAGGCAAATTATTATAACTTTAATGTATTTATACAGCACTTTTATTTTATGAATAACTTATTTTCAGAAAGTATCAAATTATAAATGTTCTCAAAATTAACTCATTAAAAAATACACCCCAAGAGCTCTTACAACAGTATATAACCTATCAAACCCCAACAATTCCTCATATGAAAAAAAAATCCAAATTACACTTGGTTTGTAATTATGTTTTCTATGAACTGAAAACTGAAAACCACTGTCCTTCATATTTACAGTTCAGTGCAAACACATATGGCAACAAGAACGAATCCCTGGTGTGCTTTCTTCCGTGTTAAGCGTGAAAACCTCTCTCAAATTCCTCAGACTGTCTTTTTTGAAGCCTGTCCCACACCTTTCTCCACTGGACAGGGCTTAAAGTCAGAATGAAACGGTAGTAGGCTGCTGTCGGGATCTTTAATTCTTTCCTTTAAACTCAGCACAGCAGCACGCGACCAGTGATGACCCACCCCCGCAAATCCATTTCAATCCACAGACAACTATAAACACCGCATCTGAGGGTTCGGGCAAGTAATGAATTCCTTTCAGTCTCTGGAATGTCTTCGAAAAGGAGATCACTGTGATCAGCTGCACTAATTCCTTGGCTAAACTTATTAGAGACAGCAGATACTTCCCACAATTTACTTACAGTACACAGCCTTCATCTGCCCCCACCCACGCTTCAAATTGATACAATAATATACAACCACAGTAATGAATAGCAATAGCTGTCACGGAGGCAGACGAGAGATGACTGATCGAGGATGTCCCCGTGTAGCGTGATGGAAGACTCAGACGCGGAATA
>JAUYWG010000031.1:9622848-9637804 GCA_034779775.1 Enteromius afrohamiltoni | reverse complement strand
CTACTTCCTGTTTATATACCTGCGTGAGGTTACTTCCGGGTCCTCGTGACCTCACGTGATCCGGTGCGTGTGACAATAGCAATGTGAATGAAACCATGTGTTTAGAGAATAAACCCAAGCCTCAAACCAGCAAAGAGCAGAAAACGGACGGGAAAACTAAAGTCAGCCAATACAAACAGAGAGTAATCTGTGACAAACAAATTATATCAGGCTTAATGGTGAATACCAAAGGGAGAACACTGTCAACAACTCAAGCAGAAATGATGCTAATACAGCACATCTAGTGAAAATATAAATAATAAATGTACAATACAAATCAATTATTAAAAACGCACACAAAACAGCAAGCTCCTATACATTGAAAATGATTATATTTTATAACCATACCAGCATAACCTGTCACATCACTTTGTTATACAACAGTTTTGGATGGCATTTAAGAATTACATACTGTACAGGATATAGTTTGAAAGAATAATAATCGAATGTCTATGAAACATCAGTCAAAAAGTGCATATTTTTCACATTAAACAGAATGCCTTATTTAGACATTTGACTGTTTGTGGTCATAATAGAGACACTTGTGGTGATGAGGCTTGGGTCAGTCAGTGTCACACTAATAACTATTGGCTGTTAGGCTCAAGTTCACCCAAAGCGAAATTAAAATTGAACTGCAGTTTGTGAAAGAATAGCTATAAAACAATCACTAATGTTAAAGGGGTCGTGCACTTTTTCAAGCTGTTTGGACTGATATGTGTGTTGGGAGTGTGTGTACACAAACACTCCACAACGATAAAGATCCACCAGTAGTTTTCTTTTAATTTAATGAAAATAAGTTGCCCCTTCTGAAATCAAGCCATTCTCAAATGCATGTCGGTGTGGGGTCACACCAACAGAGGCCGCTCCCACAATAGTTGATTGACAGCAGCGTGTCTGAACTGGTGTCTTGCCTCAGACCCGCCCTGAGCCGTCATCACACCGAGATGAAGAGACAAGCAAGACTCCTAAGCGATTGAGTTTTTTTGTTGTTGAATGTATTAATGAACATAGCAGTAGTCATTTACCCCCGACATCTGAGTGACGGAAGACACGGAGGATTAAAGTTATGTTTGGTTCTGAAGGGAAACGCGTCCTTGATCAACCAAAATGCGTTCATGTTCATGCGAATCATTTATGATCCAGTCTCACCAACAAAAGCAGTGAGTGTAATGTCTTTTAATGAATCTTTGCAAATCACTTTCCTAATAATGTGCTAATTAGCAAGATTCACCATGAATAAGGCTAAAAAAAGATCCTCCGAGAGCGCCTCAGAAAAGAGGGGCGGGGTCATGAAGATTTAAAGGGGAAGTACACAGAACAGAGTGATTTCTAAAAAGCTGTTTTTGACAGGCTAAAATGAGCATTTTTAAACTATCTTTGAGAAATTTTAAAACAAACTATTTTACAAACTTTCAAATAAGACCCTAAAGAATCATATAAGCTTGTGGAAAATTGGCTTTGTATGACTCCTGTAAGATATTTTGAACAGTCTTGGTAGCCATTGACTTCCACATATAGAAAAATGTACTATCGAAATCAATGGCTACTGTCAAAATATCTTTATTTGTTTCTAACAGAAAAAAAGAAACTCATACAGGTTTGGATTAATATAGTAAATTATGACAGAATTTTTCATTTTTAAGTAAACTATCCCTTTAAAACCACTTGGCATAAGCTCTGAGCCAAAGCAGTTGAAAAAAATAATAAAAACAATAAATAAAAACACTTTTATTCAGCAAATATGCAATAAAATGGTCAAAAGTGTCAGTAAAGACATAAAGAAAGCAACAAAAGACAAAAGATCAAAATAAAAGCTATTTACTTCATATTCACCAAAAACAGTTTCAAAATTTGCCCCCATGAGTCCAAAATGTATCATTTGCGTATTTATGTATTGCTGACACTTTCCAAAAAACACAACATAGCACAGCACAACAGCTGTTTGAAAAACCTGATAATGAGAAAAGTGTTTCTGAAAGAATTCAGCTTTGCCGTCACAGGAATAAATTACGTAACAGTTATTTAAAATTGTAATAATATTTCACAATATTGCAGTTTTATCTTTTTATCAAAACAATGCATTAATAAGCATAAGAGACTCCAAATCCCATACTGCATACATGTATACCACATATATTACGTGCATTAAAAACACTGGTACTAGAGGTTGTAAAAAAGTTAAAAAGCATCTTCATCTAAATGGCGCTACATTGTCTTCACACTCACTCAACAGAGGTAAAAGAGTGTTTGTGAACAGCAGCACCAACTGAACAAATACCACTCTAATGTAAACCTGAGCTGTGTGCTAAAGCCTGTGGGTTGCATACAGTAACAGCTCTCCACAACTACACGCACTACACACATCCTCTTCTGACCTAAAAACAAGGCTCTGGTCGCCTGCTACACGTACAATGACTCGAAAGAGAGACGTCCCAGATTATGGGTGAGCACTGCAATCGCACAGGCCACGAGACAGCACTCCACCCCCCAGCACACACTGTCACTCATTCATCTGGCACTAGAGGACAGCCATATGTCCAGCAGTTGTGGTGGCTGCTTCGATCGTTTTGAATTTCAAGGAGGGACTTTGTGATTGGAGCCTCAGCTGTTTTTGTGGTAATTGTTCATTGTTTATGTGTGTGTGTATGTTGTACATTTCTTCAGATGTCAAGCCAACCCAGCAGGTGCAGAGTGGCCAGGGGAGTCCTTTTGCCCTGCTCCGTTTACCACTGGGCTGCAAGACACCAACACACAGACTCCAACATACAAACAGCATCTTTAAGTGAGACAATCCACACTAAATGAGAACAGTGACTGACATTTATAAATGAGTTTTCAGACCAAATGTAAAAAAAAAAAAATCACGTTTTTAGTGTAATTAAAAAAAGACATGAGCTCTGCATTAATACTCCTATATATAAAGTACTCAGAAACCTATCCATGATACTGATTTTATATACTAAGAAATTAACATATCAATTTGCATTTGATTTATTGACCTCTTAAAATGTGTAACTACTAATCTAGTTTCATCGCTGGATTCTAGTAAAACAGCATCTGGATGGCTTCTCAAATAGTAAATTGTTTACGGTTACTAATAAATAACTCAAGAAGTAAATATAAATGCAGTAACAAATGTGCTCGTTTGCTGCGTCTGTGGCACAAGGGTTTATCAATGTCATATTATGCATTGCGTAAGCACGTGTATATTTGATTCGTTTGATTGTTGTGGATTAAAATTAAACAGAGGATTAAAAGCGTCATTCCAAATGAATGAATGCATGAATCACATGTTCCCTTGGCGAACTAGAGACGCACATGCGGCAAGAGCGGTCAGCGCAAAGGCGCACGGGAACTGACAGTGGGAAGCGCGTGAACTTGACATTGGAACATCCTCAAACCTGCACGCGAGCAGGACAAACATGAGCGCGCAGATCTTCCTCGTGCTCTTTCCATAAACTTCCCTACGTCCCAGATGTCTGCGCTCCCAACACACATTTAATGAGATCCTTGGAAAAATGTCAAGATCCACAATGTGGGTCAAAGCTTAATTAAATTGAGTCCGCTGTTTTTCTAACAAGTCTATATGAGTCACGTTTTCCAGTACTTATCTACTAATATTCAGTTTTTTGGACAGGTTTCCTGTTCGTGTGTTGTTTTCCCACTCTCTGATTGACAGGACAAGAAACACAATCCCATGGCACATCATACTGATGTGGACAGATGAATGCCAAAATAAACTGCCATATATCCGGCACAGCACGTCAATCAAATCCAACGAACATGTTCATTTTCCCTAATAGTACCAAACAGTCTCTCTGTGTTTAGATCAGAGTTTAAAGCTCGGATATGTGCCTAGTCAATCTCACAGGATGAAACAACAAAAGAGAGGGAAGACCTAAAGCACAACTGCTGACAGACCACAGACATGGAGTCCCCAAAAGAATTAATTTAACTTGTTCAGCACTGAATATTTTCGAGAGACACATACACACACACACACACACACACACAATTTATATATTCTGTCAGTGAATGAGAATGTACACAGACAGAATCACAGGACTGGAGCAACCAGTTTAGGGTTATGTCCTTTGCGGAGGGGTTCAGCGATGATGGCCCATGGATTGCCTTCTGTGAGGTTCAAACCTGCAACCTTTCACAGACTGCTTAAGTTTTTTGCTTGTTTTTTTTTTTACAATTGTGCCACACCACCTAAAACTTTCACAGCTTTGCAAATATAAATACTGTAGAAGTTGCTGCTGTTGTTTTCAGGCATGATCTAAAAATCACTCGTATATGCTGGAGAGTGCAAAATGTGATATCTGAAATGTAACTACTGAAATTATATCTTGTTTTGTAACTGTGCAGTACAGATTTTTTTTTACAATAGATATCATACACTACCATTTATTACATTATGATTTATCTTACTAATGGCACCTCTTGAGATCATATTAAAACAGGAGTGATACAAATTTAAAAACAAAATGTATCTACAAAACATGATATCCATTGTCCATGGTGCAAGTCATAATATTATTAACCAGGTGTGTTTACAAGTTATTCAACATTAAGTACATGTCGTTAATTGGTACTATGTATTTATTATTACACTGTAGCATGAATGTACAGTGTAGAATCAGCCAAATCAATATTTTATTAGATAAACAATGTTTATTTTTAGTTGGTATTTCTGTTCCTTATAATAGTACTTTTGCAAACAGTCCTGCGTAAAAACACGCACACATTTAAAGTTTAAAATGCAATTTGGTTGTGTTTGAAACTAATTCTTCAACATATCATCGTGCATTCATCATAGTATAGGTGTACAGATTTCGAAACAACACTTGCGATGCGTTTTCAAGGAAACATGAAACGTGTGCGTACATCAGCGATGCTTGCGCGCTCTGATTCCTGTCAGTGCAGATGTTTAGCGTGTCCTCTTGTCTTCGCGGCTCAAACGCGACATTTTAGCAGTTAATGTGAAAAAAATGTGACACGCGTGTCAAACCTGTGCAAGCTCGCGCGCACAACTCACCTGCGTTCCGAAGTTTTTTGTTTCTGTAGACGGAGAAAATCACCAGCAGGTTTCCTAAAATATCCACCACTATAGTGAATATGAGGAAACACCCGAGAGTAGTGGTGACCCAGGGCGGCCGGTCAAGTGCTTGCTCGCTAGGGTCCAGTGCAGAGCTGTTCAGAGAACTCCCATTCATAAACATTGTATATCTTCATGAAACTTTTCTCAATCAACAAAATAAACCGTGCATTTCAGGTGGCGCGCGTCTCTCCGGTAGGATGTCATCTCTTCGTGAGGTCTGGATAAGTTGCGCGCCCCGGACAACTTTCCTCGGTTCTCTCGTCGGGGCTTTCGTGTGTCGGGGTCTGCACTTTTATGGCTATGTGTGCACCCATCACAATGTTGCTACATGACATACACGGGCAACTTCAAAGCTCCTGTGAACATGCGAGTGACTGCAGCGTTGCGAGTGTTGCCACCCTGTGGTCGTCATTGGTAATGTTGCCTTCATTCAACCATTTAATCTGTTAAGACACCCTGTTCATCCCTTTAATTCAGCTTAAATTCAGTTTTCACTCCTCCATTCAGAAAAACGTAGGATCCATGATGATAGATTTCTCTGTGTATTTCGGCAAGTCTGCACATTTTGGCTTGAACTTCTGTAATGACGTCTAAATTTAGTGCATTACTGCCTGTTCACTTTTCCTTCAAGAAGCCTACCTGCAAAGCTATCTGAAAAAAACCATGAGCAAGTGCACCGAGGACAAAAGCTGCTTTAAACACAAAGGATATTCTTTTTGACAGCATCCTCATTTTACAGCATTGTAAAAATCAGATCTCTGTGTGGAGCTGGATGTTCTCAGACACCTTGTGCAAAACAAAAATCTCACTGTTTGTTACAATTAATTGCAAAATAAATGTAAGTTGATAATCGATACACACTACAGCAAAAGATATACACATAACTGACTTTTTTAGCTCGTGGAAATACTAGTGTTCTAATAATTTTGGCCACATATATACTGCATATCGAAAGTATACTGAGAGCGTCCATGAATTTTTATATTGTGCATAAATATTTAAATGATTTTCTTTATTTTGCATATAATATTAAGTGTACATCTTTACCTTCTTAAGAATAAATTTAAATAAGATAATGTTAACATCTGAATAAAATAATAATTGAATTGCATTGGACAGTGGTAGAGTGAGAACTAAAGACAGAGGATTCTATGACGGTACTCTTACAGTCTCATCCCCTTTTGTGACTGTAACCTAAATACTTTGAAACGTCTCAAAGAGAGCAGGCTGTCTCCTCGCCTTCAATTCAAAAACTTGAGCTTGTGATGACCCATCAGCACTCCACCCCCAACCCAACTCAGATGCGTCCACTGTTCAAGCAGCCTGTCAGCCTCCAGCCATTACGATGCAATTTTAATGCAGCGCTGCTAATGGCTCCAGTCGTGAAAGCGGTTAATTACAGTGTCTCTTTCTCCCTCTATCTCTCTTCCAACTGTCAGGTGGTCTAAAGGGAGATTTAACTGTAAAAGATTTTTTCATTTACAATAAAAAAAAGCATTAAACTCAAACAAATGCGAAACTATTTGCTCCAGTTTTGCAGAGCAGGAGGTATTCCTGTGGAGTGAAAGTAAAGATGAGGAGAAACGAGAGATGAAATGTTGCTGGCCAGTGGCAAACAAATAAATAAATATTAAGGATAAAAGCTATTCATTAATTAATACTGTGTGAAACTGACTTTATTTACGATAAATTACAACTGTCTCTCAGTTCAGACATCATTTTCACTGAAAAGTTTGTCACAAAAGTACAAAAGAGACAAAGAAACTAATGTTAATGTTGCTAATGTGTATCTCACCATCTTAGCTTACTTCTTGGTAAAGTTGTGTGATTTTTGTAAAGAGCAACATTTGAATTAACTTTAATGTTGTTTCTGTGATTATCCGTCTTATTTTAATCTCAATAACATGCCATGTGGGAGACAGCAAGACAACTAAGCCTTTACCCACCTGTCACAGCCACAGGACACCATCAGCCATTTGTGTGTGTGTGTGTGTGGCTCCAGGAGGAACACATGAGAGTGGTAAATCAGAAACACATTAATAAATAATGACATACCTTATGCTCCAAACCACAAGACAATAAGATAATCTGATCTTGGCTTCACTCTAGATTAAATATGAGCTTCAAGTTCACATGTGCAAACACATGTGAGTCAGTGTTCTTATATCAGTAATCAGGAGCTGCTGTTGCTGACCTATCTCTTTGACCTCTAATTTAGTTCTGTTTTTTGTAGCACACTAAACTTTGCCATCTACTGGTGAATGACAGGCATAAGAATGTATAAGAACACATTTAGGACTGCATTAACTTGCTACCAAGACTATATATATATATATATATATATATACTTAATATGTACTGTATAGAATATACCAAAAAATTATGATAATATTGAAAAGTGAAACATAAATACATTTTCCACACAATTTTTTTTTCTGTTTACAGCTGTTTCCCACTGTTTTGATCAGGCGTCAATAAATATGGTGCAATAGCGCCCTTTGCTGTTTGTCACAGTATAGTACATCTGCTTTACCTAATATCGCATTGGCTTCTAGGGTTCTTGGAAACTTTTTAGAGGTTTTCGAAGAGGAGATTTGTTTGTGTGTGTGTGTGTGGGGGGGGGGGGACTATGCAATAGATATCAGGAAGAAATTGATAAGAATACAGAAGGGAGAGTTGAGTCAAAGGCTGAAGTTGATAAGAATATAGAAGAGAGAGTTGAGTCAAAGGCTGGGAGTTATCATATTGTGGTCCACCAAGATTTTATGTGTAAGCAGTTGCATTTTTTTTTTAATTAAGACATTGTAACTTTAAATCAATACCAATACCAGTTCATAATTCATAACAATGCTTCCTTCAATAAAAAAGTCCATTGTCCTCTCACATCAAAATCCATAGACAAATTGTGTAACTGTGTGAAGGGCACATTGTTCTCCTGATTTAGATAAAATTATTTTTTCTTAGAACAAGCTGTAAGCATGGATTTGATGGATTTGTTTCTTAGAAGTGCACAGATTCTATATTTTAAAAATGTATGGAATTATGTTTTTAAGTGGTGTTTTTAATCTTAATTTAATAGTAACCAAAACATCAAATTCAGAAAGTTTGGAATGAGCTCAAAGTTCTCTATACCTTCCAGTTATAAAGTGTGAAATTCACCTTAGCAAGTCAAAGGAGTTAACAGTTTTTTCCAGAAGCGAACAGAGCATTTTATGTTTGAAATTAAAAACATTTTAAATGATGAATTAGTTAATTGCAAACTTAATGCTTTACATCATGTTGATTATTTGTGTATTTTTGTAATTGTAACTGTAACTGTTTCCATTGCTGCTACAGAATGCTATTAAACGTGCACACTGAATCAGCTCACAGTCGAAATGTGATGGAAATATTTATGACAACTCTTATAAGTGAAAAAAGATACTAGTGGCACTAGAATCTAATTGCAAACTGTAATTTTTCATATCCAAGATTGTTTATGAATAATTTTTCATATCCATGTTGTCTCTACACTTAAAACAGCCATAACTGGAATACCATTCTAACAGAAGTAAAAAAAATAAATATATAGTGCTGTCAATCTAATAATTGTGATTAATTCCACATCCAAAATAAACTTTTTTGTTTACATAATATATGTATATTCTTATAAAAATATATTATATATATATATATTATATTATAACATATTTATTTATAATATAAATTATTTGATATAGACATACATGCAAATATGTTCACAATATATACTGTATGTCTGTGTATTTATATACATACTGTCATGTGTTGTTTGTGTTTATGTTTTGATCATGTCCCATGTGCTTCTTGTGTTTTTGTTTTCATTCTTTTTCCCTTGTGTTCTCCCTCATTGGTAACCCCGCCCTGTTCATTAGTGTTTGATCCTCTGCCAGCCGCCTCTGCAAGCCTCTCTGTCCACTGAGAAGCGAGACGCCACGTTACAGAACAACTGACCATTAAGGAGATGGCATTCCTCACCGAGCTGATATGCCAACATTTCAGGACTACATCATCGAGTTCTGCCAGCTTGTGGAACGGTCATACTCTGTTCTGCTTTCACGGCCAGGAGAGCCGTGTTCAGTTTCGGTTTTGCGGCCAGGAGTGCCGTGTGAAATCCTCTCGGTTTCCAGTCCGCATCAGTTGGGTGCCAAGCCTGTATCACGTCCGAGGAGCTGTATGAAGTGTCGGTTCCGGTTTTACGGCCAGGAGTGCCATGTGAAATCCTTGTGGTTCCCAAACCGGATCAGTCCGGTGCCAGCCCCATATGTAACCACTGTGGCCTGATCCGCCATGGTCTGCCGACGATCCAGATCTGCCGAAGGGCCTGATCCTCCCTGGCCTGCCCAGGGTCCGAATCCACCCTCGGTCATTATGTACTGAATATTGTCCAGGAGGCCTCCTGAGACTCTGCCCTGTGTACCTCCCTGACACCCAGTGTTTTGTCTTGATTAGTCCTTGTATTTAAATCATGCTCTGTCTAGTGTTCAGTGTCAGTCAGTATACATTATGTATGTGGACGTTCTAACCTTTGCCAGCTCCCTGTGTTCATTAAATGTTCTTCGTTTTGAAATTCTGTCTCTGAGCCTCTGTCTGCTGAGAAGCGAGACGCCACGTTACACATATATAAATATACACAGAATAAATATATATATTATGCACTTAAACTTTTATGTTAGATGCGATTAATTGTGATTAATCGTTTGACAGCACTAAAATAAATAAATACTGTTCTGGCAGTAGGAAGTTGCTGACTGGTTCCATCATTTACAGTATATGAAAAATGCTTGAGCCCCGCAGAAAGTTATCAAAAGTCCATTCCGGCCTCCTGCATCTCCACTGCCCACAGATCATCTGCTCTGCTACACAGCACTCACATGTTGGAATGCTTGGTTTGTTTCTATGAACCCTTCGGATAACATTATACAGGTCATGTCTCCCATATACAGTTTCAAAAAGAACTGAATTTACCTGGATTTTTAAATCAAAGAATTCTTTAGCATTTCTTCAAAAAAGTGATATATGTGACATTCCTGAATATTAAATGTAAATCCAAAGGTTTCACATATACCTTTTCCATTAGCTATGAAAATGCCTTGGAGAAACCTATGGAGAATGCCAATAAATTAAATCTGCAGTCACAGACATGCCTTTGAAGTATTTTTTCATGCACATTCGCCATATTCCTTCAGAGATCTCTGAGCTTCTGCTGGATGTGGGAAAACCCAGTTAATGAGAGTCAGTTCCTATGAAGTCATTCAAACTCATATCATATAAAAGCAGTGCTGAGGTATGGTGTATACATTTGAAGACAGTGCAGCATTAGATCAGACAGCAGTACTGAATGAGCAATGTATCAACAAAAAATATTTCATAAGACTGACAGATATAGACTGTAGACCTTTAAATTAGTGCCTGGGGTAGAGTAAACCACATTACATTGGCAAGGTGTTTTATTAATGGTATAAATGCTAGAAAAATGCTATTCGTTATCTGTAGCATTTCAGCAACCCAATCACAATTGTGTTCTGATTTAATATGATTTATAATGAACAAACAATAAATCTGGCAAAATCATCTGCAATGTCCTTGATGTTTAATTTTATATAATTAATGGGAAAATTATGGTGGCAGAGAGAGCTCAATGCGCTGCAACTTAAGAAAACACATGCAAACAGAAAAAAACGAAAACACATTAAGAAAAAATCTTCATCATTTTGACAACACAGGCACTGCAACCAAACACAGAAAAGCCCTGCAAATAGCACAATTGCTCAATGACTCCCAAACAATTAATTCAGCGATTTGCTTTTCTAAAACCCTCAGTTTGAGTAATCTGCTGTAATCGATCTGGGCTGCGTTTCCCAAAAGCATTGTAAGCTTAAGTTGATCATAGCTACATTTGTTTCAATGGGGGTACGATGTACTTAAGCTTAGGATGCTTTTGGAAAATGCAGCCCTGATTGGTCCGTTTCCATTTCCATTTCATCATGCCTGATGAATCAGCAAGCGCACTGCTACTTTGTGTACAGCAGTTATTTTTCCTTGTGGCAAAGAAATACATTCGTTTTTTCCTTCTAAAATCACATTTTCCCAGGTCTGCACGCCTGTGCAACAAGTGGGCGGGCAATATGTTAATGTTTGCTGTTGACGTCAGCATGAAACAGCTTGGGAATTGTTGTAAAAATGACTTGTTTAAATGATTCAGAGTCACCTTTCTTTCAGAGACAATAACTGTATACACTGCGCACTTTTAAAACTGCAGGAATGTTTTCACTTGTTACACACTACATGAAAGGTCATTTGCAAAAATCCATAATAGAAATCTTCAAAATGAAAGAAAGAGAATTTAAATTGTGCATGTGTCACTGAATCTAGATGGTACAGCTCTGATACAGTAAATAAATAAATAATATCTTCCAACCTCACATGTAATGCAGAGTTTGCACCTATGATTTCTAAAATGATGCCGTTGGAATCATTTTCTCTGTGCAAAAATACCTTGTATTTGAAATAAAGTTTTATAAACAAATACACCACAGTCAGCAAACAGTCAGCTTTGAGCACAGTGTGTTGATTTATAAGAAAGCGGAGAAATAGAGAGATTGCATAAATCTTCAGTTATAGTGTTAAAATCATTTTCTCAGAGAGGAACATCCTGCGGCAGTGCAACAGCAAAAATTGAGTTTTTAGTCCAAATATCACCCTGTGCAGTAATTAGAGCTGTAGCTATTTGCCGTGCAGAATTAAATGAATTATGTGAGGTTTAAACCTCGGGCAAACCTGCCTTAGCCAACTCACTGGACAGGTTTTCTTTTGCCAGACTGCAGCTTTTAGTAGTGGTTTAACTGGGCTCCCATTATTCTCAATGTTTTGCATTTGCGGCCTCTCAAATCACATTCCTGTTCTTTTTCTGCATCTTTGCCAAACATGACCCGCTCCAGCAAGCTCTGCATCTGACACCTTCTGCAGAATGGTATATTACAATCCCGAGCATTACAAGTGTTGTGCCTTTTTAAACTCATTACATTTTAGAATTAATATTTCATTGTTAATATAGTTAATATTCATTAAAATAATCTGTAAATATATGCTTAAAGTCCATTTAATGGAATCTATTCTCTAAGTTGAAGTAGCTACGTTTTGTGCTATCCTTTATATCACAAAAAGTTTATTTTTCTGACCAGAATATATTTAGATAATATTCTGAATAAATATTGTAAACAGTAGTTATAGTATGGCTTTAATATATTTGTAGCTGCCTGGTCTCATGACATAAACATGCCAGGGTGCACTTTTTAAGCAAATATGAGTACATATCCCTGCAGTTTCCCAAAAATGAACACTAGAGGCAGTAAAACACGTATTATTCCTTTTCACTCAAATGTAAAGAGTTTCAGTGAGGTACATAAAAATGACCTTGCACAAAAAGTCCACAGAGGTATGTATTTTTATGAGACTGGGTTGATTTTTACATTTTTAAATGCACTTCTTTAAAGTTTCAAATCCCCCAAAATATTTTAAAATGTACTTTTAAATTAGAATATGGCAATAAAATTAATTTAAAATCTTAAAATACATTCAGGATGAAGGCAACATGTATTGAAAGTAATGAGGAGAGCAAAATGTACACATATTAGCGTATTTACTAAATGTGTATGAAAGTATATTGTTTTTGCTGAATGGAACTAGTAGAAACAAATGTACATATTGAGCCACTCAAAAATAAAAATAAAAAAACAAAGCAATGTTTTAAATTTACATTATTCATTTACATTTGCTTTCAAGCTGTTTCTAGAAAATTGTATTAAAAGGGTTCTTATTGTCGTGCTGTCGTGTATGCCAATAAAAGACAGACAGGCAGCCAGACTGATCAGTAGCAGTGAATTCAGAGTCATCAGACGTGAGAACCTTCTTCAGTATTTCATTAACAGTGGATAAGCCTTAAGCCTCAGTATTTCACTGGGAACTTTGTGACAGGAGGTGAGCAATAGATTGCCCTGTCAGCCATGCACAGCATTGATATCTGTTTTTGTGAACTATAGCACTGCAGCACTTTAGTCTTTTTCTATGTAATGTTTGGATATAAGAATACTTACTGCGGTGATGTATTGTGAAGGTGACTGAATGACAATTTCTAAGACTGCATGGGTCATTAAACAAAATCAGTGCTTTTTCCACATGGAAAAAAAAGTAATACGTTTAATAACAATTTTAAATACGTTTTAACCATTTTTTAAATATCCATGAAATAAACACACCTTAAAATCACAAGAAATTGTATCGTAATTGGCTATGTAATTTATTATTTTATGACTATTTTTCTACCTCATGTCATGTTTTGTTTTTTTGTTTTTTGTCAAGCCTGCTACTAAAAACTATAATTTTATTAGAACTATGTGATAATATTGCAATAATTTTGGAAGGTGACCACATGTCAATTAAGAAAAAAATATAGCATTAAATAAAGTTAACAAATGACACCTTATTGTAAAGTGTTACCAGCATGTCTATTATTATTAACATATTGGCCGTTTTCATTAGACACATATAAAGAAGCACATGACCATGACCAGCTCCATGACCATATTTTACATCCCTAACCCAACACATAAACAACCTTACTATTATTAGTATTACTATTAACAGTATTACTAGTAATCTTGCTAGTCATAGTTTGTTTATATTAATATTAAATTTTAGCTATTAAGTGTGACCAAAAAAATAATAATAATAATTTAAGATTCCATCTGCTAGTAAAAAGTATTTTAGTATCACTCCAGGTTATATTGCATCATATGGTGCAATATAACCAGCATACACACACACACACACACACACACACACACACATATATATATATATATAGTGGGTACAAAAAGTATTCAGACCCCCTTACATTTTTTACTCTTTGTTATATTTCAGCCATTTGCTAAAATCATTTAAGTGGTTAATTAAAGCATCAAGCTGAGACTTATTATAGAACTTTCATACCACTAATTTTGATTGCTTTCATTGTCCTCATTTGTATGTCACTTTGGACAAAAGTATATCCTAGATGACAAAACATAAATTAAATATAAAATATCTTTAGCTTTAGTTATAATATTAATAGTAACATCTTGAATTTTGGAGTGATATGAGGGAGAGAATTTTTGGGATAACTATCCCTTTAAGTCATCCTAAAATAAAATGACTGCACTGAGTAGGATGAGAGATGAATGAATCATTGATAAAGCTGCAGAGTTCATCTCATCCTTAACTCCTTTCTTCTACTGGTCACAGAGTGATACATGAGGGCATGACCTCTGGAACAGCATAGTCAGACGTTTGTCAGATCCAATAGTGAGGCTGCCCACCTCTTCCTGTCAGGTCTGATTTAGTTCCTCTGCACCTGAATCACAGTGATAACTAATGGACCATTGAGCCATTGCCCAGCAGACCTGCCCCTGGCTCACAAGGCTTGTTGATGCTCTATGCTAAAGCATTAACACAAACCAAAAGACATTCTTTTACAGTTTAATAACCAAAAATAGTCATAAATCAAACAATACACTGTGAAATGTACTGCATAAGAAAAACAATTGCATGGACAGCAATTCATATTACAATTTAAAAAAAAATTGCATGCCTCCTATACAGGTAGCAAGCTCTGCACAAGTGAGAGATGCATCCATGATCAAACTACAACATATACATAACAATATGCAACAATATGCATAACACTTGAGAGATTCCTCCTGAGGTTACTCACTTAATCACTGACACAGCTTCCAGTATTCATATAAAATATGACAA
>JAUYWG010000031.1:9603219-9622748 GCA_034779775.1 Enteromius afrohamiltoni | reverse complement strand
AAATAAATACACATGACAGTAGTGTATTCAGTGACAATGTAGCACAGTTAGATGTAACTCAGCCTCATGAATGTAGAAATATTCCAATCATAAATACAGTATGTTTTTGAGGGTGTGTAGCCAGATGTAATTACAATTAAAATCAAAGAAATTATTTTTACAATGGAATTAAATGGGATCATTTTTACAAATTGTTTACATTTTACTTTCATAAGATTCAATTTACTGTAAAGAGTATATATGTGTTGTATTGTACACTTTCATGTGTAATCATTTTTTCTTTGATACTGTATCTTCTTATAATATACTGTACATTCCCAATATAGCATATAGTACCCAAAACAAATGAAGCAAATCTGTGATTAGCCCATTTGAAGGACAGACTCTGCTTTAGCTGAATATTCATATAGTGCTAAATTAATTAATATATGGAAACCTGTCAGCAACAGAACATAAGAGGGCCATGACACTTGACACTTTAAGTGTTCAATAATATATAAATAATATATAAACGTCTCTAAATATTTTTTAGAGATATTCTTGTTTGTCACTCACAAACCAAACAATACAATCTTTCCTCTGAAAATCTTTTGTGTACTTTTATCACATAAATCTCATAGCTACACAAGTATGACAAAATGATGCACAGCATAATGATAAAATAAAAAAGAATAACAACAGTATGATGACAAAATAAGATATTACAGCAATAACGGATTTACAGTTTCTGATATTGATTGAATTAAGAGAATCGAGTGTGAATATTATATTGTAAACAGTATGTAGAGCTCTTGATCTATATTTTCTACTTTTAATAGCTCTGATCTTAATTGGTCCATAATTTATTTCTGTTTCTTTTCACATGCTAATCTGTACACTTCTATTTCTAACGCTTTTCTTTAAACGCTCAAGCTGCACTTTGTACTCGGCATGGGGTTTAAGTGTGTGCTGCTAAAACACAAACGCACACACAAAACATGACACTTTTCTCCAAGACAAAGACAGTGGTGAACCAGTAGATGTACTGTATACACACACACACACATATACCTGACTAAAAAAAGAAAAGAAGAAGAGAAAAAGGAGGAAAAAAACATGAGTGAAAAACATAGTTGTGCAAAATTAACTGAAGTGCACTGAAGAGATGGTTTTAAACACTCTGGGTATACTGCAAAAAATAATCAAGATTAATGTCAACGTATTGGCCGCTCGCCAAATTTGGTCTTCACGGTGGTCTGAAGGAAAATGCAATTTCATTCTTTGCCACTAGGTGCAGAGAACAATGCCCCGCATAATGTATTCATACCATCCTTAGCATTAAGGCGTGTAAGCCAGAGCTCGCGGCTTGGGCGTGTCAAGTATTTACATAGAGAAGGGCTCGTGAGCCCGAGCTCTCACCCAGAGCACATCAACGGTCTGGAGGGGAGCAAGTATACTTTAACAGCTTGAGAGGCCCCTAGCTGAACGAGCATGTATTCCTATGGGGCAGTCCTGGTCCATAGAGGAGTAAGCTAGCAAATAGCGTCTGAACCCATTTAAAGAGCCTTTGCTTCGAGACCGTTAACCCTTAGGAGCGGACACCGAAGCAGATAAAAAGCTGGTCAGACCACCTAAAGGTGGCCGACCGATCAATGTAGGCTTAATGCCCTGAAAGGGCAGAGAGGGTTAAGTCATGGCCCTCGTTCAGAGGTAGTGCTGAACAAGATACCACCTGCACTCTGAACGGAGACCGCCTTCAGTATATTAACGAGCCTTGGTGTAGCGTGCCCCAACTTCTTCTTCACTATCACTTTCCTTCTGCACACAATGTGGAGAGGGAATATCTCTCTGCAGCCACTGGGTGCCTTCACATAAGCGGAGAGCTGCAATTCAGGCTCCGTCCAGTCTGAGTTAAACATGTTTGTGACGCCAAGCTCGCAGTGGCACCCGTGCTTTCAACCAGTATTGCAGCGGCCATATTTGTAAGAGGCCGAGTCGTAACACTGATGAGGCTGTGGCCATTAGACTCATAATTCTATGAAAGACTTTCAGGGAATGAAGCATTGTGATCCTTCAGGAGGCTCAACACGCTATGGTCACGGCAAGCTCCGTAAGATCGACCCTCTGATTTGCATTGAGTCTTTTACAGTGCCCAGGAATGTATTTGTTGGCTGGGCATTAGCATGCTCTTAGCTAATTTTACCCTGAGTCCGAAATGGTCTAAATGGCAGAGGAGAATGCCTTGTGCCTCTCTGCCTCCTCTCGCGAGTGGGCTAGAACGAGCCAATTGTCGAGATAATTTAGAACATGGATTCCCATCTGTCTAAGAATGGAAAGCGGCACGTCCATAAACTTTGTAAAAGCTTGTGGGGCCAGGGACTGGACTGGACCATACAGTATAATAAAATGCTGTCCCATTGAAGGCAAATCTTAAGAATGGCCTGTGTTGAGGGGTTATTTGTACATGAAAGTACGCATCTTTCAGGTCCAGTGAACATCCAGTCTGTCGGCTGTATCTGCGAGAGAATGTCTTTAAACGTGAGCATTCTGAACGCAAGCTTTATCAGGACGCGATTCAGATGTCTCAGGCCGAGTATAGGTCTCACATCGCCATCTCGCTTGGGGACTAAAAAATACTTTTTTTTGCGAGGTAGAGGACAGAAATGGAGCAGGTTAGGGTGTTCAAGCCATGGCTAGACTTTTTTTTTTTTTTTTTCAGTCTTTGCGTTTAGAGGACGGCAGGTCCGGCGCTATCTAGGGCCGGGGTCCCTGCCTCTTCAGGAATGGGAAAAAAAGCTTCCAGCCGACCTAAAGAGACTTCTAGTGGCTCTGCATTGGCTGCTGGAGCTAAGGTGGCGAGAGTCAGTGAAACGTGAAAGACAGCGTTCCTTTTAATCAGCCTAAAGATCAAAAACCACTCAAGAAGAGGGATACTTATGATCAATTTGATCGAAACCACAGGCAGATCAAAGCACTGATGCAGACAGAGGGAGGGGGAGGGGCCGCGAGCTGTCTGTGATGGCGTCCCATTCAGATGACTTATTAGGATCGTGCAGCTCGGCAACGAGGTGCACTAATCCTCACATCAAACAAACTCTGAGGAGGCGGATTGTGTCTGCATAATTCAATGAAACATACTCAATCTCAACTGCGAATGTAGTTCTCGCCTGGGAGGGGAGAACATGAGCGCGTGAGAGTGTCAGCGAGCGTGCACGGTTATTTTTCACAACACACTTCATGGGCACTCTTTACAGACACATTTATTGCAGCTATATAGCTATATGTATCATGCCCGGAACTTGCGAGGCAGAGGATATAAATAGAGTAGTTTGCGGTTGTCCGGCCTTGGCGAAACTTACCCCGCTCTGTAGGGGAATAAAGGGGAATAAAGCCGAACGAAATACGGGGGGCGATGATTCCCTTGTAAGAACCGGTAGATAAAAGCAGTCAAGAAAGGGGAACGCAAGAGCTGTGCTGACGTGCGAGCCCTTAAACCGACTGCTTAATTATTAATTTTGCTCTGACAGCCGAGGAGGATAAGCCGCTCGAAAGGGGCTTATTTACTCCTGCATAATAACCGGCAGAACAAAAGACGAACCCATAGCAGCATTGTCTCGTTCTCCGAACTCTGTGAGAGACTGGGAAACAGGAGCGGGATATTACAGAGGAGTTTTAGGTCTCCTAAAGCATTACCTGTTAGAAGACTTTCTTTCTCACCGGATGCCGGCTGGGGAACTATCTAGCTGCAAGGGCGTCTTCAAGCTTTTAATAGAAATTTGCTCTTATAGACGCCGGATGGTGGCAGGGGAATCGTCCAGCTGTAGTGGTATATTCAATGACGTAAGGCTTGAGTCAGGGACAGCAAAGATGCACATTGCTGAAGGAGAAGAAATCTGAAGTCCTGTGGCGGTTCAGCCGCTATATATAGACGGCCCCGCCCCCCTCAGGATAGCTTTAGCAGGAGCAAGCCATTGGTTGCCGCAGCACGGTGGCCAGCCGATTGGTTTAAAAAATTACCACTGCACAACCAATGGCTGTGCAGTTTCACTGCCTGTTAAATAGGCTTCAGTTAGAGGGATAAAAGGAGTTTTTCCTTAGCAGACGCAGTACGAGTGTTGACAGGGAACAGAATGCGTGTTTTCTACTACGTCAATATGTGCATGCGTGGACAGATCGTGCAGGTGGAACAGATTGTGAAACGACGGGTTAGAAAAAATAATTGTCGTCATATTATAAGAAAATAAAAGTGTTTTTTGACCCTGCATGCAAGTCAACCTGTTGTTAGGGATTAAAAAAAAACTAAATATGAACAGATGCAGTCTTTAATTAATGAAATTAGTTTTTGGTCTAATGCTATATTCAACCAGTTCTGATGAAAAACAATCTCATCTAGCCTACTCATCAAACGTTTATATATTTTAAAAGAATGTTTAGATATTTTACTTTTAACAAAATTGACAGTGCATATAAGGGAGGGAAGATAATTAAAAATCATTAATTTTGTCTTTTTGCCTTTGTTCTGCTCCCCAGCAGAATTTATTTCCATTAAACGGACAGTGACCCAGAATCTAGCTGTTATTGTGCAGATGAATCACTGCGCAAAAATAGAAATACTATAAATAAAACATTGTGTAGGCAATGAGGAAAACCCCACAATAACCATTATTTACAATGATCTTCTTTAATCTTTCGCTAAAGCTTTCCTTTACACAGCAGGGGAACAGCATCTCAGTTTGTGTGGTAACTTCCTCCACTAAGCACTGGGATGCATTTCTAAGTTCAAAAAATAGAAAGAATGATTCAGAGCTTTGAATATGCATTAGACCTTGTTATGATGTTCTTTCTCGGAGCTTGAAGCGAGTTGGGGAATAAGGGCACAGTATAATGAAGGATTGTGTTACTCCCTTGTAGGTATAATTACAATATTCCTATGCAATATTGCTGATATGCTCTGACTGTGTTTGGGCAGGTAAATAAATAAATAAAGAATTGCACACTTATGATGGGCTAATAACCTCAAAATTAATTCCACTCTCAGCATGCGGCCCATTTTCAATCTCTTGTCTTTCTTCCTAATTTTGGTCCTTCCATCCATAGCTTCTAACCATGTTCCTCTCTCTTATCTTTACTCCCCATACTCTCCATTCTATCTGCCTGTCTAATATAGACAAATTTTCTAGATTGTCACAGAAGCTGCTCGTTGATCAGTACCATTTGATCCAATCTCTCTGTTCTACTACAGGCTTTTTTTCTGAACTTGCCGTTGCCTAAAATAAATTAAAAACGCCTGCATGAAGATAAAAATCTCATCAAGAACCACTGTCAGTTTTAATTTCACTGCTAAAGCATTAATAATAATGCTTTATTTAAAAATAGACGGAAGGAAGTGCACACACTTTTCAGGTTCTCTCTCCAGCACTCTAGCTCTCCCTAGAGATACTTAACTGCACTCCGGCTATTATTAGACAACAGGCCATTTCTACAGAGAAAATCTGGCTGTGCACTTTATAGTTATGTTTTAAGTGACTCTGAATATATAATTTCCACTTTTTCTGTAATGTATTGAACATTCTTATTTTAAATTCGGGTGATGCAAATAAGCTACCAAAGTAATGCTAAATGTAATATTTAGTTAATAAATAAATGAATGTATCTACATACATAGATACAGTACACAGTAATGTTCAAAATTTTGAGGTCAGCAAGATTTTTTAAAATAATTCTGAAAGAAATCTTTTGGGCTCAACACAAATACAGTAAAAAAAAAGTAATATTGTGAAGAAAAAATGTCATTTAAAATATTTGTTTTCTATTTTAATATATTTCAAAAATTAATTGATTCTTGATTCATTGATTAATTGATTCTTAATTGTAATTGATTCTTGTTATGGCATTACTCTAGTCTTCAGTGTCTCATGATCCTTCATAAATCATTCTAATATATGACCATGGACCACAAAACCAGTCATTAAGGTCAGTTGTTGTTTTTTGAACTAATTTGTTAGAATAGACAATATTTGGCTAAAACTATTTGAAAATCTGGAATCTGAGGGTGCAAAAAAATAAAAAAAGTATTGAACAAAAGCACCTTTAAAGTTGTCCAAATGAAGTTCTTAGCAATGCATGTTAAGTTTTGATATGTTTACAGGAGGAAATGTACAAAATATCTTCACGGAACATGAGTTTTACATAATACCCAAATGATTCTTGACAAAACAGAAAAATTTATAAATATGAAGTCAATGCATTTGTAGGCATTTCCTTATGAGTGATTTTGGTCACATATGCTCATTTGGAAACATTATCAATGAAACAGCTGCTGTACTTGTTATATTATTTTGTGGAAACCATGATACATTTTTTCCATTTTTAATAGAAATAAAAATTATATGATTATATTTATCTGTAACATTTTGTAACATTATAAATGTCTTTACTGTCTCTTTTCATTAATTTAATGTATCTTTGCTGAATAAAAATATTCAAATAAAGTCTTTATTCTAATAAAACCTTAATGATCCCAAGCTTTTGAACAGTAATTCATATATATTCATAGGGTGGTGAGAGTGAAACATGGAACATAGAAAGAAGTATAGATAGACAGACAAATGGATGGACATAGACATTAAATTGAATAAACCCTGTGCATCAGAGATGATCAAGATCGCTCTTGATGTGCACAACTATAAAAAAAACTGCTTTAACAGATAAATACATACTAGAAGGCATAAAGGAAGACCTCAGTTGTGTATTCAGCTGTATGTCAGTAATTTTCTCTGCTCTGGTCAGCAGATGCTCGGATCTGTCTGGAGACACTACAACCAGAGCACTGGAGGCTTGCACTGTAAGACGGTCACCATGGAGATGATTGACAGCAGGAGGCATTTCAAAGCTTCACCGCAACCACACAAGCCCCGGCTCGACCTAAACACAACGGCGCCACCTAGAACAAAAACGCAAATCCCAATTAGAGACACAGATACGGCGTTGGCGACAGTGCCTTTATGGGATGGATTTTCTCAATGACGCTGCTTTATTGCTCTCTCTGCCGCTCACAAACACAAACATACATCGTTACCCACACACATGCCCAGGCTTGTTTTTTAACAAACGAAACAATATGAACTCTCAGCATGTGGGCGGAGGAAATGTCGCCTAAAACGTAACGAGAAATGAAGCCCTGGAGAAATCAGCCGGTTGCTATAGCAAAGTAATAACAGACTCTGTGATGCAGACAAGAGCAGTGCTTCTGTCAAAATGATGGAGGCCCTGCATTTACATAATGAACAAACAGCACCAGGAGGAATGAGACACAATCACACCGTAACAGAAAACTGAGCTTTTATTTGCACATGCGACACCAAGGGAAGAAAATCAGGCAGATGGATGAACACAAACTGTAAGTGTTTACCTGTGTCCACTCGTTGGTTTGGGGGTCGTAAGCTTCTACAGTGTTTAGATACACCTGACCATCATAACCACCAACAGCGTAAAGACGGTCCCCCAGAAGACAAACCCCCACAGCATCTCTGCTGAGGCTCATGGGAGCTACTGCTGTCCACATGTCCGTCTTTGGGTCATATCTGAAAGAAGAGATAAACAGATTAAAATCATTCATGTTTATTTACAATTAGATACTACATTTGTATTCCACTAGACCCTGCCTCTCTAAATCTCAAGTGTCATATAAATTGGATTTTCTGACAACAAATCAATTTAAAAACTGCACATAAATCCATTATTATTCATAAATCATAGATTTAAATACCCTAACAAATCACTCATGAGTGTGCAGACAACTTGAAATTAAATTGTATGACTAAACACAGATGGCGTTCCAGATGTGCTGTCATTTTCACCACACTGAATCATTTTGACCCAATAAAGTATCAGTTATTGTACTTGTGATGTGTTAACAAAACAAAACATATATTTACTGTGTCATTTCCAAATGGACTGTAATATTTCTCACATTATGTAAAATATTTGAAAATAGTAATACACAAAATGCTAGTTTTGCCAGGAAAATGAATTGGCTGTTTTATTTTATAAATGTTACTTTATTATTTGCACCATGGAATTCTATTTTTAACACAGCATAACAATTTATTTCTAAATTGTATTTTATTTGTATTTTTTATTATACCCCTAAAATATATAGGGTGGGTTGATAAATATTGGTCATCAGATTTTTTTTTCTTATTTAAATTGCATTTATTTATATTATTATTATTATTTTTAGATGGGTAATACATTTTTCTATTCAGAAACAATGCATTAAAATGATACATAAAAAAAAGACATTAAAAACCTTGATAATATTACAAAATATTTCTGTTTAAAAAATGATTTCTACATATTTTGGAAAAGAAAGAAGATCTTTTTGGAAATAGAATTTTGAAATAGATTATAAAATGTATAAAAATAGTTAATAAAAACTTAATTATTAAAAGAATAGAATTATGTCAAAGAAATGAAGTCTTGGTGAGCATAAGAGGTTTCAAAAACATTACAAAATCTGTAATGAGTAAAACTGTGCAGCTAAACACACATGTAAGATATACAGGTAAGAAATGTGCATCTGTGTTTCTGTTCTGTCAGATGTGAAAGACCTCTCAAGCAAACATTGACTGGCAGAGACTGAGAGCAGTCTAAGTGCAGGAAATGTTCCGCAGACAGACAGCTCTTTTAAACAAAGATCCAAAAGACAGACTGAGAGACAGACAGATGAGAGAAGATGATGAGCATCAGTCGCACTAAAAAAACAAATACATTTCAAAACATGACCAAGTGCAAATCGCACTCTGAGGCCTACTAACTACCCAGAAAAATGTTCCCAGTTGGCTGACGTTAGCTAAATGTACTTACAACACCAAGCAGCTCATAAAATCTAAATGCCATGGAGCACAGTGTTCCTTCTCTCTGAGAAAAGCTTTTATCTCTTCATTTATTTAGAAACTAAAAAAGTAAAAAAGTCTTTCTTCACAATTTCATGCATAAAACACAAGTGGGATTTTACCTATGCTTCTGTTCAAACGGAATCTCAACATTTTTCATTAAAACAAGCTCCAGTGTCATGTGATGAAGGAACAACTGACTTTTCATTCAAGTGAATCAAAACACCCTTCAAAGTTTTCAATCTAAAATCATACCATATAAAGATATTGTCTCTTATAAGAAAGAGTAGACTTTGAGTCATTAAATGAGTCATTTTTAAAACTTGAGTCAACATGAAATATTAGCATACTGCCCGCCCACTCGTTGATCTTTTGCCATTGGTCTGACTGAAAATGCAAATTCAGAGCGTTAAAAAAGCTCACTAACCCTGCTTAACACAAAATCAGTCATTGAACTAGTAAGGTAAAAAAATATGAGTGTTTTTTTGACCTTGCATGCATGTCAACCTGTTGTTTGGGACTCCCAAAACCAAAATATGAACCTTTTATAACCCATAATAAGGGCACTTTAAGTGACAGTCGTGAGCATGTGAAATACCTGATTTCATGCTCTGTATTGCCTTTATTCAAAACATAAATTCAACATATAATAAATTATAATAAATAAATCTGTTTTGCTTTTTTGTTTTTTGTGTGTGTCTTTTGATCAGTGGTGAGAATCTAGCTATGCCTAAATGGGTGGTTGAGCACACGCTCAATAAATGAGAATAAATCTAGAGAGAACATATGGCACTGAATATCAGAAACTACCAGAGTGTACATCCTCTGACTCACTCTCGGCTATGAAACAATTAGGGGAAAAACCTTATACCCTTCACAAACCTGCTCTACAGAGTCAGTTTCTCTTAAGGGACTCATCTGTAGCACTTTGATGTAAACACATTTGTTCTGGGATTCCTGTATTGTCTTCTTGATGTTCTCCTTGGGCTTTCAGACCTAACCATAGCATATGACTATATTTAACGACATATACTGGCATTTCCCATTTACACAACCCAAGAACATTCTTGTCTTTCTGTTAAATCATAAATATTGAGGTAAATCAGCAGCAGAGTTTCTCAGCTTGTGGGCTGTGACCCAAAAATAGGTCTCAAGTCTGCGACTTACCAAGTAATTGTGCACAGAATAGAACTGGCAAATAAATAGGATTATTGATTTTTAATACTACAAGAGTTGAAGAGTAAATGTTTAAAAAAGTGAAATATAATTTGTTAAAAAGAGAAAATAATACTTCTATTACTATATATATATATATATATATATATATATATATATTATATTTTTAAGGCGTCCTTGCTATATGTTACAAGTATTTACTAATATAATAACAATAAATGATGCATTACATGCAAGTAACCCTAAGCCAAACACTAACCCTAGTTAGTATATGTAGTTAATTAATATTAGTACTTAAGTGTATTACACTGTGAAAAGGACATAAAGTATAACCATAACAACAATAATATAATATTAAGTACTGTAATGGTGTAAAATTACAGTAGTAATACAGGAAGCTTCTCTTTTGTTAACAACAATAAGGCTTGTGCCCTTAAATGTTGACTGTGTTCTTGAACTTTTTGATTCTGTTCCTCTTACCTTTCGACACAGTCTGACAGTCGAGATGCTAAGCTTGAAGCTGGGGCATCATGGCCACCGATTGCATACAGAAAACCATTCCACGTCGCTACACCAACACCACCTCTGCGTTTAGACATGGGAGCACAGCTGCTCCATTTGTTGGTGTGAGGATCAAAACACTCCACTGATTTCAGACATGAACTTCCATCACGACCCCCCACAGCATACAGCCTTAAAAAAGAGACAGAAAAGCAGAATATTATAGATTAAAAAGACAATCAGTATTTCAATGGCAGATATGGAGTGTGATCAGTTAGAAGCACAGTTTTTGCTGTCAATGCTCACTTGCTGTTTAACACTGCAACTCCCACAGTGCTTCGAGGTGTTGCCATGGATGCAACAAAGCTCCATTGGCGAGCTTGAGGGTCCCAGCGCTCCACCGTGCTGAGATAACTCCAACCATCATGACCTCCTACTGCATACATGGGGCCTTCTAACACTGCAACGCCTACAAACATGCACACGAATGATCAGAGATCACACAAAAGCCTTTGTGCGCCTTTAAAGATTCTATAAGTGTAATATGCTTGAAAAAACTGTGTGGGGGCTTATGATTTCTGTGATGTAAAAAACATGGATGGAAGAACACAATCCAGTCGTAAACATGCAGTATAATGTGAAATGTTATTAAATCAATAAACAGACGTTCTTTTTCTTGTAGTAGTTGTTTTTAAATAAAACAGAAAAAAAACTGTTTTTGTTTTAAAAAATAAAAGTTTTATCAAATACACACATAAAACAAAAGTCTTCATTATGGTTTGTCAAAATAAAATTTGTTGTTACTTGTAGAAATTATGGCAGAAATACATTAATATTGTACAGCAGAATGTAATTCTCAATAACAATAATAACGTTCATCAAACATTAGTTTTTAAAAGAATATCACAGTGTTTTGATAAATTTATATAAAATCATTCAACGGAATACACACAAATTAAAACAGAACATTTGGGAAAAAACTAAACTGATTTCATAAGGGTTTTAAATGGGGAGTTCATTTGCAAAAACAGATAACTCGCGTGTTTTATTGTGTTAGTTAGCTGTTTTGTTGTTGTTGTTTTTTCAACTGGAGTTTGATTAAAATTTACTGGAATGTAGAATGAAAAAACATGATTTTTTTTTTAAATTGTTAAAAACTGGGTTATCGGTTTTTGCAAATGAACTCTTCTTATTGTGTGAAACAATTAATGAGAATTATTATGAATAGTAACATAAGAATACTAAATGCAGATGTTATAATACTATTCCTCACCCAGGCCATGTCTGTGCGTGGACATGGGGGGCATGACGCTCCAGCTCTTGCTGCGGGGGTTGTAACACTCCACTGTGTTAAGAGTTTTGAGACCATCTCGCCCCCCAACCACATACAGGCGGTTGTCAAGGACCACTACTCCGAACTGCAGCCTTCTCCCACTCATTACAGCCACCTGCCGCCATGTGTCCCTCCGTAAACAGTACTGCTCAATGCTAGTGGCTCCTTTAAAAACAATTACAATCAGATTAAAACAACACCTACTGTATACATTAGTGAGGTTTACCTGTAAGCCACGTCATTGTTGCTGTACACACATGCAATAATTCTATAAAAAAAAAAATTGTAAATTCATTGTAAGGCTTATGTTTAAAAATAAAAAGTACAAATCTGCAATACATTCATAAACAAAATGTATTCACTATAAAAAAAAAATTATTAACATAAAAGGTCAATTTATTTCTCAAACAGTCTCAAGGCCGTTTACGCATTCTGGGTACATAAAAAGCACAAAGAAAGGCATTCAAAAGATGACCTTGTTTTAAAGAGAACTATCATCTCTGCGGTAATAGGCTAAAATAAGAAACAAATTACAGGAAGTATACAGTACTTTTTTAATATAACTGTATGATTATGTATTCTGTATTCTCTTGGTCATCAAAGTTACAGTCGACTTCTTATATATACTTCTTATTTCTAATCTATGTCTGTAATGCTGTGATTCATCTCAGTGCTTGGTGGTTTGGCTCATGCCTAGAAACTCTTTGAGAAATATTATGAAGTCCAAAGAAGAACAAGAATGAAACAAATTGTGCTGTCACTATGACTCTCTATACACCAGTCAATACGAACTATGAATCACATGAATCATCTATATGATTCACCATTAACACAACACAGCTCTGAATTCAGTCAATACCATTCACCAACACTTTCAGCCTCACTGAACATACAGTAATGCATAATTCAGGCCTTCCTACTGAAAGAGCACATCTGCAAGTACTTAACAGATCAGACCTTTCACAATATAGAGGACACAACACTCATTTACATACAAATTTTGTCTAATTTTTGATCTAATAGCATGTAAAACACACTGTTTAAACTCAAGGTTATCTAGTGAAAATGGTTATGTCTCAGGCATTCAATTGCATTAATAGTAACCTTGTTATCAAACCACATACTATTAAAACACAAAAGCAAATAAATACAGAACTTTAGAAACAACAAAAAAAAAGATTTGAAAGGAATACCTTTTGTGGCATCCATGCCACCCACGGCAAAAAGTGCCCCTACAGTGGCCTTGCGTGGACGTGTCCTCGGGCTCTGGAGAAGCGGCCTTCTCTCTGGCAGCAAATGATATTTCATGGCCTCCATCACCAGCCGCTGACACTCCACACTGTCCCTTAGCAATGGATTTGCCTCCATATCGGCTAAAAACTGCATTAAGAACAGACTGTATGAGTGCCAAAATCTACACAGTATAAAATCAGTACATTTAGTGCAAAACCCCTCTTAGCCTGGTTGCTTACAATTTCTACTGCATGTAGAATAAAAGTTTTAATCAGTAATGAAATTGGCAAGAATTATTTTCATTATCAATCAAAATTTTGATTTTATTGACTGGTTGAACTACTAAATGAAACTTTGAAATTAATGACTATTCAAAAAAATAAAAACTGCCAAAACACTGGCAAATCAAACTCAAGCCCCAAAATCACAAAAGCTTTACCATTCAAATGTTGAAAATGTACTTGGTTTACTTTTTTTTTTTTTTTTATCTCAGCAGGATAACTGTTTAAAATATAGAATCAAGAATATATCAGGGCACCTTTGTGTTTACCATAAACCCACTGCTGTTCAACTGCTTCTCTAAAAACTAAAATCATATCAGTCATGGTGCCATAAAGACCAAGGAGCTGCTTGCCAACTTCAAGATTTATACTGCAGAAGATTAGACTTAAGATTAGGTAAAAGCTTTGAACCTTTCAAACAGGAAGGGTATTTGTAAGACAGGTGACTTAGACTCTAGCCACAACACTGACAGGTTGCAGTATCATTTGTCTGAAAATAACAAAATAGTCCAGCAGTTAACAATCTCATCATGGATTTGGCATCTGCAAGGGAGTGGCAAGAAGAAAACTGGAAAACTGCCATTGCTTCAATGTTCGACATTGTCAGAATCCACGACACAAAACTAAAATATTCTGGAAGAATTTTCAGTCTAATGAGGTTTCATTTGAGGTCTGTTTGGCACAAACCAAATAAAGCTCTACACACAGTACATGCACCATGCACCATCAAGAACAACATGAAAAGAGCTAAGTACATGCGCATTATTGAGGACAACATATTTCAGCCAGTTTATGGAAGAGACTCATTTTCCAGCAAAGCACACAGCAAAACCTAAAAAAAAAAAAAAAACAGGCTTAAATCCATTTGAACATCTGTGGTATGACCTAAAAACTGAAGGTCAGGAAATATGCAAATTTTCAAAGTTCCAGAAGTTCCCATAGGCATAGAAAACACTTAAAAGAGAGGTAAAACACACTTTCTAAGGATAATGAAAAGCCTTTATCCTTGATTAAATTAGACATTTTGATTAACGAATGTATTTAACGTTGATTATCAATAAACCATTATAAGAGCAAAGCATGGTTTCAGATAACCGCTTTACTTATGACTATATACACTAATGATTAGGGGTTGACCGATCATCTACGCTTTAAGCAGACATATGTATCAGCTTAAAATACTTGTTATCTGTCTACTTGATCTATAATAATCTGTATCTGCACTGAAAAATTTATTGTTAACCCCTACTAATAATCATAACTTTATAATTGATATGTTTGGTTTTTAAACTCTTTTTAAAAGAGGCTCTTTACTTGACCAATAAACCAATAACACTTTGAAATATTATTACAATGTACAATGACTTAAAATGCAATTATCCCTGTGGCAAAGCTGAAATTGTCCTTATTTCAATCTACAGTGTCTGATTCTTCAGAAGAAAAAAAAAAAAATCACCTTAATATGTTGATGTTTTTGAAGAAACCCTGATAAATGAATAAACACACGCCACACAATTCCTGATTGTTCCCCATCACATTTTTCAGATTTCCAATAACAGCATTTCTGACAGGAAATCTTTAATGCCACAGCAGCAAAGAGCTACATACTAAACTGGGTTCCAAACCATACCCTTACCCTCATCCACGTAAAGACACACTTTGATAACCTGACAGCGGTGAATCCTTCCCAGCTCCTCAGACCTTGAGGAGAGGACTCAGGGGACACAATGAAGAGAGGAAACAAGCTTCTGATGAAACTTCTGACAAAAGGTCCTACCTACATTCCTTTTTTTAAAGGAGGGAATCCCAGGGAGAAACAGAGATAGTGTCCCTCTGGGCCTCTAACAGAATGCAGAGACTCTTATATAGGTTACTACTCCTGAGCAAACAAGCCTTTAAGAAGCTAAAACAGCCACACACTCACACACAATCTGCTACAACTTCGATGAAACTCTAAATCATTACCACCTCATACATAAACATCACACAGGACATTCTTTATTCTTCTTCCTCTCCTGCCTCTCTTTTTCCCATAATCCTCTTCAAATGACACCTCTTGTGGCCCTGTTAACTAGTCTTCATTCCTCACATTCATCCTCTCATCTGCCCTGTTTATATCCTCTCTCAGCTGGGTAGTAAATTGAGTAGGTTTTAATTAGAGGGGTGTCTTGGATAGGCACAGCAATAACGGCATAATATATTCTGCTGCAGTGCTATAGCCCCATAGAGACACTCTGTAAGACTGCCATTGCTTCAATGTTCGACATTGTCAGAATCCACGACACAAAACTAAAATATTCTGGAAGAATTTTCAGTCTAATGAGGTTTCATTTGAGGTCTGTTTGGCACAAACCAAATAAAGCTCTACACACAGTACATGCACCATGCACCATCAAGAACAACATGAAAAGAGCTAAGTACATGCGCATTATTGAGGACAACATATTTCAGCCAGTTTATGGAAGAGACTCATTTTCCAGCAAAGCACACAGCAAAACCTAAAAAAAAAAAAAAAACAGGCTTAAATCCATTTGAACATCTGTGGTATGACCTAAAAACTGAAGGTCAGGAAATATGCAAATTTTCAAAGTTCCAGAAGTTCCCATAGGCATAGAAAACACTTAAAAGAGAGGTAAAACACACTTTCTAAGGATAATGAAAAGCCTTTATCCTTGATTAAATTAGACATTTTGATTAACGAATGTATTTAACGTTGATTATCAATAAACCATTATAAGAGCAAAGCATGGTTTCAGATAACCGCTTTACTTATGACTATATACACTAATGATTAGGGGTTGACCGATCATCTACGCTTTAAGCAGACATATGTATCAGCTTAAAATACTTGTTATCTGTCTACTTGATCTATAATAATCTGTATCTGCACTGAAAAATTTATTGTTAACCCCTACTAATAATCATAACTTTATAATTGATATGTTTGGTTTTTAAACTCTTTTTAAAAGAGGCTCTTTACTTGACCAATAAACCAATAACACTTTGAAATATTATTACAATGTACAATGACTTAAAATGCAATTATCCCTGTGGCAAAGCTGAAATTGTCCTTATTTCAATCTACAGTGTCTGATTCTTCAGAAGAAAAAAAAAAAAATCACCTTAATATGTTGATGTTTTTGAAGAAACCCTGATAAATGAATAAACACACGCCACACAATTCCTGATTGTTCCCCATCACATTTTTCAGATTTCCAATAACAGCATTTCTGACAGGAAATCTTTAATGCCACAGCAGCAAAGAGCTACATACTAAACTGGGTTCCAAACCATACCCTTACCCTCATCCACGTAAAGACACACTTTGATAACCTGACAGCGGTGAATCCTTCCCAGCTCCTCAGACCTTGAGGAGAGGACTCAGGGGACACAATGAAGAGAGGAAACAAGCTTCTGATGAAACTTCTGACAAAAGGTCCTACCTACATTCCTTTTTTTAAAGGAGGGAATCCCAGGGAGAAACAGAGATAGTGTCCCTCTGGGCCTCTAACAGAATGCAGAGACTCTTATATAGGTTACTACTCCTGAGCAAACAAGCCTTTAAGAAGCTAAAACAGCCACACACTCACACACAATCTGCTACAACTTCGATGAAACTCTAAATCATTACCACCTCATACATAAACATCACACAGGACATTCTTTATTCTTCTTCCTCTCCTGCCTCTCTTTTTCCCATAATCCTCTTCAAATGACACCTCTTGTGGCCCTGTTAACTAGTCTTCATTCCTCACATTCATCCTCTCATCTGCCCTGTTTATATCCTCTCTCAGCTGGGTAGTAAATTGAGTAGGTTTTAATTAGAGGGGTGTCTTGGATAGGCACAGCAATAACGGCATAATATATTCTGCTGCAGTGCTATAGCCCCATAGAGACACTCTGTAAGATCCCACACAGACATACCCAGAGTCCAAGATTAGTTTCTCGTCACACCTGCCAATGGCGAGTAAAAATGTTGTGCTTTTCACAATACACGTGACTTTAAAGCAGCTTTACAGAAACTTGATGTACTACAGGGACAGATTTACTAAAGGCTTGTGCCAGCTTCAACCCGCTTCTGCCTGTACTGTCCGGGTTTACTAAACTGAAAATGCTTGGATAAGGATTTTTTTTGCGGCTCACCTTATTGCATATATGCATTTGTAGGAGTGTCCCTCCAATGTAAAACATGATTTACTTTGCGGTACTCAATTTACTGGTATTTGTGCCATTATTAAACACATTTTGTGCTTGACATGGCTGTGACTGCTGCTGCCAGAAAGAGGCACAGCAGAGAACAGAGAAGGGAGAGAATTTTTCCAGTTGTATTCATTCATTTGGAATGCCAGAGGAAGACATTATCCAAACATACTGACCCTACACTAATTTGCGTTGTTCCTGGTATATCGAATTATTCATTATGGAAATTCCACATATGTGCCACCACATAAATTTCTGTAAAACAAAAAAACAACCCAAAAAAAAAAACATTGGAAGACAATTTAAGTTGACAGTTTTTATTTCAATCAAGCAACGGTACTACTACTTAATTTCATAGGCTCAAGGGAGCCACATTTGACAGCTCCATTCATTCTAAAGTGAGTGCTTTTTGCTTGCTTTAACCTATCCACAGTTTGAATAGAATGGTGTCTTTCGTTATACCATTTGCACAATGCAAAGTGTCAGAAGTTTCCACTGCATTTAAATGACGCACACATAAATTCACACTGCCTAATATCTGCGCTAATTATAATAATAGTATAATAATGCAAATTATAATAAAGTGTATTCATATTCAGCACGACGCATACCACAAAATGAATGTAGAAATGGCAGCCTGTTGAGTACCTCGGAATAGTTCCTGAAGAAAAAAAAAGTGTAAATAAAATTGTCTAACCCCAAGGTACCCAATAGATGGCCTGCATATGTTAAATATAAATTATCCACTTATGTTTCTTACTTACTTTTATTATTACGATACAGTACACTGTGCATACTAGTGTTAAATCTAAAAACTGTGGCTTTTTATTGAAATATAAATATTAAATCCTATTTAAACATAAAAAGGAAAAATTTGCTACGGTAAATAGTTGCTAAGGTAATTAACTGAAAAAAGTTTAGGCTGAAGTACTAAAATTATTAAAACGGAAATAAAAATAAAGGCATATACTGTAGAAAAATAAAGGCATTGAGAAATGAAAAAAAAGACAAAGTTACTAAAACTTAAATTAAAATAAATAAAAAAACAGAGCCAATTCAAAACATTAATAAAAACTACAACAGTATATAAATAATACTAAAATAACACTAGCACAAACCACCTTGCAAGTGCAAATGCCAAATTCAGCACATTCTGATAAATCATAAAAGGATAGTTTCATCAGCATTTGATTTATACAACCATGCTTGATATGAATCTGTATGTATATCCGTGTGCACATCATCTTTCAGTACCATCTCACTGAATCCATAATCACATCCATCACTGTGCTCAGAAAACTGTTTTCTAGTTAGAGCTTGAATATTCCGCCCATACAACACCACCTCCACCTCCTCAGTCTCTGCTTTCACCTCCCCTCCCACTCCCCATCCATCAACCCCATACTCCTTTATCTTCAATCCTCCCTTTCTCCTTCTCCTCTCTGTCCTGAAAACAAAAGCAAATCATTTCCACCTCTTTCATAAAAATGCCCTCATCACAAAAAGTGAACGAGTGCATCTGTCATAAACCAAAATCAATCATCTTCCCTGAACGTGAATATTAAGGGTTAGGATGGCTGGACGGTGGCTTAAAGGTTTGAACTTCACTGGAAAGCACAGAACAACCTGTGATTTACATTTAGATGGAACCGAACAAACTGTGCTCAGCCAGACACGAATGAGAGAATGCCTGGAATTTTTTTTAATATTTCTTTTTTTTTTATCACCTTAGAAAAAGGGGGAAGAGGAAAATGGAAAGGTAGAGAGAGAGAAAAAGCGAAGAGAAGGAGTTCAGTGGAATTTATCATGCATTTAAAATGAAAAAGGGCAAAGCTTTGAGCTCCGATGGGAAAGAAGCTCAATTAAACTGCATATCCATGTGACTACCATGTCCTACACTGAGTGCATGACAATAATATCAATTAAAAA
>JAUYWG010000031.1:9565713-9586148 GCA_034779775.1 Enteromius afrohamiltoni | reverse complement strand
GTACAGAACCGAAAACCGTGACCCTAAAACCGTGATACAAACCGAACCGTGGGTTTTGTGAACCGTGCCACCCCTAAAGGTAACACAATATGATATTTAAACTGATATTAATCGTTTATTTTTCAATAAAGCACATAATCACCTAAGAAAATCCACTGTCATATAGTTTGTATGCATACATAACATTACATTAATTTACACAAACAATATGAATGAATAAAATCTCTTAATTCTTGCTGTAAATTGGCTGCATTTAGCAAAAAGACACAAAATAAAAGTAGAAAACGCTAAATTCTACAAAAAGAAAACAGCTGAAAAAAAGACCAATAACAGAAAGTTTTAGTTTGTTCACATTTTCAGACCAACAATCTATTATGTTGAAACACCAATATCAACATGGTCTTAGACTTAGCTTTAAAGCCAGTCTCAAGCACCAAAAAACTGGATAAAAGCTTTCTTTAAAGTCTCTCAACCCAACTTTTACAGAAGAAAGAAAGCCAAGTGGGATTTAATGACATGAGGGTAGGTAAATGACAAAATTTTTATAATTGGGTAAACTGTTACTTTAACACAGGGAGTTTGAAAGCAGACCGTAGGAAGAGAGAAATGCAGAGAAGAAACTGCAGAGATTCCCTCTCTTAAGCACTTTCATAAGTTATGGGTAGCAGGTTTTCAGCCTCTGGCTCTTCTCAACGCCAAAATTATTTAGTCTCATATGAAAACAGACTACAGGCAACATAAAACACATAAACACACACTTATATCTCAAACATAGAGGCAAATACACAATCCCTCAAATACAACCTGCTAAAGTAAACATCAGACAAACCCCTGCATGAGCACAAACACACAGGAGAGAGGCAGCAAGTTATCTCAAAAAGCCAGATAAACACCTGCCAGTTCCTGAACATCCCCAGTGGGCACTCGTCCATTCATATTTGCACTCTTTTTCGTACTCCCTCAGTTTCCTTTTCATAGAATAACTACAGTATCCAGTGATTTTTTTAGTGCTAGGCCAACTTTTACTGTAAAATGTTAAAGCTCTACACTGCTGCTTTAAATCACATTGTTTGCACATGTAGTACTGTAAGGAAATAATTAAACATGCCCCACTAACCTATACTCCCTCTTATATAGCATTGGACTGGTTTGATTAGTGTGGATGATCCATATTTAATATGCTGTTTAAAAAACGTGACAACAGTGCAAGAAATTTTTAATTTGGAAAAATAAAACTGCTTGGTAACATGTTTTTGTTTTTAACTCAGCTGTAGGATGTTGCATGTTTTACCATTTTATTAGTTGTATGCATGCTACATAATACTAGAAAATAAATGTATAATTTGATGGAAAAACAGACAAACAGGCATTTCATTTTACTGATTTTGTTTTGTTATTTATAAAAAAACTTTATATATGTATTTTACATTTGATAAGTATGAAATATAGCTGTTGAATCGTTAATGGTAAATTCCTGTAAAATCTACAGGGAAAAACCATAAACTGACATTGCCCAAATTCCCTGCATTCCATTTAAAATTTTTAAATAACTGTTTCTTCTTAGTTTATTATTATTATTATTATTAGTTATGTTAAGTTGTATGTTACATGTAATGTTGTTTAATTAATGTTTATTGCATATATCAGTTTATTGAGTCTCACCATGATTGTGTTAAGTGCTTGTGTAAATGACACTGAGCACCTTCTATGTTCATATTTAGTTGCCTGTGATGGAATTTGGTTCATCATGTGACTTTTTCATCACCACCTACATTTGGTGGTTATCAGTGTATTTCAAAGGTACAAAACAGATTTCAGTACTTAAAAAGGTTGGTATGGTCTAAATCCCGACTGGAAACCCTCACAGATATAATTTTTCTCTAAGATGGAATATAATTGTGAGGATACTACCTTTTCTAGTATCTTTGATAGAAAAGGGAGATTTGAGATCGGTCTGTAATTAACTTGATCTTTGGGGTGAAGTTGCGTTTTTGTAAATAGAGGCTAAATAACAGCCAGTTTGAAGGCTTTGGGGACATATAATATTAATATTTTATAATTAATAATAGCCAAAAGAGGACCTATGCCTTTAGGAAGAAGCTCTTTTAATAGTTTAGATGGAATCTGACATACATGTTGTTGGTTTAGATGATTTAATAAGTTTATATAATTGTTTCTCTGCTGTGGTAGAGAATGAGTGGAATTTTTCCAGGGGATCTATAGTGCTTGATGCAATACTGTAGCTGACGGCTGCACAGTTGCTATTTCATCTCTAATAAGTATTAATCTTGGAAGTAAAATATTGCATAAAGTCATTACTGTTGTGATCTTTATTTTTTGTTAATTTAGTCACTGTATTAAATAAATACAGAAGCTTATGTTTGTTTTCTGCTAATAGAGATGAAAAGTAATAAGATCTATCCCTTTTTATGCTTAATAACATTATATCAGTTAATGAAATTACAGTTTTTAACTGTAACTTTAACTTAAAACCGTAAAACCTAAAATGTTGTTACCGTTTTATTTTTTGTTTTGTTTTGTTTTTTACAGTCGAATTCCGGCAACCACAGCTGCCAGTTTTTTATTGTAACTTTTACAGTTTTTTGTTTTTTTTTACAGTGTTCTTTAAAACGCAAGTTGAGAAGACCTTTCCATAGGGTTTCAAAGCAGCTTCTCCAATACCATTTCTGTCTTTCATTCTTTCCTTTCTGCACACTGCACACAATTTTCTGCACTTTCTCACCCTCTGGCTCTTTTCCTTAATCACTCCAGTATTTCAGTCTCCATGCCATTGTTAGTTTCCACTGTCTTTAAGCATATCTTTTTCTCATTTTAAGAGTATTCTGCTCTATTTTCTAAACCTCAAGCTGTCAAAAGATCTGACATTCAGTCCTTCAAAATGAAAAGTTAATATATGCATATTCATGTCTGATCACTTCAGTTGAGGTTAAAGGGAAAAGAGGCGGTTTCCAGGCTATAATGAGCTCCACTGATATCTGCTGTCATTTCAGAATGGATATGAGCTGGGATTAAGACACCATTTGGAGTTCTGGTTCAGATTTAAGCCTCTTTAGACCAATTCAGATGGGAATGTGGTGAATATATCAGATGGAGAGGCAAAGAGAGGGATTTTACATTTTAGAAAAGTCTGGTGAACATTAATTATGTAAACACATTTCAAACAGCATCTTACAAGACTCTGAGTCTTATTCTACAAATGGGTAAACATAACCACAGATTCATATTGACAGCTTCATGCAGATGAGGAGACATAGAATGCCAAAGAAGGAGAATAAAAGGGTAAAGAAAGAGGAACAGGAAAGAGAAGGAAGAGGAAAGGGAAAATGGCACAGTATCATGTGTGCAATTAAAGTCAAGCTGTCCAAAATATCAATTCAGTTCCCAACCAGCAAAGTCAATAATGATGACACGTACAAGAAACAAGTTTCAACCTGATAGAGCTGGTATTAAAATAGCCTTTATAAATTCATAGCCTTCTGCTCTTATTTAGATGTCTTTATCCATAAACCCAAAAGCTCAAAGATTTTTGAGAGCTCAATCTGAGGGAGGGTTTGGGGTCCAGGACTCCCCATTTGAGTTCCCCATTGAGAATTCACTCATAAAAACAAACCAAAAGAAAAATGTTGATTGATTGCCATGTCATATTATAATTGTTAAGTGTACTGAAAGTTGTAGAAGCATATGTGAAGCATTGTTATTTTATTTTTAACCCAGCTCCTGGGTCAGACATAACAACACACTGTTTGGGTGGCTTTTGTGTTACTCAGATCCTATTTTTAGTTAATGTTAACCATAGTAATTGCACAATTAAATGAGAAAACAGAAGTTAAGAAGGCATCTGATAATAGTAATGTTGAAAACAAAAGTTTGTTCTTTGATTTCGCTCATACAAAAGCTATCCCTGAGGCGGTACCTTTTCAAAAAGTGTATTTGAACCCAATACATACAAAAAAAGTGTACATTTTGAAAAGGTACTGCCCCAGTGACAGCTTTGGTACCTTTATTTCTGAGAATGTACCAGGCCCTTTATTCAATACTTCTATGCAAAACACTGATCAACACATATAAAGCACATAAAATGATAAATGGATGTGCACTGTGTTTGCTTGATGCACAAGAAAGCAAAATAATTCTTGATACTTTTACAATGTCTTTATGAACTTTTTGAAGCTTGAACATTTTTTCACAGATGTCTTTTGGGTTTGGAATGACATAATAATGTTATTAACAAAAAATGTTAGAATTTTTATTTTTGAGTGAAGTGTTGCTTTAAGGTTACAAATAGTAATTTTATTATCTAATATTAGATAATTAATTTTTCCACTTGTTTTTGCTTGATAAATATGTAAAAAAATTAGTTTTCCACATGAATGTGTTCTCCTGCCCTGGGCTAACGCTTCCTCTGGGCAAAAAATAAATAAATAAAAAATACATTTCTCTAAATCCAGACATTAAATGCAGAATTTAATGACACAAAATAAAGGATTATTTCACATTCTCCATTATTCCATAGAATAAAACGAGTGCATGTATGCATGACATGATAAATGGATTTGTGAGCTGGAGGCAGAACGGAGAGAGGTAGAGCCCTGGTTTGAATGCTCAATGGATATCAGATGCTTTGCCCCATTATCTCAACATCATAATTGCAGTTTTCAGTCGGCTAGACGGTTCTCTTCATCTCCCTGTCTCTCTCTCCTTCCATCACTCTCTCACTTTCTTGTAAGTCATAAACAGCCCCAGGGCCTGAAGGCTTATGGAGTCACACTTGAATCCTCAATAGTCTACCTATTTGTGCTTCAACTATAACAAAACTTGTTTGAAAAAACAAAAGAGGTGGCAGTCAAAGTATAAGGAGGGGTATTTTTAATAAAGTAATTTTGGATGTTTTGCATGTGTCTGTAATTTTTTACAAGAAAACATAATTTCAGGTTTTTTAAGATGTTTCAATGAAAGTGTTATTTGCCATTTCTTTGCATTTGCATTTCTTTGCACTGACATCGAGTTTCCGAGTGCACTTCTTTCCTGTATAGGTGTAAAAAGACTTCTCAGTTTTGAGATTCAGCTTAGTGTGTGTGCGCGTTGTCTCTTCCTGGTATCAACTGTAAAGGGGCAATAGGTTGAATCTACCGTCTCCAAGGTGATGAGTGACTAAGTGCCTTTTAGATATTCACCACACTGACAGACCCACATCCTTTGCTCTCTCACACTAAAAACCCCAGTAAACATACCCACTCCCTCACACAGGCTAGTAGATGTCTAGAAGTCTACAGCACAATCACACAAAAAATGCTGCTAGCACATATTTATAGGCCATTACTAAGTGTCAGATACAAAATGAGTCGTCAAGCCCAAAAATGGGTAACAGATCAGGAAGCCAGGCACGCTGCACAGTACACAGTCTCTTTTTTAATCCCATAAAGCATTGCAACACCTCACAAGTCTGTTTTCATCTTTCAAATTCTCGCATACAAGACTCACAGCTGTTTATCACACTAAAGATCTGTGATGGAAAATTATGCACAGTTTATGTACATATCACTTCCTCGCGGAGGCAAAAGTGTTTAATGGAAATTACATCATAATCGCTCTACTACTGTATGAGTACACCATGTCAACTAATGCATCAAAGGTAAGATAATGGCTTTTCATGTCACAATGATGCATCAAAAGCGGCACGGTTTAAATCTCTGTCACACATTGACAGTTCACCAAAAATAGCTAAATTCTGTCATTGTTTCTGAGCTCTTATGTTGCTCCAATACTTACTTTTCCTTAGTGGATCACAAACGGAGAAATTCTGAACAATGTCTTTTTGATCAAGCAACCACTTACTGTCATTAAAAAAAGATACATCTTTTTGAAAATCTGGTTCATCAGATATCAACGCCACACTCGATGTACCACAAGAGCCAAACAATAAGATTTATGCAATAATCTATTAAATATATGACGAATTATGACAATTTAACCTCATGGACCAGAGGTGTGCTGCAGTCTTTGTCGTAAGCGGCACCATTTTCACCATTTCAAATAATAATTTTAGCCATCTCTAGTTCGTCACATTTTCCGGCAATGTTACGAATACATTTTTAAGTACAATTATTCCATGGCTGCCTAGGAAGCTGACTTGTTGCCTCTCTGCCTTATGAGACAAGGCAGAATTTTGCGCGAAGGCACTGATTTCGGGCAGGATTCAATGAGGCAGCGTAATGGTTAAATGGTCTACATCAAAATAGAATGTGTTTTGGTGATAATTAAATAAATATTTATATTTATCACTAGAAATAGCATCATAAATGCAAAACATTAGTCAGAAATATACATTTACACACAAACTGACCATCAAAATGCAACTTTCAGACGCCATCTTTCATTTTTAGCTCAACCGTCATGGAACACACAGGATTATGGGATATCAAAGGCAGTGAAGGATACATCTATGCTGCCTTCAAGTCAAGACTTCAATCTCCAGGGACAGAAAAACAGAATTTGAAACAGAATTTGGATTTAGACATGCCTTGCTGCCTCCGAAGGCAGCATTTGAGAGCTTTCGGACACTGTCCATGTAATTTCTCAAATTGTAAAACCTTCATGCATAATAATTCTAAATAAAATATTTTCATACTGTAGAATATACTGCATCAGCTTCTCCAACAGCTAATATAACAGTCCAACTGATAAGACTCAGACTGTACTATACTAATATAGATTATACATAGTTCCACATTTTACACACTAAAATGAATGCACTAAAAGTAATGTAAGAAAAAATTAATAAACTAAAAAAAGGCTGGTATTACGAACACTTCCTCTGTCCTCTACCTCTTTTAGATTAATCGTTTTTAGTGGCTTTGGAAAAAAGCATCTGCAAAATGATTAAAAGTAAATGTACTAACAAAGAATTGCAATGCAATCCATATTAATAAAAGAAAAAATGCAAGCACACTGGTATCTATTAGAAGCGTTTCAAAGTTAAACATTTTACCTAATAAAAGACAACATTTGTTTTTGTCATTCAGTTAATCATTTGACTATACCATATGCACTATTTATCACACAGAGAGAGCGCGAGGAAACAAAAGGGAGGGCTGGTGGTAACATAGTTTAATCTTAATAGAAAACAGCTGGCGAATTCATCTGTTGTGAAGTGGTACCAGCTCAGTACAAGCGCCCTGCTGTGCTCGACTGGAACCACACCAGTGATGCTTCCCATACCTGCACGAGCTGGAGTCAGACTCCACGTTATTATTGTTCTCCTCGTCTCCAGGGGCAGGGGCGTCTTTTATCCGCGTGGACTGCTGCTTCTGCTGCTGTTGTTGTTGCAGGAGCGGCTCCAGGCTCTCGCTGGAGCGCGAGTGAGCCGGGAAGACCCAAGGCGCCTGCGGGGAGCTCCGGCACTCCTGCTGGCTCATGGACCGAGGACACGCGGAGGCACTAACTACCACCGCTGCCGCTGCTGAGTGCCCGCTATTTGGACTAGAATCTCCAAACTTTCGATTGTTGTTTATGTTGGAGGAAGAGTTGCCGTTACTCGAACTGGCACCGGCGGCGGCGTTGGAGTTACTGCAGCCGCCGAGGGAGGGCTGATCACCGCCGGATGAGGAGCCTCCGGTCCCCCGGCTGCTTCCACCGTTGGTGCTGCTGAAGAGGTCTCCCGAAGGCTGGTTACCGGGAGAAGGAGGAGATGTGGGGTGGCCGAACCATCGCCAGCGGATGCGCAAGATCTGTTTCACGTCAAAGTCTTTCCTGGGATTCGACATTCCCGAGACTCCGGTGACGGGAGACGCGGGGACTGAACGATGAGCCTCGTGATCCGTGATTGTCTTGGTAACGGAGCACGCGTGCACTGCTGGCGAAGCTCACGGAGAGACGTGTAGAGTGAGACCGAGTATGGAGGGGGAGAAGGAAATACACCCCTCTCTCTCTCTCTCTCTCTCTCTCTCGCTCTCGCTTACACACACACACACACAGTCAAACGCGTAATTAGCGCATTAAAACCTATACTGACATTTTCAATAACCTGCGTACATGAACATAAAGACAATACTCAAGCTAATCAATCTGTCACCCAAATGCCAAATCAATGCACCTTATTGAGAAGACTAGCTTATTTCATTGATATAAGATCATTATACATGTCGTCTTCAGAAAATTACATCTACCTCCAGTTTCACAGACAAGGCTTAAGCCAATCCCAGACTAAATTGCATGTTTGAGCTATCTCAGATGGAAATATCTTTTTCTGAGATATCTTAAAACATGTCAGTGTCATTGTTCTTTGTTAAGATGCACACCTGTAATACTTTCTTATAAGGCATTTTTATATTTAGGCAATATTAATTTAATTAACGCCTAGTCCTGGCTTAAGCTAAGCACCGTTTGTGAAACCGGGCCCTAGAGTAGTCAAACAGGTTGAAGAATCAATGGCATACTTTAGAAACTTCTATTATTAATTGTGTACTTATACATATTATATAATGTTTCACCTTACTTTTTGTAATACATATTTTTAGCTTTTTAAAATCAACTCAACTCACTAAACCATAATTTTGGAAACTTTTCTGGGAAAGCATGTCACCCCTTATAGGCGGAGCGATGTTGACAAGAACTGACCAGCAATGGGCTGCCTCCAAAATCACACTGGATACTCCTGGAGTGGGTATTTCTTTTGAATATGTACTTTGCTACTGTTAAAAAAAGAGGTGTGTTCTCTATAGTATGAATCCACTACATTTGTCACGTTGTCTTGTGACCTACCATCATCAGTTGCTTCACTATTCAGCTATTTACCAATCCTCCCCAGTGGCCTCATGGGATAGTAAAGTGTCCACTGAATATGCACTTCAGAATCTCACTGTAAGTAGTAGACCATTTACGCTTCTGTTTTATTAAAACTGCAAAGTTATATTTGTTGTGTTTTCTTTGACAGTTTTTCAGCTACTTTATATGGGAACTAGGCATATAGATACGCAGTCAAGCTGTCATGCTACAGATCAGGAATAAAAAGCAGGATAATTTGATATATTTCTACGGGTGTAAACAGTTTAATTGTAAATTTGTATATGCACACACTGTGGGTATTTCATTACATCCTCATCTATTTAAAAAAAGAAAGCTACCAGAGGAAATGAATATTTAAGCCTACATTAACCGCTACCGTGACATCATACTGTACACCCACATAGTATTTTTATTTTTTTTAATGTACACCTATAAAGCACTGCAGCCTTGCACATCAGCAAAGATTCCAGCGAAACTGCTCCACCAGCATCACCCCCAGAATCTCAAGGTAACCTTTATTTCACTGCACTTTAAAAATTAGTACCATGACGAATACGCCAACTTGCGATTTTTAGCACACACACCCCTCTCACATTTAGTGCCTGTTGATTTCTTGGCCTTTTCTACTTAGAACTCACTTGATCAATAGAAATACAAACCATACCACTCTACACAATCAATAGCACACATTAAAGCTCAATATTTCTTACACACACATTTGTCAATACCACAACAGCACACATCCACAAGAAATACAATGGACAAATAATGCAAAGGGTGAGGGAGAGAAATTAATGGCAGGAAAAATAAATGTGATTGAGAGAAACCGAGCTTTAAAGTGTGAAGTTGATCGATTTTTGTTTCATTTAAGCAGACAACAATGCAAAAGTAGATGTCCAACTGTCACGTAAATTCCATAAACGATTACACTGTCCCAAAAATATTAATACAAATCATACAATAATCATAAAATAATACAAAATACTGAGAAGACAGAAAAAGAAATTTAACAGAGAGAGAGGAAGGGAGGAGTTTTGCTTCTATAGCTTAAGTATTCCCATGGCCTTAAACCTGTCTTTAATTTATGTTCTATGCAAGAGTGAATTTGATGCCAACCGTCCATGGCGATCTGCAGTTTACGAGAACCAAAGGGTAAATCGTTCACAGTAGGATCAGTTGGGAGTTTGGTTTTAATTCAGGCCGTGCAAACCACAACAGAGAGCTGGAATTTCTGCCTGCTTTTTTAACATTATTCACAGATGTTGCCTCTAAGGGCACATAAAATAAACACAGCCAGACCCACGTGCCCCGGGTGCCACTGAAAAGCAGCGCAACATCAGTAAGCTAGTAGAGCAGAGACCAGGATTCTTTCATTTTATCATTATGTCCCAGAAAATCACTGGTTTTGAGCTGAATCATTTTCTTCAGGGCAACCAAATCCAAACCACATAATGCAAAGGAGGCAGATTTTAGAGCATCATACCCATAATGCTTTCCAAATATAGCTGTTGCCTGAAAAATCAACAGGCTATAGGGATAGTTCCCCTAAATCAAAAAAATATATATTTAGAAAAAAATATTAATCATCTGTTATTATTTCCACATACTCATTTTGTTCGGAATTCTTCTTTAGGATGCATTAGATAATTTGGAGAATATTCACATTGCTCCTTTCTATACAGCAGCACCATAAAAGTTATTTTAGCAACTTTCCAGGTCCGTGTGATAATTTAGTCAAAAATTGATTTACTGACAATCTTCCCTCTGCCATGAAATAAAACTTCAGCTATTCTCTAAACAGGTTACTGTTTGTAATGTAAACAATTCATTAATGTATGTGTTTTGTTATTGTATGCTGTATCTTTCCAGTCATTTAGTCCATTTACGCTTATCTTTTCTATTATTCAGAGAAATCTACTAATTTCATTAGCAATACATGTGATCTGAAATCTAAAATATTCTCAAATTTGCATATATTTTGCTTAATTTGTAGTTTATTCTGTGTCTGTGTGAGCTGTGCTTCATGCATCTCTACACTATTGAGAATATGTTTTTTGTGCACTAAATGATATAAAAATATTCCTAGTAATGACAACATTTTCACAATTATCCCTTAAACTCAGATTCAGATCCATCCAATCAACCACAGTGTATAGAACAAAGTCCCCGCCCTACATTTTTTTATTTTTCGATAATGCACTTATGTCACAATACAGAAGAAAAAATTTGTCACTACTTATATGTTTCATCTGAATCTCATTGCAAAAAGGCTTCCGAAGGCTTCGAATATTGCACCAGTCAAATAAACTTCTTTCATTGTGCTTTTTTAATTGATATTCTTTAAAACATCTTCTTTTGTTTTCCATAGAAGGATGACAGAATTTTTTAATTTATGGGTGAACTGTCACTGTAAAGGAATGTATTTGTGGCAGTTGTGTATGTGGGAGGAGATTAACACAAGGAGGAATTGTATTTCTATCGCAATCCCCGAGTGCTTTGTTCCCTGATAGCAATGCAGCATTCCTGTCAGCTGGAACAGAGACTGCAGTGAGTGAAAACACAGGTCTCAGGTCAGTAGTCATACTAGCTTCTGAGAGAGAGTCAGCGGTGACCCTGTGATGGTCAAAGCTTTATTTCACACTGATTCAGGTCTGGAGAAATCACATCTGACAGGAGTGTTAACCTCTATATGTGTGATAATAAATACACTCACACACACTCACAGACACACTGCTGTCACAAAGCTTTATGGCTAGTGCGACTACACAAAACATCACTGAATTATGGGAAGGATGATTAAGCAATTTATTCTTTATGGCCCCTACTTATTTTCTCAGGGTTACTCCAATCCTTCTCTCCTTCTCTCCCTAGCTTTCTTCCCACCCCTTAATTTCATTTTTCATCATCTCTGCATGTAAATTATACCTCTCCAGCAAATATATCACACAAACTGGCACATTGGAGGAGATGCTGGACAGACTCGCATGACTCAGCATTTCTTGTGGTGTAAAAAGAAGAATTACTGTACTAGAAATTGGCACACATGCAACATCCAAAAGTGAGTTACTATATGTATATTTTCAATACGAAGTGAGAAAATTCATCAAAATATATGCCTATACTTTGTGTTCCACAAAAGAAAGTTATACAGATTAATTATGTCTAAGGTATACATAATCCTTGCCACACTTGGTTTTAATGGAATGTTATATTCAATAATTTCAGTGTGATTTCAGAAGTTTCAAAAAATTTAGTTTTCTGCCATGGTTTAAAAAAATAAAATAAATAAAATTTTTCAAATTAAAAAAAATTATGTGTCCATCCTATGTAAGAAAAACTAAATCGACCACTTAATTTTTAAACATTGCTTTCATAATTTGTCCAACAGAGGGTTAAAAAGGGACACTACAAACTTGTGTGAAGAAAAGACAACCAGACTGGGCTGTGCAGCAGACTCCTCATTTTCTGTCTTTCACCACACACACACACACACACTCAAACCACTGTAATGTCAGCTCTCTCATAAGGTTATGCTATGATACAGATTCCACTCTTCGGTTCGGCTACATCCATCACTGAAATACACACACAAACAATACCTACTACATTCACATATCGTACCATGTAATCTCATGCCTGAAACCCAAAGCTGAACTGGGCTGAGAGGTTAGATGTCTCATTGCTTTGATTCATCTGCAACAGTCATGGGAGGAAATGTGTTTCATTCCTTAAAGAGAAGAAAAAAACTACGCACATCTGACACACATTTCCCTGAAACTATAAATATATAGTCATACAACATTATGCACACAGTATGATGATAGTGTCTGCACATATACATGCAAACATCTTGTTATTCAGAGTGTGTTCATTTCTAAATAGAAAATTCTTCCTGGTCTGGTGCATTCACATTTCCTCTGCTGCCACTGGATGAAATTATAGGACAGATCTCCATGTACACACACACATAAACCATCCATTCACTCCAAACTCATCAGCCAAAATATCACCAGGACCATTTTGCACATAGCAATGACATTTTCATCTCGTGCTCAGTCTTCCTTTTACTGATGCTCATATTGGCCTTCCTTCAGCTGAAGCAGTGTGGGAATTAAATGTAGATAGAGGTGATGAGGGCTGAGCCAGCAGGGTTTAGATGTCAGAGGAAATGGACAAAGGAATGTATTTAAAACAGAAGAATTTCCTCCTGAAATAAACCACTGCAGGCATGTGGTTAAGAGACTGAACACATCTGGCTGGCAGAACACCTACAGAAACAATCCCACTTTATAATATACGGACGAGTCTGAAATTCCTGTTGTAACACATTGCATGCACATTTAAAGAAGTATGTATATGTGCACAACAGTCCAAATATTAAGCCTTACATTCCACAGAAAAAAAATAAAGTATATTACCATGATTTCTTGAATAAGAGCCCTGGGAATTCCTTGCTTCGGACATATACCATAATGAGACTATACAATATATTTTCAGTCACAATATCATGTAGGACTGCAGCTATCGAATATTTTAGTAATCGAGTATTCTACTGAAAATTGAATCGATTAATTGGATAAAAAAAAAATTCCTTAATTAAAGAGCAATATTAAATATTCTAGAGAAAATAAGACACATCTCTTAAAATTAACAACTATTTGATTGTTTTTGATATAAGGTGATAAATATTCCGGTATAGTGTAACCGCGTGTTCACATCGCCGCCGATGAGAGTGTCAAAATTTGCTCTTGCTGCCCTGCCAAGCGGTGGACTTCTGCATTCTGACTTTATTAGCATAAAGTTAACCTGATTTCAACTCTCTCGCCGTCCATGACGTACCATGCCGCCTCTCGCCGCCAGCTTACATTTAAAATGAATGACTGCTACTTTGACGCTCTCTTCGGCGGCGGTGTGAATGCGCTGTAACGGCCCCTCCACATCCATCGTGCAGTATTGCACTGAGCATTGTGCTTTATCCCTTCCATAAGTAATTTACAATATTTAACAGACCCCATCTTGATTAACAATTGCTTTGATTTAACGCTATACTGAATTCACCTGGTCTCGGGTGACAGTCCTCCTCCGGTCTCTGAGTGGGACATTTTTGTTGTTTTCTCCTGTTTATTTGGTCTCCTTGCTCATCGCCATTGTTATTGCTCCCTTCCATTATGCAGCCCGCACTAGTACTAGCTCGTGCCCTCAAATCAAAACACCGCCATCTCCTTCTGCTTCGTGGGTGACAAAAGCGTAAGTGCAACGGTTCATTACATCGTCACCTGGCCTACGTAAATCATTCGTGCCTTATTTTCTCTTTTCTTGTGATTTGGATTTCCTGTTGCCGATCTCTGCTTCTCCTTGGACCTTCGATTGTTTCTTCCTATGGACTCTGTTTACTGGTAATTCGACCCGTAATTATGATTTTGTCTCATGTTTCAGTCTGTCGTTGTTTTATTTTTTCTGTCTTGACTCTGAGCCTAAATAAACCCTTTGCACATGAACCCGCACGCTTCACATCCTCATTTGTGACACATTTTGCTGCTTCTACTTGTAGACTTTTTTTGCGTCTTTTCTCCCGCAGCTTCTCTGCACCCCCCTTACTCTTTTCTGGTTTATCTATTGTTATAGACGGACTCATCTGAAACTCCGGTCAAACTCTACATAGCAGAGAGCTCTACAAAGGGGTGATGAGGGCTGGCCAGGAGGGAGGCAGGGGGCGTGGCCTGAGATTTCACTGGACTAGCTCAATGTCCTTTAAGACAGTCAACCAATGGGCCGCAATTCGTGTCTCAGATACTCCACCGTGGAGCCTGTTAAGAGATGATCGGGCCAGCCCAGTGTCAGTATGGAAAATTAACCAATGGGCCGTGGTCGTTGGCCAATTAAAAAATTTAAAAAATCGAATTATATTGACCAGCCCCCAAGTGCATTGGCCCACCGTATACTTTGTAAGTATACTTTGGCCTTTAAGCCGGCATGGGACTTTGCTGTAGGCAAGTATGTTTAGGTATTCGGCCCAACTCTGAAGCTTATATAATAATAGCATTTTGAGCGGTATGGTCCCACATATGGGATTTTTCTTTCCGTGCTCCTGAGAGTACTGTCCCACAGATGGGATTTAGAACGTTCGGTGACATCGCATAGTGCCAACTGACTCATGTATATTTTACAAGCATTAGTCGAAAGATTCTTTTTCCTTGAGAAAATGTGGCATGTACTGTACCTGATATATATCCAAAATAATCAATACTGAATTAATTTGAATCGTATTGGAAATCAAATCGAATCGCAAGACTCAAATCATGAAATTTGTGTCAAAACCCAGGCCTAGTTCCCACCATCCCTTTCAGGGATTAGGTGACCTTGCTATCCCCTCCCAGGAAGGAGACCCTGACCTTTCTCTGTTGTGCCCGGTGCAAGCCCTGCACACATACCTAGAACACATTCGGTGTTTCAGATTTCCTGAACAGCTCTTTAGCTGCTTAGGGAACAGCAGAACAGTAATGCTGTCTTCAAACAGAGGATCTCCCACTGGATTGTTTAAGCCCTTGACTTAGCAAAGTTCGGTGGAGAAACTCGTATTGAGTTAGTGCTTCACATGTAGTTTATACTGTATATACAGTTTATACAGTGTAAACTTCAATATTGTGCAATATTATTGCAGCACAATGGTAAATTACTGTTTTCTTTGTGAATATATTAAATGAATTGAAATATGGTAATGCAGACAAGTTTCCATAATAACATCATGATATGTGGACATGACATGTCTAGAAAGCCATAATGTTATGTTATCAAATGATACATTTATAATATTCTATCTTGAAAAAATACCACAAAATTCTGTGTATGAAAAAACAGTTTAACCATATAATACTTTTAGATCTGCAACAGCATGTTTATGTAAGGTGTGAACAGTGTAGGTCAGTTTGTGTGTGTGTGTGTGTGTGTGTGTGTGTGTGCACAAGGAACATATGTTTCCTAGGAGACAGATCTGTCCTTGATGAGACTCATAATATTTCACAGCTTAAATTTTATGGTATTGATAAACCGTACTCACAGCAGCAGAGCTAAAGACCCTGGAGGTAAGTACTGGAGATCAGGAGATCTTTCAATCAAAGAAGGGATAAACAGACAGGTCTTAAAATACAATTGATACACAAGCTAGAAACCTCTAGACCCCGAAGTGTCTTCAAGTGATCATAAAGCACAGCGTGAATTACTGAATTCCTACAACGCCCCTCTCCATCCAAGCATAAACAAATAAATACATTTTCTTGTCCCCAGTCTTACCTTCCTAGAGTTAAACCCCACTCACAAACACTTCTCTTTTACGAGTCTCCCAAAAGCTTATCGTTTAAGGATCATAAATAGTGCTGCAGCCTCATGCTGTATATAAATAAATAGATTGTTTTTCCCTCTTCTACCGGCCACGAGGGAAACACACGTGCACATACACAAGAGCTAGAATGAGAACATTTACACCTGGGGTCTGACCTGCATACACACTGATGCGTCACTATAACGTTGAGCATGAATGATGTGTGTGAGAGAAAAGAGAGACAAAGAGGGAGAGACAGTCAGGTAAGCGCTGACTTTGCAATTCAATTCCTCTGCCCATTTCTCCAACTTGTAGATGTTTGTTGTAGATAATTGCATTCTTTTCTATTGTATGTATTTATTACTATGATAAGGGGATTACATTCAGTATATATGCTGCCTGTCAAAAATGTTAAATACTTAAAATTGGTTTTTAAATAAAATCTCTATTTGCTTCAATTTCACATGATCGGTCAGAAATTCTAATATGCTGATTTTGTGCATTATTTAATCATGTTTATTATTTATCATATTAAAAATTAGCAGACTGGGATGAGGATAGGTGAGAATCTAGATGCATTATAAAACGCAACAGCTTACAAGCAGTAAGACAAACGACTGGAAAAGCACAAAAGAAACCCAAAAGAAAGGCTATACTGAGCTGAACCACTTAACTCATGAGTAACCGTGAGAAATAGACCTTTCTCACAGAAACCGGAAATACGCAAATAACAGGGTATGCAGACTTCATGTGTAATGTAAACACAGCAGAAAGCCAGGTAATTTAAAAATGGAGAGATTCTACAAAACTTGCCTCACGGGTTTGCCAAAGTTCACCTTTGCCGATTTGGCACGAGTCGTTGAGGAAACTCCGTAACAAAAGGTGAATAAACTGGATAAAGGACATAAATGTTTCCACAAAGAGTTTATCCATAACTTTCAAGGTACATAACGGGGACATTCTAAAATGCTTAACGTTAAAAAACGCTTAACGCACCTAAAACCTGATGAGGGAAACCCAAATTGCTGTCAAACCTTCCTTGTAATAATTACTAACTACTGTCAAAAGAACGAGCCCATATTCAACAGATAAAGTGAATAATATCACATTAAGCATTTTCTCCGCCATAGGAGTCCATTATAAGGAAACAGCTTAACGTAATATTATTCACTTTATAAACTGTACAACAGCTTGTTCTTTTGACAGTGGCAAGTCTTTACTATAGATAAAATTTGACAGAAGCTTGGTTTTCCCTGGTCCTTGTTAAGGTAGTAATAAGGTATTAAACCATCTGTTTCCTTATAATGGACTTCTATGGGGAAGTTATATGGATAGTATGGAGGACATGTACTTTATTAAAGCAATATAACAGTCGTGGTCGTGATGTTACAAACAATATGACATTCATTGTCTGTCTTTGGTCCAAGTGAACGTCTTGTGTGTAGCAGCTAGCAATGATAGCCTAATGTTAATGTTAGCCGAATGCTGCCATCATCAGTTAACATACATTTTTTCTCTCTGACAATGTCTGTGTTTATGTTCGTGTGTTTGCTTGTCATAGAAGTATCAAATGTAGTAGAGAGGCAGGATTTTGTGCCTCTCTACTAGAACTTCTTCGTTAGTGGTGAATGAACAGAAAGATAAATAAGGCTGCTTTTGGGCATTGCAAGAACTGCCCGGTACGCTACAACAACTCTTGCTCGACGCTTGCGCCATCTTTGTTGTTTACATGGTTACCGGTGTTAGAACATACCGGCATACAAGGGCAGAAATAGATTTACACAGCAATTGCGTATTTCCGGTGCAAAATACGGAAGTTGTGAGAAAAGTCTATAACAAACTGATGGGTGTGGTCCAATACCGCAACAAAAAAGGGAAGAGAGCAGGGCCTGTTCAATAAAACAAATCTAAGCTAGGCTTACTTCAGTTAGTCTCATTTTGAATCAAATCAACTGACAACAAGTCAGCAAACTGAATTTAACTTATTTGCAAACTTGTTTTATGAAACCCATAGGTCCCAGCAGGGAAATGTAGCTTAAGAATAGATGGTTTACAGAATCGTCTACTGTTTTTGCTTTATTGTTAGGGGTAGGTTTAGGTGTAGACGTAGCTGTTAATAAAAGAAAATTGTATTTATTGTTAGCTTCCAGTTTTAGCTGTATCACTTCTTGCCACAACTGAAAACAAAAAGGGAACAAAATGAGTAAGACATAGAGCAAAAAACAAAGGCCCCACACACAGAGATGCATTTAGCTGTTTATGTGATCATTTTGTACCATACAAACATGTCGTATAGACTGATCTGGGATTCTGGGAGCCCTGAAAAACTATTATTTTTTTAAAAACAGGTCTCTAAAATCGGTTTCTAAAAATCAAAAACTACAAACTGGACCTTTGCGGATTTATTTCTACAGCCAATCCGTGTACAGCATTTTGTGAAATGATGATGTCATCAACCTATTCCTTGACCCTAGTCAGATACTTCTATGTCACGTAACAGCAACAACAATAACAATGGTGGACTACATGGATATGTTCGTTCTGCGAAAGCTACTGAGCATATTAGCTTTACTAACTTTTCTTCTTGTTGTGTTGGGTTTGTATACAGCTTATCGCCCACAAAGATTGTTTTTTTTCATCAAATCTAAAAAGTATCTGATTTTAGATGCATATATGGTGAAATAGAGAGAGAGAGAGATTCTTATTCTTATTAAGCTAAATTGGGTACATAAACCTTCTAAATTGTTTAATTAAAAAAAAAAAAATGTAATCTAGAGCACAGTAGATGTTAAGATACCAATATCCTGAAACCCAAAATTTTTATAGCTGAGCACCAAATGTGTTTGCACTCAAGTTCAGCAGCTTTTTTTCTTCATGTATGACTTCATGGTTGTGGTCATTCATCATTGACTTGTCCAAATGACTCATCTCAGTAAGACATACAGAGCTAGAGTATTCTTAATAAGAATAAGGACAGATTTAAATGACATTTACCATAAAAACATACATTTTTTTATTATTATTATTTAGCTACTTACTTTAGCACTTTAATCCCCTGATATAGTGTCAGCTGAGACTTCACATAAGAAAAATATATTCATAAAAAAATGATCTGCCTGCAACATAGTGCCACGGTGTCATCTAAAACCTTAAACAAAGCCTTTAATGGCTTGCTGCATGCATGTGTGTGAATATTCATACCCTGCTCAATCTCTCTATATGTTCACATGCATAAAGCAGTGACACATTTTCAAACACACATATTCAAGAGGTCAACATTTTATGGTACGAGTTTGGCTTACGTGACAGTACAAGCGCAATTTTGACAGACACACTTGTGCAATACCCACTCGATGACAAGATTGGCCGACAAACATTTACTGGCAAATGAGAGGAGAGAAAAGGAGGGGAGAACTTTAGCGGTGTACCAAAAACTCAAAGTTTGTGTGTGTGTGTGCGAGCACGTGTATGTGTAGACCGAGCCTTAGACCATCTGTGAGTCTGAGAAGCCAATTTTCCGCCCCTGGACCTTCTTAACCAGCAAGGAGAGCACTCTGCCAAGAAAAGAAAGATTTTAATGCCAAGAAAATCCCTTTCCTCTTTCAGTCTGCCATTCAGCCTCCATCTGCGCTGACAGGGACTGGTGTGTTTAGACAGCTCCCTGCCATCTTTTATCATCTGTCCCTTGTCTGCGTTTCAGTCCACAATCCACTGAGAACCAGCGATTAAGAAATTAAACAAACAAACCACAATATAATGATTAGCGTGATTACAGAACTCTGCTTTTATTTGGGTATATGTATAAGCAAATCAGGATTGAAAATGAAACAGATCTAACAGCATGCCATATGTTGGATGTAGGGCTGGAAAATGTCCTTTATGAATAAAAGCATTGACATCCATGTAAAGTCATTATGATGTAACATATGTTTTCATTTTATTTGTGGTCACATTTTTGCCACATTTATTCAGACAACGGGAGAAAAGGATTCATACACAAGCACCACAGCTCACCACAACACATCCAAAACAGTTTTTCTTTACATAATGTATTGTATATATTTATTATGTATATATAAATACACACACACATACAGCATATATTTAAAAAATGCATGTGTATATTTATATTCATATAATTGATATAATAAATAAATATTTTAAATGTTTAAGCATAACATATTTTTCTTAAATATAAACATTCATGTGTGGAATTTTATATTATATATACACACAGATTTTAAAATCTTGTTAATTACTTATAAAACCCTGAATGGCTTAGCTCCTCAGTACTTGAGCGAGCTCTTATCAC
>JAUYWG010000031.1:9549299-9563505 GCA_034779775.1 Enteromius afrohamiltoni | reverse complement strand
CCTCCGCCTTCAGCGAGGCTGCAGAAAACTCAATCCTAGGTACGTGGGTCCTTTTCAAATCTCTCGTCAAATTACACCAGTTTCTTTTCATCTGATTTTACCCAGGGAATACCATATCTCACCCACTTTTCATGTTTCCTTGTTAAAGCCCGCTGATGCGCCGGAGGGACAGAGAGGCATAGACGAGGCCGCCACACCAGAGGTGCCCCCCCTCATCGTCGACGGAGAGGTGGCCTACCATGTGCATGAAATCCTGGACTCCAGACGTCGAGGTACATCGCGAAGTTTTGCCCCTGTGACAATTCCGAGTGCTTCTTCCTGTATTTACTTCTGACTGACCCGTGTACCCATTTGGATTGTTTATTTTGACGCTGATTCTCGCTGGTTGCCCCGATTTTTGCCTGGACTCTCTCTTTGTGATTATTGCCTGTTGCCTCGACTTATGCCTGGATTTTCTACTGTGATTCTAGCCTGTTGCCCCGACCTTCTGCCTGTTTACGGTACTGTCTAGCCCTTGCATTACTCTGTGTGCATTTGTGACTGTGTTTGTGTGTTTGCTTGAACCTGCAAATAAGCAGCAAGCAAATGGATCCACCGACCACCGAGTCTGATTTGCCACAAGTGCTGGGTCATAGTCAGACACTAATTAAAAACACAAACAAGCAGGGCTCTGGAAACCTGGGCTTCTGTGGGTGTATCTGGTATGGAATGTAAGCATCTATTTTCTTTTCCTCAGCTCTCTCTCTAATCAATCCACCTGAAATCTGTCCGAATGCATACATAAATTCTTAGTAACGAATACCCTGGATGTTTTACTTTTATTTATAACACCAAGAAAAACATTTCCTAAGAAATCCATAGCTTAACAAATAATATATATTTGTCTCATGTCTTCATGAATCAAAAGATATAGACTAGCCTATACTGAAACTCATTTTACCCAAAAGAAACATTTAAAATTCGAAAATAGCTCAAACAACACAAAAACTGTTGACGTTACTTTTTATTAAGTGAATGTACTTGTGCTCCACGCTCTCTTGGAATAAATTAGTTTACCAGCCAATGTAAACCCATGCGCGAGCCAATAAATATTGAATCATGTATTAACCACTACAATACAATAAAATAAGTTACAAGTACAATACTGTCCAAAACACTTTCGTTTCCGGTTAAGTAGATCAATAAAACCCACCTCTCTATAGTTCCTTTGCCAGAATACCCGGACCGAGCAGGAAACATTCGTCTCGCGCATGAAACAACTTTTACTTCATTACGTAGCGATTCTTTCCATCAAAACTGTCGGCACTCGCTTTCGCAGGCCAGTAAGAACCCCGTGCTTTCCTGCTAAATGAGTCCGCTTTTTATAAGCGTTTATGGGCTAATTCATTTCCCTTTTACCGCATAACTGTCTGCGAACTTGTAGCTGCACGTATTTCTAAAGGGCTTCTTCAGCTGTCATCCAAAATAACCCCACAGCACAGCGCGTGAAATGAGCTTTCTTACCTGGTGGGTTAATAGCTGTTCTTATCGCTTATTTCGGATGTGAATTTCACATTTAATAGTTGAACAGAGCCGGGCTCTTTAAACTCTGATTATAATCGCGTTTTGGATGAAAAGACGTGGAGTGAAGACTAGCCCTCAAAGCTGTATCGGTGCGTTTTAAGTAGAATTTGTTCTTGAAGTATGCAAAAATATCTCAATTCTCACTTTAAAACGAAGACTTTCACCTCACATAAGTTTATTTAAGGGAGAGTTACTTTATTTTGTATAGGTTTACTTGTGATTGTCCATGTTAATACAAAACGCGGACTTTTTAAAAGTAGCACGTGTCGTTGTGTGAAAAAAATGACATTGTGATGAAGGAGCTCGCGAATGTTTAATCGCATAACAATAATGAATCTTATTTTTACCAACGTTACACTTTTAGAGGGTGAAAGGCAGTGTCTCCATCTAGAGGATATACAGATGGTTGTCCAGACAGTTTGATTTTAATGCAGGCATTAGTTTCAAAGATTTTCTAAGAACTGTTAAAAATCTCACGCAAAAAACACGTCGTTTCTCATGACACGTCACATGCATTATGCATTCCTACTGTAGTTGCAGCAGTGGAGATCATTATGGGTGACAGAGAGAGTAACATCACCCATCCATTTGCAAGTGTAGTGAAAGCAAATGAGAAAAAAAATCATGATCCATCATGAATACATTACACAGGTTTTTTAATATAGGTCACAAGAGCTGAACTCAATATCACAGTGAGCTAGACAGGCCAGCTCAAACAGTGTTTCACTGATTGTGTGAAAAAGGCCGAATAGCACAATATGTTACTTCTATAACAACTAGTGTTTACAGACAACAAATATAGAATATTAAAGTTTCACATGGTATATTGGTTGTCAAGATCATGATGAAAAAAGCACTGGTTAAACACTATAGTATAGCGCTAGTTTTTTTTTTCACTTGTGAAAAGGTCAGAGTGATTTTTTTCAGCAAGGAATGAATTATTAATTGAATTAGTTATTAGTTTGATAAATCAAGTGATGGTAAAGACGTAATATTACAAAATCCCACAAAATATTAAGTAGCACAACACTGATAGTAATGAAGTGTTTCTTGAGCAGTAAATCAGTATATTAGAATAATTTCTGAAAGATCATGCATGGGGGACTGAAGACTGAATTATAGCTTCTAAAAATCCAGCTTTGGCATCAAAGTAATAATTTACATTTAAAAATATATTAAAATATAAATAGTATTTTTTTTTATTTGTAATAATATTTAAAATATGTACTGTTTTTTTAAATCAAATAAGTGCAGACTTTGCATTAGGCTATTTCCTAAAACTTGGGAAATAGTGTTTTCCTCATGTTTTGGTGTGAGTTTTAACAGGAAGTTCAAATATAGCTTAAGGGGTAAATGCAGCAGTAGTCCACTACAGTGAGCTCACTGGATGATGCTGATAAGGTGCTTGGTGTTGAAAGCTCTCCTAATCCCAGCGTGGGTCCTGATGAGAACCTTCTTCCCGCCCTGCCCTGATAACTGGATGCTCCTGTCCCTGATCAAACCTGTTTGCTTTGCAGAGGGAATGTCCTTCAGGCTCTTTCACACACAGCCTTGCACAATTATCCTACCAAGAGTTTATGTATGTGTGCACCAGAGGGTACCTGGATAGATTCTGTTTTTGCTTTGTTAAACTGGTTAAAAGAAACTAACTTAAACATTTGGGGTCTGTAAACAGATTTTTTTAAATATAATCATAGATAAAAGTGATGTTTTCAAATTAGTAACAGGTTTGGGCTCTGTCAACTTGACTTGTGAATCCATGGCAGAAGGAAGTATAGTGATTTTCACAAAAGAGTGCTTTTAAAGACACTCTGTTGTTGTTTCTTATGTATTTGAGCTGGGATGTTGTTCATTTATATGTATATAAAAATGCTATGACATTCAACATAACATCAGTCCTTTTTTTAAACTCTTTGATATAAAGTCAAAAATGCACCAAGGGCCTGTACCATGAAGCCGGATTAGCTGGCTAGCGAGGTAAATTTAAGTTTAGTTAGCACCAATCCTGAGTTTTAGGTACCATGAAAGAAATTCGGCTTCAATTGGTGTTCATTGCCATGGTAACTTGCGCTGCACAGCTAACCCGCTCCGGGGCAGGTTATGTTCTGGGTTAGAGAGCTCAAAGCGAAATTTGACCAATCAGCTTCCAGCAAGGTGACACATGTCTGATGCAATAAAGTCACTCCCCCAGCTTCTCTTACTCCATATTAAAGGACGCTGCATAGTAAAGCATTGTTTGAAGATAAAATCATCTGATTTTTTATTTAGATTATTATTTTTAGAATTACTTTATTACTTCTATAATTATTATCTCCTTAATATATTACACAAGCCAGTTTAGTTGAATAGTAATAGGCTTTTAAATTAATATAAACATAGATAATACAGCTTACTTGCACGTTTTCCTCTTTCATTAAAATATTTTTTCATCTTGCTGTGTAAATGTGTTTAAATTCCTCATATTGCTCAATCTTTTAATCTTTGGTAGTGAATCTGTCTCTCTCACGAGAAGTGAATTAAAGTTTAAAAGCATTGGCTGCTTATTGCTGATGTCACATGGTTATGTGCACGTGCTACATTAACTCAGGATCAAGCCTGAGTTGACAGAGAAAGTTGATGACTTGCTTCATGGTACCAACAAACCCAGATTGCATCGGTTTGGTTTTGTCAACTCAAAACTAATCCGGTAACTCTAGTTTGTTTAGCCACCATCATGGTACAGGCCACAGGTTGTGCATCTGTTGACAAAACAAACTAGGAAACAATAATAATTTAATATAATATTATATTATAATATTCCTATTTAAATAATAATCTTAATAAAATTAAAATAACATAGGCTAGTAACTAATGTCTGAAATTATGTGAATCCGTCTGAGACAAGCAAATACACGAACGAATTGAAATGTCTTTCTTTTTCTTTCTTTTTTCAAAATTACACAAAACAGGAAGACAGACAGGAAGTGGTTAAGTATTTCATCTACGTAATGAAGACTTAGCCGTGTTAGTAATGACGGAGAAATGCTAAAAACGTCTGTATGTTAAATACGTAGGATTATTTTAAGCTAAAAGTGGAATTGGAAAAGCCGAACGTAAAGTGTGAGTTTGTGTTAGATTTCTAATGTGTGCTCAGCACGTTCAGAGGTTAGGTGACCTTACAGAGGAGCTGTCACCCTGTCTTTAACATGACAAGAACAAGTGCCTTCAAACTCAGCATTCTCTTCTTTCTTACCTTCATCTTGTGTCTACCAGAATTTTTTCAGAGTAAGTACAAAAGAGTGGAGTAAGATGTCTTGGGGTCTTTGGGCAACCATGATGGAGGGAAATATGGCAGTGGCGTGGGTTTGTAAGAGCACGTGCATTTCAGCATTTCAGTGCAAAGTGTGTTAAATGTTTTTATGATGGACAGTGTTTATCAGTGTTGTCTGTGTCTTTTAGAGATGCACGATGAAGTATGTGTGTATGTGCAATGTTACCTTTTTTATGTCAAAGTTGAAACTGGGACAAAACAGTTGGCATTCACACCTTTGACTTTGTGGTCTGGACATGCCATGGCATAGTAAGGTTAAAAACCACTAAGTGTTTGTGTGTGCATCATTATATGCTGTGCACAAATACATAAATAGCCAATGCCAAAACATGCTTGCTTCCAATGTTATATACCTTTTTGATACAAGTTGATACAGGAAATGTTACTCTAACTTACAGTACCAACATCAGCAGAAAAGCACTCTGGTGTTTGATAAAAAATGTTCTTTTAGTGTTTGTGGAGCTTGTAATTGTCTCATTCATATATATATATATATATATATATATGCAAATCATCCCTTCACGAGTTCGCGCTTCCTCAATCGATAATAATAATAAACTGTATTTGGTGTGCTGCCCGGAGGGCCAGCCGGGAGGACGGCAGGCTCCGAGCCCGGGGGATTTAGCTTTGGACCTCTGTGGAGGTAAGGAGTATGAAGCCTACAACATTCAACAACAATGCAAAGCGCTGCGCGGCCTTGTATTATGTCACCAGCAGAGGGCGCTAATGGCTACTAAGTTGGTAGCTAAAAAGGTGAATTTATGGTGTGTGACCATGTGGCAAGCCGTCTGTGAGGCCGTAGGCCTTGTGTTAATAAGCCTGGAATGGTAATTCTGTGAGTGGATTCTTCATACTTACCTGGTCATAGAAGACACAAATGAAAAATTAAATACGTAATGTAAACACAATAAAAAATATGCCATGCTGATGTAAAGAATATGCAAATAACATGTTACGTCATATGGCTGCGATTAGCAACTACGAGCTAACTTGCTACTTGCGATTGAAGTTGGCAACGCTGGCTTGTTTCTGCATCTAGGCGGAGGAGAATGGAGGAGGAAGCTGGGGTGTGGTGTGTAGTGTGGATTCTTTTCTGTGGGTTTACTTTGGCGGATGAAGAATGCAAAGAGATTTGAGGGCGCACGAGCCGCGGGCACCCGTGGGAATTCAGGAGGACTGGCTGAAGGCTGGCTGGACTAGGAGAGGGCTGAAACCTCTTGATCGAGCTCGGATGAGTAATCAGTGTTTAGGCAGCTTGTCTGGCGGTGAGATCATGTGCAAAAAGATGAGAGCGGAAGGGGAGGAAAAGGGCTTATTTATAGTGAGCAGGATGGATCTGATTGGCTGGTGGAATGAGGTGGTTGATTAGATAATGCGGTGCCAGCTGTGGGTGATTACGTTCACACTCCTCCCGAAACTAGATTTGCAAGACGTCCCTATGCAAATCATGCCAACACCGGCTCTCGCCTCTCACCCGCTCTCTCACTTTTTTTTCGCCTCACGTGATTGGTCAATATGTGTTTGCTGAGCAGAGGGGGGAGAGGAGGTAGTTACATTCGCAGCAGCAGTAGCACACGAACAGAGCAGGAGGGAGAGAGAGAAAGAGAGGCAGGGGCAATACAAGACAACATCGACACATTAGAAAGGTATAGTAAAGACAATGAGAAACACCAAAAGAAGCAAAATCTGGAACCATTTCAATTTAATTGGCAATACAAAGGCATAGTGTAGAGTCTGCAAGAAATACAAATAAATCATATAGAGCCGGCTCCACAAACAACCTGCACAGGCACCTGAAAACCGTCCACCCATCAGTGCAATGGGAATATAAAACACAGTTGAGTGTGATATTAATGAAGGTGCCAGCGTGTCTACTGCAACTTCTGCTGCAGTATCGACAGCATCCCGCAGTACACCAACACAACCACCTAAACCAACCCAGAGCTCTAGGATTTTGCAGAAGTTTGTGACCCCAGCAAGACTAATGATATATGTTATAATAATATAATAAACATATATAAATAAAAAACACGCTATTTTTAGATTAGTATTTCATTTAGTGCATAATTTTATATTGTTGTTGATAATAAATTAATTAAAGCAACAAAAATACCTGAAGAACCACTTGGGAGCCGAAAGAGCCGGCTCTTTTTAGAGAATTCCCATCACTAGCTGCTTCAAGCCCAACACAGCTCTTATAGTTTTGCTGGAGGGGCAGTGTTTAGTAGCTTCGTTGTGTCACTGAGCTTCCGATTTAGACCCGCCCAAAAAATCCTGCTTACCAAAATGGTGAAAAACTGTTAAAAGGTATAACTCCACTATTAAGTATTATATAGGTCTTAGTCTTTGTAACATGTTTCAGTAATGCATTTTTAACATTTATAATGTGTTTAAAGCAATTCTCTCTCTCTCTCTCTTTTTTTTGGATTCCCAGAAATATCACAAATTGAGTTTCTCTGTGAGCCCTTTGACCCTTGCACACCTGAGAATGATGCACAGGTGTGTTCTCCATCTGACCCTCCATGTGCGACAGAAATTATAAATGCCAGCAGCCAACACTCAAATTCGGAAGGCTGGTATCTGTGTAAGACTGAAACAGATCTACAACTTCTTCACAACAACCCTTCAGAGTCAGGTGGAATATAGTTGTTTATTATTAGTTCACATTGTTGTATATTACTGCTGCTTGTTCACTGTCTACAGTAATAACCAGTAATAGTAACTGTGTGTATGTTGGACATTTCACAGAAAAGCGTGTGATGGTGCAACTGATAATGAAGGCAGACAATCTCACTGGATGGAATATTAGTGAGTTTGTGTTTCTCAACAACAGTGATCTATACACTGGACCCCAAAATGACCAGAGACTGTTCTATTGCTATCTCCCACCTGACACCAGCAAATGTCCAGATCTGAATATATCCATTTTAGAAACCACTATTTCTGCGAACTCAACTACCTTTCCGCTCAAAACAGCTACACTGTCTTTCCAAGAAACAGCTTCTACTGATGAGCTGAAGTGTCAAACAACCAGCAGCAGTTTCCTCTTTTACTATCAGAACAGCAATGAAACAGCAAGATCTGCCGCATTACCAGTGACCCAAACAAGAAAAGGTGAGAAACTGTCAGAAGAATGTCATCTGCCTCAATGACACGCTGCACACAAAACAAAAGACAAGAAACCTGATATCAGATAAAATGATATTACTCTTGTCAGTCTAAATGTGTTACTATTATCTGAACATTTCCTGCAGCATGAAGCACAAATTTGACCACAAAACCAGTCATATAGGTTAGTTTTTATTAAATTGAGGTTCATCTGAAAGCTGGATAAATAAACTTTCCGTTGATGTATGGTTAGTTAAGATAAGACAATATTTGGAGATACAGCTAAAATCTGGAATCTAAGGAGGCAAAAAAAAAAAAAAGAAAAGAAAGTTAATGTAATGTGTGTTAAGTTGTTTAAGTTAATGTACTGTACATGTAAACTGAACTTGGTAACACAAGGACATAGTGTAAACTTGGTACATCTGATGTTTAAGTATTGTAAACATGATGTAATGTTACACTGCACTCTCTTTTAAGTTTTCTGTTGCTATTGTACTTCACTTGTCTTGTTGTTAGATGGCCGGTGGTGTGTGATTACTTCAGTGTGGATGGCTCTGGTACTGACGGTGGTTGTGCTAACCCTAGTGAGTGTGGGCAACCTGATCCTTAAAAGCAGAAAACGTGAGCATCACTTCTACAAAACAAACAGTCAGGCCCAACAGACAGATTCAGATTCATAAATGCTGTGTGGATCTCATTTTGGTCTACTCACTTTAGGAAAGTCCCGTTTGGTTGCATCTGTGCCAGTTTCAGCCCGTGGACATCAGCTCAAAGCGCTCAGTGAACAAAAAGGAAATTGTGAGTGACACTGACTTGTTGCAAAGTTTTTTAGAACTGTGCTAATCAATTTTCACACATTTTTTACTTTCAGTGATGAGTGTTGCCCCTGATGTGTCCATAGCAATGTGCAGCATAAGTGGTAAGCAAGTCTCCTTGTTAAAGCCATCTTGTCAGGTAGCTTGGTAACATGGCACTGAGTGATTGCCACAGTCATAATAATACAATAGGTATAAAGATCAAAGCAGTCATAATATATGGTATTACCATGGAGCATGATGGAAAAACCTCTGGTAATATCATGTTGAAAAATAGAACTGGATGATATTTTTCCAAGGCACTATACATGTAGAGAATTTTAATAACAAGGGCTCGTGGGTCATATTTTTATATTGTTTTTCTATAGTTATTAAAGGTTGATAGATTTCTGTCTCCATCTCTACAGATGGTTATGTATTCTCTGAGAAATCTTTGATGGGGAACAGAACAGAAGGTAAACAAACAACCTGTTCTATCGTACTGCACCCTTTCTACCCAGAAGAGATCACAATGCAGCCCTTGCATCTTTAACTAGCACTGAGTTTCGTTACTCGAATAGAAATTTTCCAGACCACTAACTATCTACACTTTCCCAGAAAACCTTCTGAAGGTAGCTGACCACAAGTACAAGAGAAGTAAGTTGCTGAATACTTTTATACAGTGTGACAGAATGCAATAATTAAATATGAAGTGTCTGTAATGGTGGCAGATTCCCAAAAAGCAACTCAACCTAAAACTACTTTGGGTACCAGGCCAACAGATTAGGTCTTGGAGCAATTTAATGATAAAAATTCTGTCATCAATTACTCACCTCATGCTGTTCCAACCAGTTTTACTTATTTTCTTCTGTGGGATATAAATAAAGACGTTTTGAGAATGTTATGGTCATTATTAACTTTTATTAAAATAGCAGACATTCTGCAAAGAATAATTATTTTCGGTTCTCTAAACTATTACACTATCATATACTATCAAAAACAGCAAGTGTGTGGATAGATGCATCCAATATGAGATGGTATCTGGTTTCTTTTTACAGTATTTTTGTATGTTTACTTATGTATTCATGTTATGTGTATGTATAATAATTGTCTCTGATGTTTTAGATTTGGCGCCAATCTATGAGATTACAGGTATGAATGGCACACACAACACAATTACATATTCTTTCAATATACATATCAAAAAAGAAACACAATAAGGCCTACTTTCAGATGACTAGCGTTGAATAAACATATTCCAATAGACACCAGTTATAAATTAAATTTAACGCTTCTCATTTCGCTGTAAAATTGTAAATGTAAATTTCATATACAACTTTAAAGTAGAAATGAATTGTATGATGTGCCACCTGTATGTTTCTGTCTGATTACATTATATGACTTATTAAAAATATCTTGACTAAAACCGACTGGTTTCCAGAGGCCTCACAAAATGAAGATGAGGAAGATGAGAAATGCATTGCCACGGTAACAAAGGAAGGTAAATATATCAAATTATACTTTTTAATATTACTTATTTATTTTGGACATGTAATAAAATTTGACTGTTTTGGAAAAAGTATGATTTATTTGTGATCCGCCACCTGAGGCAAACTTATGTATTCTTGGAGACACATCAGATATAGGAAGTAAATATGTGTCACATATTTACACAAGCTGTTTCTTTATGCATGATCTTAGCAAAAAAGGCAATTTTACAGATATGGAAGTCTGTGCCTATATTTGAAGTTTGGATAAGGGACCTATGTGTTACCCTAAGAAGAGCTGAGATATAAGATATCAGATAGACAAAGAATATTTTCTAGAATATAGAATGCAATAAAATTCTTAATGAACAATTTTGATGTATAACTTTTTACTGTTATAAGGGTCAAGAATAGAGGTCAACTCTGTGTTGAATTTTATATATTGCTTGTTAATTTCCAACAATTAGGTTATTGTATTGCCGCCTTCTTACTACGTTCTTGCTTATGTAAAAGCTGAGGAATAAGCAGTATCCTGAGAGATGAGAGGTGTAATAGTCCCTAGTGACTTCTTGTATTAGTATATTCTATGTTTTAATTAGTTCAATTATTTCACCATCAAGTATCTTAATAGAGACATATGTGGGTTGTAAATATATATGTCTTCAAGAATTTGGGAGTATAAACAGTTGGAGTGGACAGGTACAATATGTATTTGGATGTATACACCTTTAGAAGTATTTGTATGTTTAGAATATGAATGTGTGTATGGGTAAATACATACATGTACATGTCATATGTAGTCAGTTAAATAGTTAGTTGATCACTTTGTGTACAATATTTTTCAAACCCTATAATTAAATATATTAGTATAGTAATAATATTATTATGGTTTTCCTCTTATGCATTATTTTGGATTAAACCCCCAAGCATCCCATGCGTTTAGAATATTAAACATAATATTTGTATGCTTTAAACTCAATGTAAGTGGAGACTTTACAAAGCAAATTAATACTTCAAAAAGATGTCCACTCTGATTTCCTCATTCATCAGCTGATGTAAGACTGTCTGATGTTTGATGATGTTATACGCTTATAGTATTTTGATGCCACTACTAGTCCCTTTTTAGTATAGCCTGAAAGTCTTTGAATCTTGCATAATGTCTCATCCAGTCACACTGATGATGAGCGGTAGATCTTTGATGCCAGTATGTTGCTCGGGGCAGAATAAATTACACTACAGATGGCCTCCTGGCAGTCTGATGCTGCCATGGTTAAAATATTGTTCTTTTTTACAGAGTTTAAAAAAACCCATCAGCTCCAACATCTGGTAGCACAGGGACACTGTGAAGCGCCAAGTAAGTGAGCAGGTTTCTAGTTTCAATAATAAGCTAAAGCAGTTCAGAAGCATTCATTACTTGTCACTTTACACTCTTCTCCATTCTCTTTTTTCTATGTCTAGCTTACTTGCATCATCGAAGCAACTTTTCATGTTTCGGTCATGAAGAAGATGGGGAGCTTTAACCCTTTATTTAGTTAGAAAATGTATTTAATTACAACACGATGGCGGACAGATAACGTCATCATGCTTTCTCCTTAAAGAATTCTAGAACTACTACTGAATTAAACATGTTCTACAACACCATCGCTTGGACACAACCATAGTAATGACACCATCAATCAATATTCACTGCTCCAGAAAAGTAAAACAATGGATCAGTCGGGAATTATAAGGAGAGAGCATTTTGTCTGTGGCCAGCACCTGCAAAACAATTCCGTTTTTGGTGGTCATCTTGCTGTTGCTGGAAAGATATATCCCAAATATCCCTGATGTTTGAACATATTCAATGCATTCATCTTCAAGCTTTCCATGTATGCACTGCCGAACATTATTGACAGGCAGAGACTAAGAGCACCTCTATTTCTAAAAGCTGTTGTTGTATTGTGTGTTTAAAAGCTTTTTGTAGGTTTCTTCCACAGACCTGGTCTTAGCGTTTTCATAACTGCTGGAATATGCGTCACATTTTAGAGTTACGTCACACAGACTCAACACAGACTTGCCCAGTGCTGAAAAAATTAGAAGGAACATTTCTATGACTGAGCTGAAATCATAAACCATTTATCAAGCAGCATGGCAACACTAATGTGATGTCTTAATTTTATAACACCAGTCTTAAGCTCCTGTGGCTATTAAAGCAATACTCATGTTTCCATAATGCACCTTTTTATCTTCACTTCACGAACATGTACAGAGATTTGTAACCGGTACCGAGTACTGAATATTTTCACAACAGATGCTGAATAAAAACACACAGTACTGAGGATTTCAGTCTTTAGTTTCCTGTTATTTATATTACAGATTATGTTCTTAGTTTATTTTATTAAACAAAAACTGGTAACGGTGTATGAGTGATTGATTAATTTAAGTGAACGGCAGTGGCAGACCTCCAGATCTTTTCAGACAATACAACACATGATTAATCATCTTCATTTTTTGTAAAGTAACTTAAAAAATAGTAATACATAAGCAGCTTCCTAAATAAGTTAGGAGTTTCAATCTTATTTTCCTAATTATCTCATTGTAAGAGTCTATATATAGACTAGAATTGCACTTTTTGGTGTAAGCTCTCAATATTGAAGCAACATACCTTAACACAAAAACACAGACACACACACACACACACACAAACAGAATAAAGGCACTACTCTGTGGATGCTGCTTCTAGGGCTGGCTTGGCTGCAGTTCTGCTGGTCTGGATGTGTGAGACTTGAAGAATAGGCAACAGCAGCTGGAATGCATTTTGAATGTAGGTAGTGCTATTACACCCCTGAGGAAACAAAACACAGTTTAGTGATGAAGGGTCATCATTATCATAACTACAGTCATTAGAATTATCATCATCAAGTCCCCTGTCGTAGTCTCCTCATTTGTTAGCTGAAAAAAAAATCACATTCAGTTTTACCTCCAGCATCACACTGTCCACGAGAGGATTTACTTTTTCTGCTTTTCTCTGACTCTACAGGGTCAAAAAAGAGAGACATAAAAAAGGATGTTAATTCTAAACTTTTTTTAAACATAAAAATGTTATACTTTTTACAAAAATCAATAGGATACAGATTTTATTTATAATAGTATAACAGTATATATATTTGCAATCGCAAATGCATTTCAATTAACAAAAAGTTAATGATAATAACACATGAAACATTTCAATCTATTTTCATAATTTAAATACTTCCATAATGTGACATGAGTGAAACACTGGTCCAAACATTTGATCCTAATTGACATACGTTGTATTTTTTGTTGTTGTTTTCATATGTATGTCAATGATGAACAGCAACTGTTTGGTGACCCTCATTTTTTGACAGATGTTTAACAATGAAAAAGAAAGTCAAACAGGTTTGGAACAACTTGAGGTTTAGTAAATGATTCAGTTTTGGGTGACTTGATTGGTTGCTAATTTGCACTGCTCTTGGTCAGTATGGAACTGAGCTGGCTGTGTTCTTTAATTTGCCCACAGTCAGTAGATCACTCACAGCATTTTCCACTCTCATTATGCACTTTAATGGGTCTCATGCAAATTTGTCCCATGTAGTAAATCTGGTCCTAGCTAGAACGACAGGAAAACAATACAACAGAAATGTTCAACACCCCTGCCAACAGAGGGCAGTGTTGACCTATCCTGAAAAATAAAGATACAATTCAAGTATCAGATGATGCTTAAGTGAATGCGCTGGAAACGCATACATATACTATTGTCAAACTGACACTTACGATTTCTGCTACGATTTAGTTTTGACAAACTTTTGTATGTTCTGTACTTTTGTATGTAATTTTTTTCACCCAAAAAAAGAATGTAAGTTGCAATAGGAAAGGAAAGGAAAGGAAAGGACGTGACAAGTGGCCAGGTATGGTTTCCCATACTAGGAATTGGTGCTCTGCAT
>JAUYWG010000031.1:9517860-9549199 GCA_034779775.1 Enteromius afrohamiltoni | reverse complement strand
ATTTTGCCATGCAAAGGAAGGCTTGCATGCAGATGCTAGATTGAATAGGTTATGCTTTGACATCCAAGACAAATTTCGGAAAGAATTCCAACAATAAAGTGTATTTGGATTGAATAATTGAATTGAAAAATATCTCTAGTTTTATTCATTTAACATAAAACTTGTGTAAGTGATGTGTTTTTGTGCATTTTATTTTTGCATATGGTGAGCGTGAAACACGAAATAGATAAATTACATGATTTTATGGTAAAATGTGTTACTGCCCTTTAGATCAGCTTTAATTAAGACTCTGCGCCGAAACTATCGCGGGCTCCTGCTCTGTTCCTGCTAGGTGCTGCCGCACCGCTCCTGCGTGATATGTAAACGCTGTCATCTGTTAACATGGGGCGGCGAAAAAAGTATGCCCTGCTGACACCCTGCTTACGCGTGCAGTGTGAAACCGACGTAATGCTTGTTTTTTCACAATAACACCAACTTATACATCATTTAGAATAAGCCTATAAATTAAGAAATTAAATGGGGGTCAGTTAAGTCATTGATAATGTTTCCAGAATGACCTGAGGTCAGTCACACTCACCCCTGCAGCCAGTAACGTGCCCGAGAACTTCTGGGCCAGGCATCTGACCTCCTTACACATGGCACTGGTTAACCTGAGCATACACAACAGTCACTAAACAGATAATAAAAAAGATATATAAAGTCTTATTAAAAATTGGCAGAGGAACTCACCTGACCAGTATACTGGCCTGTTGGCTGGCTGGCTTCTCCAGCTCCTGTCCGTGTAAAATCAACTCGGCTACTTTGTGTAGCTGCTCTATACTACGAGCGGTAACCTCAGCAAGACTGCCCACTGATGACATATAGACCTTCTACACACAATAACATACACATTCTAAAAAACGTTGATACACAGAATATTAGAATGATTTCTGAAGGATCATGTGATACTGAAGACAAGAGTAGTGGCTACTGTTAATTCATTATTCACAATGTGTATTTGATTTATTTATGCAGTTCAAATGTGATAACACACTGAAGACATTTCTCACCTCAACAGCATCCGAGTTTCCGTCCTTAGCATTATTTTCCTTATTCTCTCCCATCTCTTTCTTTTCTTCTTCTTTCTTTTCTGGAGCAGGGCTAGAGGTTGAGCTCTCTTCCTTTAATTCCTCTGTTACATTTTTGGCATCTTCCCATGATTGCTCCACTTCTCTCACCCAATCATGAGCTTTTATACGGGCCTGCAGGGCACACTGTATAATTAGTGTTTATGCTGAATAACATATGTATGGAGAGTGTAGGTACACATTTATGTGTGCATGCAGTGTGTGTGTGTGTGTAAGTGTACTTTGTTCAGTTTGTCTGGAGTTGCAGCAACATGGAGCTCAAAGAGCAGCTCAGTAAGAACACTGACAAACTCCTCTCCATCAGCAGCTGAAACACACAGATCACGTAAATGTAATACCCAAGGGCAAAACTGTGGAAGACTGAAATATTTATAGTGACTCTGACTGAGTAAATGTTTGTTCATTGAGATGTGCTAATATTAGGTTTTCCAATACTTGGTCATTTCAACCAGAATTATAAAATATAAAATCATTTCATAGTCATAATCTTTATTTATTCATTTTAATACAAAATCTATGATTCAATGTAAAAAATAAAGGTGTGAATGTGATGTTTTATCTTGATTAATCTATATTAACGCATAAATCGTAATTATTCTCAAGCACAGTATCGTGATGGTGGTCCGTATTTGACTGTGACCTGGATTTGTCTAATTATGTTTTGCCATTTGAAGACTCACAGAGAGGAGTGGAACACTGAATTTGTGAATAAAGTTCACCGTTTTCCTCCGTGGCTGCATCAGGTTCCTCCTCCTCATGAGCGATGAAGATCTCTTTAATTGCAATCAGCTCCTTCTTCATAACTTCCAAATCTTCCTCCTCCAAAGTGGACAGGAATTCCTGCACCTGAAAAAGAGAATGGTTTCAAGGTACTGCATTAGATATGCTAGATATTAGAAAATACAGTAAAACCAGTAATATTGTGAAATATTATTACAGTTTGAACTCTAAAAGGTAATTTATTGTGAATACAAAGCTTCTGCAGCCACTACTCTAGTCCTTATAGTGTCACATGATCCTCCAGAAATGATTCTAATATCATTATTTGGTGTTTTAGAAACACTTCTTATTACCATCAACATTAAAAAAGCTCCAGTTTCTGCCTAAATGAAGATCATTTATTTGTAACAAAATTTAGAATTTTTCCTTTTGAATTTATATCCATATTAATATTTATTAATGTCTATTTGTTTATTAATTTGATAAGTAGCTGTGTAATAGCAGGATAACTGTGCAGTCAGTTGATCATTAGTGCAAAATGTTATATGTATTATGGGTAAATTCAAATGGTGTGTTACTAACCCTCCCTTCGCTCTCATTGGAAAGTATCTCCAGTGCCTCGAGATGAGACAAGCCTTGGTAATCATCAAACAAGATCCCATAGTGGGCGGTTGGTTCTGTGACCATCTGACTGCTCAGTCTCTCTCTCTCCTTCTCCTTCGCTTCTTTTAACATCTGCAGACATAGACACACGTCACACACATATAGCAGATAAGTGCCACACAAGAAACAGCGGTCCAACAAAACCACTGTATCTTCTAACATATGAGGTTGTAGGCACTCTGCTGGATAACAACGCCGAATCATGGTGAAAACTATTATTTGCTGACCATCTTACCTGAGAAAGAGAAACAGTTCTCTGCATCAGTATTTTGGTCTTTTTAAAACCTGGGTCACTCTCTGCCAAGACATTCATGGTCTTCTTTCCGATGAACTCCAGGGCATCAAGACCTCCTGTTATTACTGACTTTCCCTGATAAAGCAAGATGAAGGGACAAAAACAAAAGATTTATTTATCTTGACAAGCATCAGTCAATCAGTCAAGATGTATTACTATCTCAAATGCATCTCCAGATTCAAGTGATTTTGTGACATGTCAGTAAGCAATGTAAATCGTGGTAAGGCTAATGATGTGTGATACATATGTGCAGACTCACAGTGTTTTGAACGGCACTGCTGATGGTTGACAGGACTCCTCTGTGCACCTCCTCTGAATGAACGTGTTCTGCCGTCTCTGTCCCAGAATGCTCATGAGCCTCTTCTGCCTCCTCACATGACGAGCTCTGACGGATTCGTAATGCCACACCTGCTTTCTCTTTTACAGAGCTTAACCCTTGACCTAGACACAATCAATAGATGGAAAAACACTTAACTTTAGGGTTGCATTCACCTGCAAGGGCTAATGCATAGAACAGATATTGACACGGAGTTATTGTTCTGATAGTTTACATTCACACAACTGTAATAATAATAATCGCATGCATTTTGATGTCCTGTACGTTTGATTTTTTCTCTCTAAAACTCCCCAAAAAATAAATATATGAATACATACATATATATTTGGGGTGGCATATATTACTTTTTTTAATCGAGATTAATTTGGAAATAAAAATTATTATAGTTGAACTGAAGTAACCACACATTAACATTACTGCACTAGCCATTTAGCTTCACCATGGTATTTGTGATTATACTAATTGTAATCAATCTGATTGACGATAGCTATGCACGCATACAGAGCATGTGATCTCTGTGACGCCCAGATTTTACAAAACAGACCCTCTCACCTCTGTAAAAAAACACGGAGGCGTTAGTCCTGTTCGAAATGGTACATGAAAATCACGGACGACAGGTGATAAGAATCGAAGCTAACACGTACAGTAGTTTAGAAGTAGAAGTAGAACTAGTCCCATCCGAATAGGGCTACAGTGCAATTCAGCTAGGTATACACCAACGCTAAAATATCAAGGTGAAAGTCATCATGGCTTGCGTAGTATAGACCCGGCTCCCAACACAACTTTGTGAATAGATTAACGGTGATATTTTTTTATTGCGCGATAAGAGTCTCATGTTAATGCAGCATGTTAACGGTCCACCACTTATAACTTTTTTTTTAATACTTAAATCACTTCATCATGATTCATCATGATTCCACTGACTGCATGAACAACAAAAAAATATTTTTTTAAACTTTTTTAAAATTAATACTCTGCAGGAATGCACTCAATATTAATAAAACGTAACAGTAAATATATATTTTTTAATATTATAAAATGTTTAATTTTTTTTAAATGCTGAAATTTACCTTTCTGCATCACTGTTTCCAAAAAAACATTAAACAGACCAACTGTTTTGCACTATTTTTTTACACTTTTTAAATACCTGAAAAAAAATTCAATTTTGCCATCACAGGAATAATGGAATTTTTTAAATATATTAAAACATAAAAACATTTTTACTGTATTTTTGATCAAATATGATTAAATCAACTTTTGAAAGCTACAGTTTTTTTTTTTATCAAATGTAGAAATTTTGTTGTTAAATGCCTTAAAGTGAATGAGAAAAAAAAATATGCATGCAACAAAATCGGATCTGTGTTACATTAACATTTAAAATGTCAAAATGTACACCGATGAGTGACTTAGACAGACAGTAAAAGAGACAGATAGATAAATAAATAGATAGGTAGATTGTCTGTGACAGTGTTATCTAACAGTTAACTGTGGTAGGACCTTCTGTATGGTTTACCGTGGTGACTTACCCACAGTGGATGTAGCAGTGGTCAAAAGTGACTTTCCCCAGGAGCCCCAACTACTCCAGCCTTTAGATTTAGACTCATCCAGGGTCTGATAACATCCACACAGCCGAAAAACAATCACAAAATACACACAAAAAAGTATTTTTTTGTTGCATGGCGCAAACAAACACTAACCCTATTAAAAGTACCTCTGCTCCCTGTGCTTCTTCCTGTGTAACATCTGGATCCAAGCTCACCGAATCCACACATTCAGTCACCTGTCCCTCAGGTTTTTCTTCTGATGGATGGATCTGCGTCTCTTCAACACCTTTGGTTGTACCGTACTCTTCTGGAGCCGCACCGGTTACGTCAGAGGCCGATGCGTCTAGTGAGAGTTGTGAAATAGACAGGACTTCATCTGCTTTGGCTGCAGCTACAGTGGCAGTTTCATCAGAGGCGGTCGGCTGGAGGGAAGTGGGGGGGTTTGTAATCAGGTCTTCCACGGTCTCATTTTGCGACATGGTGCTCTGATAGAAAATAGATAAACAAATAAAGTGTAATGACAGGCATTGCAAACAGCTGGCCATGACTGGCTGTGATTGACAGCAAACTAACTTCTGACTAGACAGCTGAGCTCTGACTTAGGGAAATTATATTGCTCTTGAAATATGTTGCTCAGAGATCTCAAAAATTGAGATTTTATCGATCGTTTGCCGTAGTGCATACAAAATAACTGGGTATTGTTTAGGAGAGTAATGCTAATGGGTTGCTAATATAATTTCTATAATAATTTCGAATCAATCCTAAAAGCATCAAGAACAATTTGATCAAGAAATTCTGATTTAGTTTTTTTTTTTTTTTCACGTAGCAAGATCTTATTTAGGGTTCAATAGATTCATTTTTCATCCCACTGCTTCCTAATTACACCAGTAATTTCATTAGGATTTATTTAGGGATATTTTGCAAGTCAGGTTGGTCAAATAGCCTAGCCTTTACTATAGCTTCAGGCATAATGTGAATACATACATGTGCAAGCAAGGCTTATAATTCAGCTACATTTTACTTTATTTTTAATCTGATCATGACAAAAGACTTGTGTTTTAGTTTTGCAATTCTTTATCAACTCTGTAGGCTATAGAACCCACGGCGCTTGTGAGATATACTATTCATATATATCTTGAGCATATTATTTTTTTACGTTTACGTGTGTGTGAACAGAAAAGCTTTGACAGAACAGCATTCATGAGATACATTATAGAGCAGCAGGGCTGTCCCTGAATGGTGCCGCGCTGTCAAGTGCCTTTGTTTAAAGCGGATTGCAGCACCACCTAGCGGTTATTTAATACACGTACAAGCACATTCAAACTTTAGTTTGTAAACAGACGTTCAGTAAATGAATACACAAATACTGAAACTGTGTATAAGGCATATTATAAACCTCAGGTTACATGTTACAGTTTTAATACAGTTATACGTATGCGGTTTTATGATCTCAGACTCAAAGACAGCATTTAAACTAACTCAAACGCCCATGTTTGATATCAATTCGTTTATTCGTTCCCCAGTTACATTTGTATTTTTTATTGCAACGTATTTATTTGGAGGATGTTAAAGTATTTTAAATATAATCTACGAACACTTTAAAAGCGACAGCGCAAACGAGTTTAACGCAAATAACTAGACGCAAAGGAATAACAACAAACGCGACAAATGAAAGTTACTCTATAAATACAAGCGTTAAGCCGAAATGCAAAACACACGCAGGCAAACATAAGTCAAGTGTTTTTTCTTCTGAAATGAAGTTAATTCATAGGCTCATCCCTTCTTACCAGTTCTGCTGACAGTCGCGCTCGCGCAACCCTTCCGCTCGAGCTCGCGCCACGTCGGCAGCAGGGTCGCGTGCAGCTGTGGGAGGTGACGTCACCTGCACTTTTGGCACTTTGTAAACAGGAAAATAAATAAGTGAACAAATTCCAGTCACATGTCGCGTATGATTTCGAGACAAATGCTGCACCAACTGTAACTGTGGTACTAACTCAAGCATTGTGAGGTATTAATCGGTTCGGTCTGGTCTTTTAAGGTGGCGTTGCGTTTCAGAGTTACGTTAGGTTTTGAAAACGTGAAAACCGAACGATAGCCAGAGATAACTGATTGATGTAAAATTAGAGAAGAGATTTCCTACGGAAAAATTATTTTGAAATAATACATAACTCACTGTAACTCTATTCTCAATGAAATGATAATGCTTGTAATGAGTTCTACCTTAAACTTTTGTCAGTTGTTACGCAGGTCTAGTAAGCTCAACTGGCTCGTTGGTCTAGGGGTATGATTCTCGCTTAGGGTGCGAGAGGTCCCGGGTTCAAATCCCGGACGAGCCCTAATTTTTAATTAACGCAGCTGGTCAGAAATATAAATCACTTACAGTTAGAACTGTGGAAGTTGTAGCCAAGAAGTAGGCCTAATGAGTCATATTTTTTTAAGACTCAAATTAGAAGTAGGTCTATATTAGATCTGGGTTTTTATTTTTCACCAGTCTTAAAGGAAAAAAACATGTTATATAATTAGTCTGGTCTAAAACTTTCATGCTGAGCAATTAGGTAATGCTAAATTAAAAATTAAACACAATGACAACACTTTTATACAAAATATTCACCATAAAAAGTTTATTAAATGATTCATATTTATAATACAAAAAGTGTCTGAACAATTTGTATTAAATTCACAGTTTGATATAATGACACAGCATAATATTCCCTTTGAACTGTGAAAATATAAGTAATTTAGAAAAGACAGAAGATTCACATCTTTATAAAAACATATATTTGTTTTGGATTAAAAATATATCATAACCATGCTTTCTATAAATTGCCCGTTCAGTCATTCCATTTAAAAAAAGACATGTATTTATATATATATATATATATATATATATATATATTTCCATTATCCTATCCGATTAGTTAATTTCTGTGATGTGTAGTACAGCTTTGCTGCGGTTTATACATCAGACCAAAAGACAAATGCGCCATCCTTTTTCTTTCTTTGACTCATCTCAATTGTTTCGCTAAGGACTTTTTCCTTTCTTATGTAAGCTCCCCCTTGTTCTTTTCCTCCTTCAAAATGTTCTTCAAAATTGTCATTCAGTTGAGAAGAGAAAAAACAGAAACAGGTCTATTACAAACTGCTGTAAAAAAAGAGAAAAATACAGAGATATAGCCCAAAGCTTAAAGCTATCCATGGACTCCCATTTACAGATATTTGCCTTTTCAAATCTATTTTAAAGTGCACTGTTTCCGTTTACACATTGCCCTTTACAAACATTTGTTCACAAAAAATGATTTGCAAAACCTACAAACAGAAAAACAAGAGTACACTCGTCCCTGCATATATCCTTAATTACATAACAAATATCTCACGAAAGTGTTAGCAGTAAGACAATGTTACCCATAACCTAGATGAACTCACTCTAATAAAATAATGCCCCTTATTGAATGGTTCACATTTATCACACTTCTCCACCTAAACACCCCTCAGTGAAATAATATTTTACCCTTTTGAGCCTTGGACACTGGATTTGATAAAACGCAACACGACACAACAAAATATTTAGGATTATGTGAATATTCATGATTACAGAAATTATTCAAATATGAATAACGGTGAGATTAAGCAAAATTAAGCTTCTAACATTTATGCGCTGGATCATCAAGTGTTCAATTCTCAGACCAGCCCCGTTTTTTGACCTTTCACACTCACTTTCTACCTGTGTTATTGTAGGGTATTAATGTGTAAAAATGTATTAATGTAGGGTAAAATCACTACTATTATTTCACTACTAAATCGTAAATTGCGCATGTGCGTAGTTGCAAGAACTTACACAGTACATAGTACTTACGGTAATAAACTACAGTATTAACTCATGATTACAAATAATAAAACATGCCAATGTTTTACTAGGTACATAATAGGTCAGGTGCTCCGAAGCTACGTTTGGAACCAAAAACTTTTTGGCTTTTTGTATAACGGTCAGCTAATACCTAGGGACGACAACTATAACGCTATAAATGTAAAAGAATAGAGTCTGCAAAGATAATGCAATGCAGTTGACTGCAATGCGTCCTTATAATGAACAGAACATTGTTGTGCATTGGTGTGGGCACTATTATTGTTATCTAGTTATCTTCATAGATATCATCCTTGGTATGAACTGACTGACCCAAATCAAACCATCTCCGAAAATACATGAGGGTGTAAGACAATCAGCTTTGGTCCTTACACTGAAATATGAAACACACACGCGTGGAATACATATACAGGATCTGCGTATACACATTCATTTTTGCAAATAACATACAAAAAGAGAAAAAAATAAATTCACATTGTGCAGGTTTGACCCGAGTTGCTTCTTAAAACAAAGTGTGAAACTGTCCGAGTTTTGTTTGTGTATATGTGTGTGACTGGCTACTGACTTACTGTAAATGTATTATGCTTGTTTGTGTAGTGCTGTAGCTGGCACAATGGGCCCTCTGACCTGCAGAGGGCCAAACTAAAAGAGAGAGACGTGTATAGGAAGACAAGGGAGAGAGAAAAAAATGTGGCATTCGATTTTATCTAGGGGGGCATATCCACAGCACTACTCCATATCCGTAATAATGGTGCGAAAATCCATTTGGATGCTAAATCTTTTCATGAAGTATGAGCTAGTCATTGTGTGATCCAACAGCTCCACTCTTTTCTTCTAATACGCAGCGTTTCCTGAACTGCAAGGGGACGGGAAACACAAAACGGCCTTTAGCGGCACTGAAGATGAAGCTCCCATTGAGCCTAGGCTTAATCGAAGGTGCAATTTCTGCCTCCGTCCACACGTTTCAGTATTGAGCTCACACCAGCAGGTGGCGCTTCCTGTGCAGGGCGAGGTGATCAGAGCGAGAGAAGGTGCGATCGCAGTCGGGGCACTTGAACGGCTTCACGCCCGTGTGCTTCCGAAAGTGACGGGTCAGCTCATCGGAGCGGGCAAACTTCCATGTACAGCCTTCCCACATGCACTTATAAGGCTTTTCTCCTAGATGATCACACAAAGAGATAGAAAGAACATTAAAAGATTTATTCATCCGTATGAACATTATCAGCAAGAGGACCTAAATGAGCATTCTCGTCTCTATATGGAGCAATAATAAGATAAAAACATTTTGAAATAATTTAGCATTTATATATATATTGTAACATAAATGTCTTTATTGTCGTATTTTATAAATTTAACGTGTCTTTGCCGAACAAGGACGAATAAAGAAATCTTCCAAACTTTTAAGGGATTGTATCACGGTTTCCACAAAATATAACTAATAATATCTTAACAATAGAAAATCTTTATTGAGCAGCAAATCAGGATATTCTAATGATTTCTGGAGGATCACGAGGCACTAAAGACATTGGAGTATCATAGAAATAAAGTAATAAAAAAGCTGTTTAACGATATTTTTGATCTTTGTTGAGCATGCATTTTTTTTTTTTTTTTTTGCTTTCCCAACAAAACAAAATTGTTAACTTAATTAATTGTGTGTATTAACAAAAGTCTTGTCATGTTACCTGTATGTGTGCGTCTGTGAGCTTTCAGGTGGGAGCTTTTGGTATAGACTTTATTGCAGCCGTTGAAGTCACAGCGATGAATTCGACGTTTCTTCAGTGGATCTGGAGACTCTACCTTTCGACGTACAATCACTGAGTGTGGGCTTCCCCTGTTAAGACAACAAAAATCACTGTTTATATTACACCTCTTGCTTTAACCACCAGGGGTCAGAAAGGGGTCTAAAAGCAGAGCACGACTGTGTTTACTAGCAAGTAATCTGAGTATTGTAAGTATTTACGACCTTTAGATTTTGTTTAAGTACGGTACACTTTTTTGGTACTGTCCCAGGCTTCATTTATGACTTTTATTATCAGTGCTTGTTTGCTCAAGGATAAATCCTAATTACTGCTCACTTACTGCTCTTAACCACAAGGAAATAAATTTGGCTGCTCGTTCCGCACCGTTTGTGCTACGGACATGAATAACACAACTGACTGTCCAGCTTGTTGAGTCCTGTGTGACTGAACTTAAGATTTCCGACAATAAACCAGATGAAAAAACTCCCAGGAACACCTTTTACTGTAAGTTCCTGCCTAAATACACCCTATTATTAAATACTTCTCTCTTTCTATCTGTCCGTTTCATCTACATATTTTCAGTCTCTGTCTACAATGTCACTTATTCTCCCACTTTCAAGCATTTTGTGCCTAAAAGTAGCTGTTTTTTGACACCACACCCAATATAAAATGATCATGTGCTTGCATGACTGAAAGAGAACTGTAGGCCAAATGTCAAATAGATGTGTTCAGTATGATTAGCACTGGCCTAATTGCAGGTTTCCATACGGAATCCAGTAGGTTGTTTTTACAAACAGATGTACAGTAAGAAAAAAACAGTAAAAACATGCGACACAACACACGGTCACATGCAAATACACAATCTCTTGTTCTTATTTGTAAGATGTTTTCTTGAATTGCACTGTTGTTACCTGTGATCATACAAATTCAAATAAATAGTGATATTATTTGAGCACATGTGTGTGTTCAAGGGCTCAGTACTCACTCATAACTCGGGAGGACAGTATTGTCGGGTGAGGTTATTTCCTGGCTGTGGGAATCCTGAGCGTGTTCAGGGTGGGGCTCATTTTTGATTGGCTTGAGGAGCTCATGGTTGTCTGGGGGAATCTCTGACTTCATTATAGTGACTGAAGACAAGAGAAAGGAGAAGAATCAATATTGTGAGTCAATATTATTACAACCGCCACCAATCTTCTAATAGGTAGAAAGTGAAAGCATGTGTTTGGCAATGGGTTGTTTGCCTAATGTGCAATACATTGCATGTGTAGGTAACACTATACAGTAAAGGTACATTAATAATCATGTACTATTACCTAAAATAATGCTTACCTCAATATGCTCTACTTTAACTATCACAGATGTCATATGGATTCATGCATATTCCTGCATAACAATGGCACTTTTAGTGCATGTTAATTCATATTTTAGATAACGATTTGGAAGTGCATCATTGTTATGATTTCACTTTAACAGGCACGTCTTTACTAACTCATTCTTAAAGGGATAGGTCACCCGAAAATTAAAATTCAGTCATTTATTACCTCATTTTAATCTAAACCTATAAAAATCTAGTTAGGGAAACATATGAAGATATGTTTGGTGAAATCTGTGAGATTTCTGACCCTGCATAGACAGCAATGGTACGGACATCATTAAAATAGTCCATGTGACATCAGTGGTAAAAACTGTAATGTTATGAAGCTACGAAAATACTTCTTTGGGTGCAAAAAAACTAAAATAACTTTATTCAACGATTTTTTTATCTTCCATGTCAGTCTTCCATGATGCACGCACATGCACACAATGCATGTCGGATATCTATCAAGCAAGTACCAGACATACTGACAGGTAGTTACTGCCATTATTCATGCATGAACCCATATGACTCATGATCATGTTTAAGTAAGTGTGAATTCAGGTATTAGTACTCTGATGCAGAATGTTATTCAGCTTACACTGTTTGTGGTTAGCAGGATCGTCCGGAGTGATGTGTGATATCATGATGGAGGGGGGCAGGTGCAGGGGGGGAGGGTAGAGCAGGGGTAACGGCTGCAGCATGGAATGCACTGACACCGGTACTATAGGTGTCAAAACCTGCATCAGAAAAACAAACACAGATTATCATCATTATCATTAGGACACAAGAAATGTCAGTTGGTTTCTTCGTTTTAGATAAGACAACACAAGAATTTTATCTATGATGTAATTTCTTGTTCAGAAGTTTCTTTTGTCTGATATACTTTTATTACCGTTTTTGATTTCTGATTGAGCATACAGTGTGACTTTATAACGTTAAAAAAACCCAAACAATATTTTATGCCCGTTTCTGCATGTTAGTCACATTAGAGAATTTTTATTTAATAAACAAATATTTTTCAAATATTAATAATCAGTGATGCACTTTTATTATTATTTATTATGCACTTTTATGCACTTTATTATTAAATATATTGGTAACACTTTACCATAAGGCTCATTAGTTTAGCTACATTAGTAAAAATGAACTAAGAATGAACAATGTGACAACTTACTTTATATTTAAAAAAAAAATTAATCATTATAAATTAGAAATGAAAATGTCTTCCCATGTACACTGGATTAGCCTGTAATCACCATCGCATGGGAAGAAAGTAATCATTCAGTACCATGGCATCACCACTATTCTTACCGGAAGCATAGGAAGGGCCAGTGGTGGGGTCAGCTGCCTTGTCTGAGATGACCCGGAAGTGCTTCCTGTTATAGAGCCGGAGTCAGAGCCGGGGCGAGGACGTGACACCGGACTGAAGCTCTCATAAGGAGAGGGTGGAGTGGCTCTGGGAGATGACGATGCCAGAGATGATGAAGGCGATGAAACAGAGGATCTTTTGCTGACGGATAAATCGACAGGTTCATTCTGGGAGTGATGGGCATCCTGGGACAGAGGGTGTGTGTGAGGGGGGCTCATGTAGGAGTAGTGTGCTTGTGGGTAGTGAGGAGAGTATAGGTGGGCTGTGGAAGTAGGCACCACTGAAGGTGACAACACGACTCCAAACGCCTCAGGTGCAGATTTAATCAGGTAAGCTGGGTAAGTCAATGACTGAGAGAGAAAGAGAGAGAGAGAGAGAGAGAGAGAGAGAGAGACGTTAAATGCGCTGTGAACTTGCTAGCATATTTACACATTCACATGTACATAATTAGACAAGCACTCATAAAAGCAGCTGCGCTGAGAAGCAGTTGAGTCTGGGGACTATAAACCGACAAAAAAGACTAACTTTGAATGACTGAGTATAAGCCAAATTCAACTTCCCACCCCATATAAACTCCTAACCTAATAAGAAAGGAATGCATGTCCATCTGCAGCTAGAGGAAGAGAGAAAAAAGAGCAAGTACGAGATGAGTTTTAGAGATAAATTTTGCCTAATAATACACTCGTGCGATTCAGAAATATCCTTATTAGTCTCTATAAACTAGTCTTGTGTTATTACCAAGAACTGAAAGATTGCACATGGATACCAAACAAACTCATGTCCCAATAAGACCAGGGTGCTCAGATGGCCTTGTGCCAGGCAGCCTATTGTGTGTTAGTTGGTAAGGTAGATTTGTTATTGGAAACGGAAAGTAAAGCATTGTTTTCTTCAAATCACATAAACCGGATGCATGGAACTAGACAAGTATCAGGAAGGTGGAAGAACATTTCAGATTAGTCCAAAACAGACTTTAATTACACGCCATATTGAATTGAACAAGGCTGTGAGGGATACAATGTCATGCACTTTATAAAGGTCTTAGATCATGTCATCTCACTTCAACACTGTTTTATGGATTTTGTCTACTAAGAGGTTTTTTTTTCCCAGATAGACATTTCCTCTGAACAATCGAGTACAATCCAATGAAATCGCTTTACTATCCCTCACAGCCTCATTTTCATTCCTGTCAAAATCAAATATGGCACTACCATGATTAATGTCTGTACACTAAAAAATTTTAGTAATCTGTATTTAACACAATTACAAAGAACAATATTTGAAGTTATTTGTGAAGTGGAAATTTTTTTTTTTTTTTTTTTATAGCGTAGAAGGGATCTCTTCAATCCCTTCCACAATACCGACCCTTTCTTGATAACCAATTTATTTACCCTAAAAACTGTACTCACCATGTCTGACTTTATTGGGTCACACCTGAGCATGGCTGCTGCCACTGGAATTCTGGGAAACAGAGAGAACAAAAGAAAAGTCCTGTATTAGAGACATGTCGCGATGCATCAGGAAGTCTTTCTTCATTCCAAGCACACAGAATCAGAGAAGCATGCGAGAGGTGCTGAAACACTAATCACTTAAAGTACAGGGGAAGTTAGAATGCCCAGGGCGGTGATCGTTTGTGTGTGGTTGTACATAAGATTGCAACACTATTTTAGAGATTTTTCCACCTGAACCACTTACCTAGAGTTCTTGGGAAACAGAAAGGCCACATTATAGTATTGCAACTAAATGCCACTATTTCAACAGTATAATGATTCATTCTCTTTTGTCCCTCTTGTTTTTTTATTACCTGAGTAATAAATTTCTTCCTTTCTGTTAAATGGTAAATAATGGCTAAATTAAAACCTACAATTTATTTGTTTTATTAATTTGCTTAATAAGTAATTAATTTGACTGTTAATTTGAGTGTTTCTTCAGCAGGGGATTCGTTTTTTTATTACCTAACTGATACGTTTTTCTCATTTGTGTTAAATTGTAAATCACGTGTACATTAAAACTTAAAAAGTACAAATATATATATTTTTAATGTTTTTAAAACAAATCTCCTATCCTTATCAAGGTTGCCTTTATTTGATCCAAAAAACTACAGAAATTATTTCAATATTATGGCAATTTGATGTAAAATATAAAAAAATAAACATTTTAATATATTTAACATTTTTATAAGAAAATAAATATTATAAACCGTAACTTTTTAATGGTAGTGTTTATAAATAAATACAATTTTAATTTTAAATAAATAATATAAAGCATTTAAACGCATTGTAAACGATCCCAGCTCAAGAGTTCAACACAATTTTATTTTGTAAAAATATATCAATTTTATAAATAAAATAAATCATTTCACACAACTTATAAGTGTCAAGTTATTATATTCAAAGTAATACATTATTTAGCTACAATGCATCATCACAAGATGAACACATCAGAAAAATATTGTTTGATATTGTAAGCAACAAATTAAGAGTGTGAGAAGTATATTATAAGCGAGTTCGAAAGGCACTGCTAACATTTCTTCAATGCACAAAGGAAGCTTAAAACAAGATGAAAGGTCTACAGCAGTATCAGCTCATCAGATATCTTAGATATGATCATGTAGTCTTACGAATACAAAAGACACAAACATGTTTTGCTGTTTGATCTGGCTGTGCGTTTTGTTAGAATCTACAAAGCCTGACACAAAGATGCAGGTTTTACAGGAGTGCATGGGTTGTGAGACACTTCATCACTGAGCCATGACACACAATGATATGTGAGTGCGTTTACAGTCCAAAGTCTGAGAGACAGAGTAAGAAAGAGAGAAAGAGAGGGCTGAATGTAAAGTCTCTTTTTACAATCATTAACCCAGGGTGGTGCTGTTAACACACACACACACACACACACACAGAGAACAATCTATACTAGGTCCACTGAGTCCAGGTCCACTCCCAGCAAACTGAACACTCCTCAGTCCTCAGACACACATATATAAACAGGACTACTATCGCAAGAGACAATGCTGATCACACACACACAGGCTTGTGAAACACTCCCATTGGCCCCAGGGTCAGGTGTGGGTTAACAAAACAACATATCGAAGTGTACACACAAATACAGACATACTCATCCAAACCTGAAACCAACAGTATAGAATTCCATACAGCTAAATAGACACGCCAAAACACAAGACAAGTCACAACAAATGAGTTAAACACCATTCAATACCTCCGTTTGAATGCTTTACTAAGTGCAAGGTCTTGTAACTAGACTCTGACTTACTGTCTGTAGTGTTTTAAATGAATAGTTTAGCCAATAACAAAAGTTTGACCATCGTTTATTCACAGTCACGTTAAGCCTGTGTGACTTTTCTCCATTAAGCACAAAATGAGACGTTTAGCAGAATGTGCAGGCTGTTCTTTTCCAACAAAAGGGACAAAAATATTCCTTTCATATTTCATTCAGAAATCCACACCTGCAACTCTATATAGGACCCCACATAAGACAAGCTTTCTGTAAAATTCATGAACGGATCGTATTGTGTGTTCCACGGAGAACAAAAACTAGCCTAACATTTAGAAAACTGTGTGAGCTATATTTTTTGGAGTATTACGATGAAAATAAGTGTTGTATTTGTCAGGTTCTTGTAAGAAAGACCTCTATCCACACCAAAACTAGGGGTCAGTTTATTTTTTGTTTATTTTTTATTTTTTTGCGTCTCTTTTATTTATAATTTATTTTATATAATAAAACAGTAATATTGCGAAATATTATCACCACTTAAAATAGCTATTTTCTATTTTAATATATTTAAAAATGTATTTTTTCTTGTGATGGCAAAGATTAATATATTAGCAGACATTGCCCCAGTCTTCAGTGTTACATGATCCATCAGAAATCATACTAATACGCACATTTAGTACTCAAGAACCACTTATTATGATTGCTGAGGACATTTTTGCGTAATACTACTTAATACTTTGATGTCTTTACTGTCACTGTCAATCAATGAAATGCCTTTTTGAGTTTTGCCAAAACCTGACCCCTGACTATTAAACAGTGGTGTACATTATGTGCTTTGTATACTAACTTGTCTGCAGTAGCATCAAAGTCTGCTAAGCTCCTTCTTAGGAAGTCTTAGTCAAACAAACAGTCCTTTTCCAAATAAGAGAGACATTTTTATATATGGCCATCTGAGTTGCTGAACATGGACAGACCTCAGCAAGAAAAAGTAAACACTGTTTAGAATTTTTCTATTTGGATTTTTTCATGATTTTCTCTATCATAAGTCAATATGATAAGGTGAAGTAGAGAAAATAGTTCAAATCTGTCCTCCGGGCTTGGCAGGGTTCAGGCGAACTCATTACATTAATCATGAAGACTTTCACTGCTAACACTAATCAAACACACACTCACATACACACACACACACACACACACACAGAAAAGCGTCAATTAAACTTTACAGTCTCATAAAATAAAGAGAAGTTAGTACATGCTTCACTAGATGTGTTTAGTATGGAGAGGGTACAGTGCCCAGAGACAACACATCAAATACCAAAAATTATCGTTCTCTGAGCAATTAAATTAAGGTGTTTAAATGCTTCATTTTATTGTAATTATAGTCTCTGTAAGTCGGTAACTCAATCTGTTCTATCCTCCTTCTCTGTTATATATAATTTGCTGAAAAGATATGTTTAGAAATACAATTAGCATTTTAAAAGATCTTTTGAATATCACATTAATAGCTTTATACTGTATGTTAACAAGATTAAAGCTCTTAAATGGTGTGGCAAAGTTTAATATTTCCAATGTCATTATTTATTATTTTTCTTGAATGCTGTGGTGTGCGTTTAACCTCGGGTGGTGTGAATGAGTGCTTGAGTCTGTGTGAAGAACTTTGGTGGCACCTTATAAATTACACAAGCTCTTCACTTAACATTGCAGAAGCAGATAAATCCATTAAGGCATACACACACTCAAAACCACAGAATGTCAGTGTCACGCTCTAATGCAGCTTCCTAGTGGAGAGGAATGGTCCGGTTTGCTGACATGGAGAAAATGTGAAGACCAAAATTACAAAGTACAGAATCTTATAGCAAACCCATGTAAAACCCAAAACCAAACCAAACAGCCCTGGTTCAATGCACACAACCACAGCTCTCAGATAACAGGTCTTCAGCCAAGTGCCAGGTGTCTGAGAGATGCAAGAGATCTGAGATTGAACGGGATGATCACAATGTGAAAAACTTAACAGACAGGCTTCTATCTGACCGAGAGATTTAGACTGAAGGTTATGCCGAAGACCAAATTTAGCAAGAAGTCTGTTATTGTTTCCACAGTGAACACATAGAGAAGCTCTGCTGCATGGGGGCCATAGTTTCCCTTCTGGCCTTTCCTGAAACTAAAGAAAAAGAGAAAGAGAGACATGGCAAAAGAGGGGGGGGGGCTTATGCTGCAATGGTATGCAGCTCTGAAAATGATCCGCTTTTGTAGTGGAGTGTTTGTGTGTGTATTGCGATAAGATCAGAGTATTGATCCAAGGAAGGAGTCGTGTGAGTGGGTGGAGGGTCTAGGCATTTGTGTGTGTGTGTGTGTGTACTCCCCCTAGGCAGCCTCCCCTCAAATGCTGAAAACAGGAAAAGAGGCTCCATGTGCCAGATGGAATGTCTGACGCAAACCTCAGCCTTGAAACAAAGCTTCAGCAGCCTTACTTACCCTGGGACTTTGACTATTAGTTTTACTGTATTTGATTTTTACACCAAAAACGCTGCTTACAGGAAACCTAATCCTCATACTCATGCAGAGGTGGCACGTTCCACACATTCTAAATGCATTCTAAATTCTAAATTCTACTGCAAAAAGCATACGATAATTAGGCTTGGCGCCATATTAAATAAGATTTTTTAGTTGTTTTTCAACAAAAGCTATGTACGCAATGCAACATTTGGTCAGACGTTTAATGAATAATCCAAGTGCCCATATAAGATTAGAAGATCAGTAGTTCATTCACATGATGTGTAATATATGAAGGTGTCATGACATTTCTAACTTGATATAATAATTTATATGAACTGAATACCTGCAAAGCGTTTTAATGAAAAATTTTAACATTTAAATTTATTATAATTAATATTCATTTCAGAACTCAGAAATGTGACAACTTTTTAGATAAATAAAAAAAATCCAACTTAGTCAAAGGCGAACACGATCCTGCACACATTTTCCTACAGTGGGTTTCATTTGCCTTAAAATTATATTTGCATATAAGCACTGATCATGATCCAGTGAGAAATCATGTCAAAGCTGATACAATATTCAAATTTACGTCAAGCCATCAGTACCACTACATCAGTGCCAGTAAAGGTTCATGAAAAAAAGAGTAAGTGCCAAAAGTGCAATATTAATATAACTAACAATAATCAAAACAGACATCAATGAGAGTCTTTATTGTTTTAAAGTTGTTTAAAAATACAGATAAAATGCAATTTACGCAATTCTGGTAAATGAACCTCTACTCTGAAGGACATCCTTCCTAATTTATATAATTTTGACTTTGTGATATTGTTCAAGTAAACATCTAGGTGGTGCAACTGACCAAGGATTGTTTAAAGAATGTATAAATAAATAAAATATGTATAAAAGGTATGCGATGTTCAAGTACCCCAAGAAAACTTATTGATATTAAAGACTGAATTAATGTCTGAATGTTTGTAAAGCGTTTAAATGTACATAATGTTTAAGCTTCGTACAATCACGCATTTTCAATATTTTTGTAACTTTTTTACAATACTTGCTTAAGTTCACGTTTGCACGGGGAAAAAACTGGTTACCTTTTTCCATAAAGGCTACAAGGTGACGCTAAACTGGATTCTCAAAGATTTCTCGCTGTTTTAATCTCGGACATCCATTATTTGACATTGACCCATAAACATCTGTCATCATTTCACAGCCTATTTAGCTAAATAAAAGAATGACCAAAAATGTTATTATTCAACTAAAACAACTTCAACAGGATTCTCTGGTTTTGCTTATTTTACCCCAGACTCTATATTTTTATGAATACAGTAACTTACTTGTCAGTTAATAATCCTCAAGTGAAAAGTGCGCCGTTATGAAGGACCGCAGACGACAGCAACCACCCGGATCACGATGGCATGAAACACATCCAAATGACACACTAGCATTTAGGCTTCTCCGAGAGTTACGAAACAACTTCTTGTCCAAGTGTTTAAAGTGTCCTGAGTGAATTGAGCGTCTATCACATGATTAGGGCCGGGCGCTCGCGGGAGGTGAGGTGAGGGTGGGGAGACTCTCGAGCAGAGACAGGAGGGGGCAGAAGAGAAGAGAAAGGGCTGGGTGTGTGTGCCTGCCTGCCTCTCCCTCTCCGCCCTTTCCTTCCTTCTCTGTTTGTCTCTCTCTATCTCTCCCTCTTTCCCTTCCTGACAAGACACGCCTTACAGAGTTTCAAAGATCTAACAAGCGTGCATAAAGGTCGACTGCTTCTGTAACAATGGGTGAAGACAAATGACTTGCATAATTTACAAATCATTCTAAATACCAAATTACCGGATATTCAGATCATTTCATGGTCAAAGTTTGATTTCTTTGACATGACATCTTTAAAAATACTTTTCTATTTGTATATATTTTATTTTAAAATGTAGGCTAATTTATTCTTGTCTTGAGTGCCACAATTGATTGAGTTTTGGTGCTCAGTTATTATTGACACTCAGATATTAATAACTATGTTTTCCAATATTTCTATGTTTCTTTCTGGATTCTCTGATGAATATAGGCCATTACAAGAATCATTTGAAATATCTTTATTGATTGACGACTCCATAGTGAAAGCACACGAAGACATTAAGATTATACGCTGACCCTGTCAGTCACGCAAAGGTGTGTATGTATAGACTGGTTGTTGAGGTTATTGTATACTGGACTAATTCCAAGTCAGCAGCAACAATAACAAATCGCGTACCTGATGACGTCAGTGCACATAAACCCAACCTGTGTCTATTTACATGGAATAATAAAGCAAACCATTCAGATTTACCAGACCTTTACCAAAATTACATTTACACCCCAATACTCTCACCCACCCACATCTCTCTCCCACTCTATTTCACACACACCTGCAAAACCAATACTACACAACTGTGAATTATTTTGTTTTTGGCAGTTAGAGGCGTGGAAGTGGAACTGGCGAAACTCCACACACACACACACACACACACAAGTTTGTTTCTATGCATGTACAAACCCACTTTGCACATGTGATGATGATTATGGCTGTGATATCTAAAGTTTTATGACTATAATATTGTTTGTGTGTGTGTGTGTGTGTGTGGGTGGATGGATGTGGGTGTATATACAGGTATATTTTCATATAATATGTGTGACAGCCTGTTTTCCAGTGATTAATTAGCCAAACAATAGCAGAGGGAATCATTAAATGCACAATAGAAAACGCATATGCCAAAGTATTTTCAGGTAAGTCAAAAATCAGTAATAGAAAAGATGCCAAAAATCTTCAGCTTTCATTTGTTTTATGCTACAACACACACTCTTAAAATGAGTTATCAAACTTTACACTTTCTACGAGCCCAAAATAGAATTCTAAAATGTTTTTTTAGAATGTTATTTAAAGCTTGATGTCATGAATGTCATGATGTCATCATAGACTCATCTCCTCCAGCCAATGAGAATTATCTCATGATGTCATGGAAGCTGGAACATTTCTCACTTATCTTATCACATTCAGGGCTTTGTGAAGAATAACACTGGGTTTATCAAGAACCAATAACAATACAACACAATTGTCTCAGCACATATTTAGAAACATTTCTAAAAGTAATATTGTATAGTGTCACTTTACACAGCTGTATTTTTTTTTTTAAATTTACAAATGGAATCCATTTACAAATCTCTGAATGATTTATATTATTTAGACATACTCCTACTCAGATGAATGTACACATATGCGAATACGCAAGTACATACACGTGTAGCATATATGAAAGTAAACACCCACTTTATTTTTACTGTTAAACCTACACACAGTGGAATGTTCTGTTGAAACATACTAAAACAGCAAGGCAGAGATGAGGATGGAAAAGAAATCAAAGCTGAAAAGAAGAAAACGAGAAGACCAGAAAACAAATTATTTACCACATTTATTTAAATGTAAATTACCAGATATACAAATTAACAGCGCAATATTTACACTTACGTAATATTTTAATATTTACTTATACTGAGTACTTATGCTTAAATTTACATTACACACATCTTTTCAGGAAGCTTTGCAGAAACTCTATAAAAAGTTATGCATTTTGATTAAACAATTCATGTTTTTGTTCTCATTTTAATGACAGACTGTTGATTTGTTCAAGATACAATTAACAGATTCCAAGCAACACACTGAAGGCAACACCAATAAAAGCTACAAGCAGTACTCAAATGGCCCTCGCTCCCGGACTCACCGCAACCTGGTGCCTTTAGGAAAACATCATTTCTAGTGCACTTGAAGTGGTAAATATAGGAGGAATATGTTAGTCATTTATAACTGGATACTGTTGCAGATTGAACATATGTTTGAGTGAGTGTAAAACATGACATATCCTGTTGCCAAGAGATGGCAATAGATTTAATTGCATATTGGCCCTTAGATGTCTTCAGGAAAGAACTCTTACCAGACATGTAAAATCTGGAGCAGATTGAACATTGTAGGTCTGATATACAACAACTTCCTTTTCCATGGAAAAACATTGAGCTTTGTCAGGCCACCAAGGACACACCCTTCAACAACAACAAAAAAGATCTTCGCAATTGCAAAGGCCTTCAGAGTTGTCTAATCGAATATAATGTTGATGACATTAAATCTCTAGGAGGGGATTGTTAAGGGTTAGTTCACCCAAAAATTTAAATTCTGTCATAAATTACATTAATCACCTTCATGTCGTTCCTAAACCCATAAGATGTTCCTTCAACTTCTGAACACAAATAAAGATATTTTTGATGATAGCCATAGCCATAGCCAGCAATGCTGCTGAAACGATCCCTGGTCCAGAAATGTATTAAAAACACTGGTAAAACAGTCCATGTGACATCAGAGGATCAACTTCAGTTTTGCGACGCTACGAGAATATTTTTTGGGTGAAGAACACAAAAATAGCAATTTACTCAACCACTCTTCTCCCCTGAATTACATCTTCCACCATTTTAGAGATTATCACATTCACAACGCATGTGAACACTTTGCATTAGGAGTAAACGCACGCACATGTGTGCGCTGCTGCACTCTGTGCGCGATTTTAAAAAATGGCGCTACAAGAATCCTTACGTCAATGTTGGTTGTGAAATGTCATTGGCTCTTGCGTGTCTCGTGATCGATTAAATCATGCCATGGAACTGTTTTCTGAATGAGATGTGAGCTCGCCGTGTTAATGGAGCGGGACATTTTTAGTGATTAAAACCTTGTTTTTGACTCTTATTCGTATAAAGACTCCGTATAGCTTCAGAAGACTTGGAGTGTGACACGACTTGTTTGTAATGTATTTGTACTGCTAGTTTATGATTGGTTTATGCAATAAATACCTGTAACTGCATTTGCCTGTGTGTGTGTTTATATTGTTCAGAGGTGGGTAGGTTTGAGGTAGGGGTGGGGTTTGGTGCTCCAATAAAAGTTTATATATGCATGCAAACCATTACATTACGCAAAACATCTGAAAGCAATGGAGGACCCTTCACGTCGAAAAGTGACTAAAAAGGGGTACCTTGAGCTTCAAAAAGCGACGCAAAAGCGTCTTGACCAAGTGTGAAAATGTGATGAGTTGGAGTGAGACTGTGTTGAAAATAATGTGAGGCATGGATGTGCAGATTGGTATATGGATGGAAAGATGGATATGATTGGATTTTTGTTTACTTTAGGGAATGTGATTTGTATAAGGGATCCACCCCTCATGTGACTTGATGTTTCACAGCAACACATGCTTTATTACTAAAATAATGAATTGCCCTCACATCATCGTCACCTAAGAGGGTTGGGTGGCAAAGTCATGCCCCCAGGAGAGAAGCACATTTGTCTAGGGTTTTTATATAAACCCTGCCAAGTAACTTCATGTCATCTCTGCATTGTTAAACTTCTGTTAGTTTGCCAGGTGTTGAATTTACGAGAATCATTAACAATATGCGTCATACAAATGGAATTAGATACAAAACGCTTTCAGTTGTCATCTAATTTAGAGCTAGAAGGAAATTATCTCTCTGGTTGGGTGTGACAATTGTTGTTTGTTAAGGAAGCTTGATTCTGCCACAGGATACAACAGTTAATTGAGACATTTTATTTCGCAATGACTTTTCTCACAATTCTAAACTTCATTTCTTACTTGAAACTCTGAGGAAAGAAAATCAGAAAAGGAAAACATAAAGATTTGTTGATAATTTTTGATAATTGAGATGATATAAACTTGTATTTGATTGATAAAATGTTGCAATTACATTTTTAACTTTTAATTTTGTGATTTAAAAAAGTTAGAATTTAGAGAAAAAACGTTTATATCCGGCATTTTTAAATCTTGCAATACATTTTAAGTGAAGAAAGTCAAAATTGTCAAAAATTGTTTTATTGTTTCAGTGCTTTATAGGTGCTTTACAAACTTTCCTAGCATGTTCTACAAGTATTCTATTTATGTTCTGCTGAACTTCTCAACTTTCTGTTCTCAGTTTCTCTTTAAGATAGATACAACTTCAGAGGGTTGCTCTTGGCAAAAAAAAAAAAAAAAAAAAGCTTAAATATTCTATTTGTCACATGCAGGTACAAGACGTTAAACAGGCAGTCATGACATTGAGAGCGCTGGGAATGACAGCTGATATTTATTTGCTTCAAATATTTCCCAAAGACAGCTCTTATTTCATGTCTATTGCTACACGTGGCCAAGACCTGACCAAAACCCATCCCTCAAGCAACACTTACCCTTTAAAAGGTTATTGAAATCACCTATGATAAAGCCTGGACCACACCCAAAAGCATTCCTGAAGAATAAGAGAAGTGGGGGGTGTCAATCTATCCCTGGTATATTACCTCTGTAAACATGAGCCCCTGGTTAACATATTTTAGGATTGCCTGACATACACATGGAAATAGATTTGTCACTCCCCATACAGAGAACAGAAAGCATGAGTCATTGCACTAAAGTACCGTTTACGTTTGCAATTGTGAGAAATAAAGTCAGAATTGCGAAATATAAAGTCGCAATAATTGTTTTGGGGTTTTGTTATAATAGTTAAGATATATAATAGTATAAGAGTTATAAAGTCAGAATTGTGAGTTATAAGTCGCGACTTTATATCTCAGAATTCAAACTTTATCATTTATAATCTCAGAATTGTCATATATAAAATTGCAATTGCGAGTTATATAGTCCAATTTTGAGTGGAAAAAAAGATTGATATGTTCTCAGAATTGCTAGTTTATATCTCACAATCATGACAATATCTCTTAATTATGACTTTATAAATCACAATTATGTCTGTATAAATCGCAATTTTGAGATTTATCTCATAATTCTGACTTTATAATTTGCAATTGCGAGGTTATATTTCACAATTATGAGAAAATATGTCAGAAATGCAAGTTCGTATTACGCAATTGAGAAAAAAAAATCAAAACTGTAAGATAAAATCGCAATAACCTTTTTTAAATTTTATTTCTTATATTTTTTATTTAGTGGCAGAAACAGGTTCCCATCCAAAACTTTTCACCCTTAAAATAATAGTAAACTGTGATTAAATTATTTAATCAACAAGAATGACATCAGTTTTCAGAAGAGCTTGAAAATCTGAATTTATCACTCACAATCTTTTTTTTTTTTTACGCTTTACAAAATTTGTCAAGTTTAACATATCCAGCATTATCACGTAAAACAGTCTTGATATTGCTGACTGTTCAAAGCTAACAATAAAAGGGCGTTTTGGTTTTAAACGTTCTGCTCATATCACATTTCTCCCTGTTCAGGATGAACTTTTGAACTTTTCATTCTTCTTGTGTTGGTTTATAGTTTAAAATCACAACACTGTGCGACCCTAAAAGAGGTATTTATTTAAAACAGACTACATTTATTTTATACTAAGCTCAAGTCTGTTAACATATTTACTGACATGATATAAAATAATAACCAATCTTTATTTTTAGTATTACTTGTGCACATTGCGTAGTTCTTGTGTGTTTTAATGTTACTATTGAGGACTGGATGATCCCAATAGTTTCACTTTAGAACAATCAAACATTTTCTGTCTTTAGTTGAACTTTTTTTCACACACAATTAAAATGCATCAAGTACAAAATCAGTTCAGCAGAATTTAAGTATACTATTTCAGCATACTAAAAGTACACTTGCAGGATATTTTTTTCATTAGGTACATAAATATGCAAATGTATTTGTAGTATACTTAGCATGAAATAAATGCATTTCTAATAGATTTTAGTATATTTATTTTCACTAGGGAAGTATGAAAAGTTATGCATTTGCATGCTATTTTTGCAGTAATTGCACTCTGTTTTATATTTATATTGTCTACCTTATAATACCTAAAAAAAAAACTTTGTCGACATATACAGACATGCCAAAAGACAAACAAAGGAGAAAAAATAATTAGGCATCAGACACTAACAACAACTTACAGTCACTTTTCTAATCATATTGCACCTTTATATCTCAACATTGTCTTTATAACATGCAATTGCGAGAGTTAGAAGTATGAAATGTAAGTTTGAAAAATTATATTGTAAGAAAATTTAACTTTCAAATTGACAATTTCAAATTGATCCCACAGTTCCAAGAGGTCAGAATTACATAACATAAACTCACAATTGAGTAAAAACTGTAATCAAAGGCAAAAAATAAATAAATAAATAAATAAATAAAAATTAAAGTGGACTTTAAATTATGAACTCAAAATATAATCCCCCCTAAAAAAATTACTTTGAAGTGCAGTAAGTATATGAATTTCCAAATTACTATAGCGTAAAAATAATGTATTGCTTTTTTGAGTTGAGGAGTAATGAATAGCTAGGGGGGAAAAAATTATCACCAAAAATAATGCAAAAAAATATAGTTAATTCTTTCATGTACATATCACACCAATGAGACGCAGTTTTAAAACTTTGTTTGCACACGCTCCAGTCCCTGGCGGCAGAATATCTTGCAGAAATCTATCATTCCTGTGGTGTGAATGCACAAACAGTATGCACTGCATACATACATTCAAATGAACTCATCACAGTCCCCAGGCTACAGCGCAAACATTTAATGAGGCTATACATACAAGAAAAAAAATAAAGTATCTTTCATCATCTGGTTGCCATGGCCAATCACAATAACAGAGCAAAAACAATAGAAAAGTGTGTGAGGGAGGTGACTTAGGAGTTGCATCCCAAAGGTTCAAACACCAATTGACTACCACTGCGCCAGAGGTTTCTGTCCAAAGTCACTTTGGATTAGTCAGAGCCTATAAATTAAGATAGAGATTCCTATTATACATCATACAAGCTTGAAACTGATTACCATACATAGGCGGATTATGCCAGTGTTGCTATAAGCACATGCCTACATTAATCTGAATTTTGTTTCATGTAACACCTGTTATTCAACTCGTATATGGTTGAGTGAATTTCATTCGAGGCATGAAGGTTACTATGGGCACAATGTGTACAAAACATAGTGAGTCAAACAAGTTGGCATTACATTTACTGTTGATCTTATATTTTCACAAACTAAAAAGGCCAGCAATGTGAGAAAATTAAATGAAATTCATTGCACAACTTTCTTTTTCTTGTGTAAATTATGAATAAATAAGCTACTGCTCAACTGATTTCAGATTCATTTAAAATAAATGCTGTTCTTTTGAATGGTCTATTATTGAAAGAAGGGTGAAAAATGCATTACAGTTTTCACAAAAACACAAGCAAGACAACATCATTCAACCGAGATAATAATAAGAGGTGTTTCTTCAAATCAGTATATTAGAATGGTTTCTGAAGGAGCATGTGACATTGAAGACTGGAGTAATGACTGCTGACAAATCAGCTTCGCATCGCAAGAACACATTACATGTTAAACTATTTAGATAACACTTGTTTTAAAATGTATATGGTGGTGACCAAAATTGTTAAAACACCTGACAGATGTGAAAATATTGACCTTTTTTTATGCCTCCAAAACATGTTTTTATTTCATTATGCTCATGATCCAACTCGCCTCAAATTTAGGGGTTGAGGTCTGGACTCTGAAGGGGACAGTCCATCATTTCCAGGCCCAATTTACACTAGTGTGTTTTACTTTTGCTATATGGTTAGACATATAGTTTACACTGCTCCGGTGTTTTATACCTTCAAAAGCAGTTTATTTTTAAAACTTGCGTTTGTTTCAGTGTAAACAGACCAAAATGCAGACTTTTGTTGTATCCAAAGTAATGTAGATTCCCCATTCAAATGCTCCAAATACGTACATGCATACATCACCTTGAAACGGTCAGCTTTACATCATTTACCATACTGTAGGTTTGCAGTTGTTGTCAAGTTGATCATTACAGTATGGCAGATGACTTGTGTAAAGTGCCCTATAGAAACAGTCACTAATGAGGCATCTATGTGTACATATCTGGATGAATCCAGCAAATAAATAATAAGGAATCTAGCTCTATAGTTATACCTGGATGGCCCCGTTTTTGGTCGGTTGTGTAGCGTAGACGGAGATCGTTACGGTATTGAAGCAGTGTAGACAAGAACCGTTTTCATTCTAAAACACCATTTTAAACAAAAACGTAAAAGGGCCCTCAATGTTCCAGCAGATCCTTTCCATCACAGGTAGTTCTGGCAATAAAAAAAAAATTACAATCAAAAAAAGTTAGTTTTATGGGTACTATAATATCCAATTATCTGGTCTCAAGGCATAAACATACCTGGGTGCACTTTTTAGCGATACACGATACATACAGTACCAATAAGTACATATTACTGCATTTTTCAAAAGAAATGAACACTAGAGGCAATAAAAAAAATGTATTCCTTTCACACAAATGTACAGAGTTTTGATTAATAAAGACTAATAAAGATTAATATTCAGCTTCATATCTATGGGTTTTCATAGACGGTAGGTTTGTTTGTTAGCTTACGTAATACGGAGATGTACTTGAGAGGCGAGGAGCTTTGGTTCGAATCCCATGGAACTACAGCTAGTTTAAATCTGTGTAAAAGAAAGTTGAAATAGCACGGTTAAGTCAACAAAAATGATTTGTGTCAGTTTTGCATTTGTGAACACTTATCAGGGGTAGGTTTAGGGTTGGATTTGGTAGGCCATTTTTTTCCTAAATTTATAGAGCATTAACTTAATACATTAACTTAATACATACCTATATCAACGTAATAAAATGTACCAGGGTTCACGTATTGAGCCCCTTTTAGCGCCTCTCAGTGGACATTTGTCTTTTAAACTGCGGCAAAATTTGCAATAAGGCACGTAAAATCGGTGTTGCACAAAAAGTGCACAGAGGTACATATATGTATGAGGCCAGGTTCATTAAAACAACTGGAACCTCTCAAATTTTAGTTATGTTTTGATAGGTGTTTTGAAGAACATTCCTGTCAAGTCTTCACAGATCGCATCATATCCAGCTGCGGCCCCACCCATGTGCCTAATTTGCATGTTACAAGAAAAACGCATGGTGTTATTGAGAACGTTCAAAGATAGTTACAAAAACTCATGGCACCTGTCCAAGACAGGTTCCGTGTGTTTATCTTATCTCTGTTATGTGCTCAGTACTTCAGTTGTACTGGAGGTGTTAAAAATGAGGTCTCATCGATAAACAAATGTAAGGCTTATGTTTATTCTTATATATATATATATATAAAGCCTTATAATACTAAATCACAGCCAAACATGATAATGACCTTTTCCAGTTCTACATTTCTACATTCCAGCTAACACAAAGAATAAAAACATTCCAGTTTCCTCCAAAAACTTATATAATATCAACATGTCTTTTTTTTCAGTTTGACTTCTATGGAGTTATTTTTTAGAGACATTTATGGATTCAGATTCTGTTTTGTTGTGAGTCACATCATAGTAAGTTACCTTTAAGGCGTCCAACAGAGAGAGCAACAAACCAGCAGATTTTAATTGAGGGATTTATTAGATCTCTGTCAACCATCATTAATCATTAATTTAAAAAAAGACAAAATCATAAAACTGACATAATGGAATGAGAATGGAATGGAACCCTCAAAACACTGTTGGTGTCATTTTGTAATTTGTAGTTTGATGTTTCCAATAAAGTATACATTCTAAAGATTGTAATAGTTTACACATGCTGTTCAAAAGTATGGATCAGGAAGATTTTAAAACGTTTTTAGTAGAGGCTCTTATGCAAGTCAAGGCTGGATTTATTTGATTAGAAATGCAAATAGCAATTCTAAATTCAAATTGCATTTACTATTAAATTTTTTTTTTTTTTTTTTAAATGTTTGTATTTTTTAATCAAATAAATGTAGCTTTTACTTAAATAATAAAAAAAAAAATACATTCCAAACTTTTGAAAGGTACTGTATGTAATTTACAGTATTACTGTTTTACTGTATTTTTGATCAAATAAATGACATCTTTCACAAACATAACATAAACCAAACATTTGATTGGTAGTGTTATTTTATGAAATTACATACTATGAATTTAAATAAATACAATTAATACTATAACTTATTTGTTTAACTTCAAAATATCTATTATAATTTACCAAATTCTGCATTTAAAAAAAATTACATTTAGAGAATGGTCACTTCGAACTGGTTTTGTGAGACATGGTTTAGAAATGTGTACCTTGATCAAAACCAAGAAATTTCTTTAGAATAGAAAGTAATCAAATGAAACTGGAGTAACAGTCTCTATTATGACACCACACCTTTAAACTTTTGCATAAACTAGGTGTGGTGTCTAATAACATAACATATAGAGCAACTCGTTAAGACAACAAACTGAAGCAATGTGCACTAACTAGTTCTTAATGCATTCCTTACGACTCCTTCTATCAAAAGTAAAACATTTGCCTCTGCTCGTTTTACATCATTTACTTGCACTTTCAGTTTTTGTGTCATAAGCCCTACACAAAAAAAAAGCTGACTTATGAGAGAATGAGAATGATTTACGAGGCGTTTTGAACAATATGTGTGTATATATATACAGGTCCTTCTAAAAAAATTGTATATTGTGATAAAGTTCATTATTTTCTGTAATGTACTGATAAACATTAGACTTTCATATATTTTAGATTCATTACAC
>JAUYWG010000031.1:9480826-9517760 GCA_034779775.1 Enteromius afrohamiltoni | reverse complement strand
TTGAGTAATGAACCAGGCTGGGAGTTTTTAAAAGCCTCAGGAATCTTTTGCAGGTGTTTAGAGTTAATTAGTTGATTGAGATGATTAGGTTAATAGATCGTTTAAAGCTATGTAGTGGTTAAATATTTGCATTCGTATAAGATTAGGTCTTTCATCCCTCTTTTGCCAGGAACCTTTTGTGTCATTGTTGCAATAGAAACAACAGATGAACATGAGCATTTGGGGTTAGAGCCAATGAACTTTGAATTGCATCAGACACAGGAGAATATTAAAAAACAGAGAAAGCAAGACAAAAAGAAGGAAATTAAAAGAAAAGGGAGGGATGGGTCACCCAATGGGTCACTTGCCATATTTCGGATGTGACCTCAATGTCCTAATATGCTGAAATAAAACCAGGGAGGTTTGGGTGTGTCTGTTAGAGCAAAGCTGGTGTGTGTGTGTGTACTGGGCTACATTTCCTCTGTTCACATAGAGTTTAGGCAGGGCAGATTGTTTCCTGACCATCCCATATGAGTGTGCATGACTCTCTATGCCCTCTGTGCTCCTAAAATAAATGTCTAGTGCATTTCTACTTATTTTAATGCATTTATTTTAAGCAGTAAACAAATCAATACATGAAATTAAAACCAAATATGATGTGATATGGTGATGGGGTCAAGAGGGATCCAGTTCCTAAAACGATTATACAAAATACCATTGAAATATCATCATCAATTTCAATATTTGAATTAATATTGAATTAATATTAATAAATATATTTATATTTAAAAATAAATTAATAAATAAATAATAATAATAATAATAATCCTGGCTTTTGGTTTAGGCTGGGAGGAAGCACTAAAAAAACACTCCTATAGTCTACACAAAGTTTTTTTGTTTGTTACAGTTGTTAATGTGTCAAGTACATGATCGTTTATTATTTCTTGCTTGCCAATAATTTATATATGCATAAAAAACTATATTTAAAGTAAACAAACAAAATATGTCAGGTTTACTGAAAACAATAAAAAGACAAAAACAACAGGATAAAAAACAAACAAAAAAATATAAATGTATTAAATTGTGTTACGTACAGGCTTCACTGTGTAAATAAATATAGATTTATTACTATTACAGTTAGAAAAGTGATTCAGTTAAGAGAAGCGAGAGATTTTCTTTCCTTTGTTTGATTTACAATAATGACAGATAGCACCAGGGGTGATCTGATCTAATAAACACATTCCCTTTCTCAACTGATTACATTCTCTGAAAGGGGGGAAAACATGCAATTTCGCTGTATTCAGACTTGTTTACAGACTGTATGAGAAAGTTTCAAAAAACTATTTGGACGTGTGACCAAATATTTATGTGCCAATAATCTTACTTGTGAGTGTGTTTTTTTTCGATCATGGTTCTTCATGACCAAGTCGAGGACAGTGTTGCCAATTTAGCAATTTCGTTTGCTAGATTTTGAAACTTTTCATACTACCCTAGCAACCTATTTTAAAAAAGCACCTAGCAACACATTTTTATCATTCATTTGGCTACTTTTAACAATTTTCAACACACACATAATCACATTCAAGTTAAAGTTTAAAGCTCAAATTGTTTTTCATAACTGTTAATTTACTGATATTTGTTAAAATGTATAATTGTTGGTAATTTAGGAAGAAATAAAGTCCAATAGTGCTAGAATTGTTGTCACTTTCACAGTTACGATAATTTCACAAGATAAAAAGAGTAAGTACACAAGCTGTGATTGTTTAAAAGAATGTAACTGTTCATTATTGGTGTTATATTTAAAAATAAGAAATTCTTATCAAAAAGTTTCTATTACTTTTACAAATAGTCAACTATATTTTTCAAACAAATCTAAATGGACATATTTCAAATAATGTTTTTGCAGAGATTGCCAGTCAATTTGAGAAAACATTAATTATTTTGTATACTACATAAAGATGCATTTTTGAGTTGCGATTACGCAATGACGTCATCATCATTTATTGTGCATCTGGATGTAATATCAATATAATATAATACACGGCGCCTCAGAGGGTAGAGACATGACGGGCTTACGTTTGTCAGATAATACGTAATGATACGCGAATTAGCGCGTGACGTCATCTGCTAACATTTAGCTACTTTTCATTGGAAATAGTTGGCAACACCGGTCGAGGATGGAACTCCTTATATGGGCATTTCTCCACGCGCCCTTCGCAGGCATAGACAAAGATAGCTAGATCACACTCTTCAACGTGCTCCATTTGGCTACACTGCATGGGACTCGCACGGAAAATAGGCATATGTTTCTAAAGAAGTGCGGGGAAATATAACTTTGTTAACCTTTCTAAAAGAACCCAGCAGAGGTTTCATAAGTGTGTTTGTTGAACATTTTATAAACCAGGCCCAGTTTCGATGCTGGATTTGCACAACGTTTGATACTGAAAGATGGAGTGGTCTCAGCTATAAAAGATCCCGCTCATTATTCAGAACTGCAGACGATGAGTGAAATGGCATCATGTCCGCATTTTGTTGGTGATCGCCGCAAGTGCTTGTTACTCTTTAGCTCCTCCCACACAACACACCTCCAGGAGCTCGGCTTTCTTCGGTGAGAATAGTAAAGCTGCATCTTTCTTTTATAAATGATAAAACTAAAGACTTTTTGAGGATGAAGGATGCCGTGCTACTCTATAGGTACTCACGATTAACATAAGATTGGGTGAAACCGATTGTTGATGAACATGATGGTGACTTTTGCACAAGGAAACACATTTGATTACACTTTGATAAAAAAACCTTTTTTTTTTAAAGAAAAGGCGTGGCAAAACTACAAATCCCCAACTTGCCAAGTGGACAAATAGGTGTGAGAAGCAAGTAAACAAGGAAGCTGAACAACAGAATGATGGCTTTGCCAACAACAGTCTGATGCCTCTTTTGTGAAAATACGTAATAGATAAACAAACAAAAAAAAAAGTATTTGAGCCATTACACAAAACAACAGAGCTAGACTGAAGTGAAATTAAAGACAGGTGAGAAAGTGAGAGTGGGAGGTTGTGTGTGTGTGTGTGTGCATGCGCCAACACAGTTGAATTCATTCTAGATGGTTAAACTGAGCTTAACTGGCAATTACCTGGAAAACTTGGCCACTTGGCAAGCAAGACACTTCATGACAGCTGAGGAACAAGCTCTACAGCACTTTGTTCTTAGTTAACATAAGAAACAAAGGAAAAATGGATTATATTGCTACAATCATGTTACACAGCGTTATTATAAATCAACGCATAAAACAGTCCATCACTTGCTTTTGGAAGTAGTATCTATGCAACTGTAATGCATCTATTTTGGTTTGATCATAATTTGTGGATTGAAATCTTATGGGCTGTTGCACATCACACAGATTCCTGGGCTGAAGTTAAAAGACTGCATTTGCGAATGGCTTAAAAAAATGTTTAATGAGCATTGATGAATGTTGTGTAACAGTTGATCTCATGACGACATTCAGTTCACGTCCAACACAAACACATCATGACAACACTTTTTAAAATAGGTTTAGGTTATTAATAGCCTATAACCGGATTCTTCTAAACTTATTTTGGTTCAGAACTCAAATGAAAGCCAGTACACAATATTTTCTAAATCTCCCACTTTATCTTGTCTAAATAAATTTGAACTGATTTATATAAAAAATTCTGCTATGTTTACATTTTAATAAAATGCGATCAAACCTGAATTAGTTTTTTTTTTCTGTTGTGCAAAAAATATGCCATTTTGAAAAACGTTGCTAACCAAACAGTGGATGGTAGCCACTGACATCTATAGTATGAAAAAAAAGTAGTAAATGGCTTCCAATTACTTAGCTATGCAGTCTACATTTACTTTACAAATTGGCCAAAAAAATGGGGTGTTCTAAAAAGCTTTGTTACTGTAATAGAAAGCAACTTATATGCAGAAACCTGTTCTGTAGAGTGACAAATTGCACTTATGTGTTAGTCATTCTGATGAAGTCTAGGTTTGGCAGTTGCCAGGAGAACTTTACCTGCCTGACTGCATTGTGCCAGCTTTAAAGATTGGTTAAGAAGGGATAATGGTATGAGGCTGTTCTACAAGGGTTGGGTTATATCCCTTACTTCCAGTGAAGGGAAATCTTTATGCTTTAGCATACCAAGACATTTTGGAAGTGTTATGCTTCCAACTTTTTGGGGACTTTTTCCTTAATCCAGCATGACTATGCCCAAGCACATCAAGCAGGGGTCATCAAACTTGATCCTGGAGGGTCGGTGTCCTGCAGAGTTTAGCCCAGACTTGTCTCAAAACACCTTCAAGTATACCTACCAAGACCTTGATTAGCTGCTTTAGGTGAGTTTGAAGCTCTTTAAATCTCACACAGATGCTTTCAATACTGAGACGGAAAGAAATTTACTTAGTACTTAAGTAACTTGTACTTACTTTAGTTTCAGTCAAAACCAGTTCAATGTTGTATAACATACCTTAAGCCTGGTTCAAGAGAACATCTGATTCAACAGACCAGAGCATTTCATGGAACAGCTCTTCACATTCCACACAAACAATCAAAGGGAAACTAACACTGTAAAGCAAAGAATCAACATAATTGGCATTAATTTAAACTGTTTTTAATGCATATAATAAGAATAATACTCTCCATAAAAACCAATAAAAAATAAAGCACTTCATCAAGAATGATGTATTAACAGCGTCCCTACCTTTCCAACACTGCAAAATACAAATGGAATTCTCCAGAAAAGTATTTGAGGTCAAAGTTGAGGACATATTGTCACGCAAATGATGCAAGATGATCTGTTTTCTTTCTCATTCACACACACCTCTTTATTTCCATCTGACAAAACATTTCACACTCAAATAAAGAGGTGAGGTGACAACTGAACGTGCGATTAAAACAGACATTAGAGCAGAGTGTTGAGATCAAGACACACGTCTATGCACATGACACGAGCGGTTTGTCACACAAAAACTCCTGAAATATAACTAGATCTTTGGTTCAGTACCAGATCAACAGCATTTCAGCAAAGTAGCTAAAAGCCATTAGTGGAGACCTCAAAATCCAAATAAACAAACTGGTGGATACTGTGCTTATATGAGAAGTTTTGCATTTGTGTGTACCAACGAAAGGGACTGACTATTGTTTGAATAGTTTTAATGTTATTTTGGGAAAGTGTGAATGAGTGATTTCTGAGTAAATCAGATGAAGAATCTCAGATGAAAAGAAGTACAAAAAAAGATTTGAGCTCCTCTTTGATTTCTGTTAGAACAGAAGATTGTGCAGGTTTACAGTGTACTGGAGGGTTGTCTTTTTTTATATTGCACTGGAATACAATGGTAGATTTACACATACATACATGCTCACACACAAACACTCACACAAAGTAAGAACAGGGTGCAAACAATACGCTGCACAGCAAGAGTGCATTTATCCGTAGCCTTTCAGCGGGCTGTTCAGTGCTTACTCTGGGGATCTGTCAATCTGATGCCTGAACGCCAATCAAGTTTACCTTAGAGGCTTTGTTGGGGTCAATGCCATGTTAACATCACCAAAACCCCAGCAGGGAGTGTAAAAAGGAGTGTTGGTTAAAATTAAATTCTCTGTCCAGAAAGTAAACGTCAGTCACAAATGCCAAAAGAACCAGAAAGGGTGGCAATCTCTGAGCTGTTTCATGTTTTGATCAGTTCTGGCGAGACACTCTAAATTATACTGCTTCAGCTGGTGAAGGATCTTCAGTGCTCTGAAAACCTACCTGTCCACCTCCAATAAGATGGCATCACCTTACGATAGAGGTGATGTTTAAAGGAGGAGCTTGATAAAAGATCTTGTGAGGACTTTTGAGTGTCTTTGAAGACTAGACTCTGTATCCTAATTGGCAGAGTTATTGGTTGTAGTTTGTGTTGCTGAGGTTTTCCTGGTCAGGGCAGGGGCTGTTTATACCCAGACTACTGAGAACATCTCTGAGTTTGGATACAGTCTGCTGCAGCTCTGTCCGTTCCTGCTGCAGAGTCTTTACCTCCGACTGTAGCTCAGCCTCTCGATTCACCTGGCCTTCCACACGACTCTCCAGACATCTGATCCTAGCGTGGGCAACCTGTCAGAAAACAATAATAGTTCAGTCCAAGCCATATGCAATAAAACATTTCACACTGTATCTGATGCTGAATGAAATAAATAATTCTGAAAAGAAAAAAAAGCACACAATTCAAACCAAAAAAAAAGCAAAAAAAGCAAAGCAATATATTAACAATATATATAATGTGTGTGTGTGTGTGTAAAAACCTTGTATTTAAGATATAAAATAATTGCAAGGGAAGCCATTTATACTCTAATGTCTAATGTTAACTTCTGAATAAATACTACACAAGAAATAAAAAGCACACAAACCAAATAGAAACAGAACAAAGCCTTTAATCTACGTGAATGCAATCATATAAAGGCATTCTGCTTGTGTCAGTATGGGCCACCTGAAGCTCCTCTAGGAGGTCTAAGTTTTGCTGTCGGAGGCTTCCATTGGTCTTCTCCAACTGGGCCACACGTTGTGATTGGCTTAGAGTGGAGGGACCATCCAAGAGTTCGTCCTGAAGGACATGATATTCCACCTCATAGGCCTGCAGCTGCTTACTGATATCCATCTCAAACACCTACACAGAGACATGTTCAAATATACAAGATGAGAACGGCAAAGATGCGCAAGTCAAAGCATGTTCCTTTGTGTGTGCAGACTAACTTCAGTTTGTAAGATGAGAGAGGGGGGTGTCTAAAAAAACTCTACTGATGAATGATCAGATCATCCAGCATCCAAAAACAACAAAGTGAAAACATATGCCCTTTGTGTGTTCGAGCTCTTCACAGCTTGTGTCTTGTTTTATAGTGTAATAAATTCCCAAAAAGTGGAAGGTGCTCAGACATACTTCCTTGACATCAAAGTATATCAAAGATTTTTAAACAATATGTAATTTTTTTTAAGGGGGAAAAATTAGATTAATTAATGTTTAAAAATACATATATATTCTCGTATAAGTTTTTATAATACAAAGAGAAATATTACGGGGTTTTTTTTGTTTGTTTTTTTTCCTCATAGCACTTGTTCATGTTGTTACTCTTGCTGTATGTAAATTATTTTCTATCTGTTAAATCTATTAACTGAGCATAATTGGCATGGGCATAATTTAAAATATTCAAAAGATGGGAGAGAACTTGTGGTAAATTTCTTTCATGAAACACTTTAATCATTTCAGACATAAAACACACATGCATGCACAGACACACACTGAGCAACACCCATAGTTTACCAACTTCATCTATTATTTGCGCCGAGCTCATGATGAAACTAGTACTTATGCAAAACCACATATGAAGATGAACACAGGACACACCCAAGCATGAGCATGTGTTGATTGTGTAGGGAAAGACACAAGTATATTGCTATCACCACAAAAGCACAAATAGAATCCACACCCAAATGTGCCACCGCCTTGACACTTAGTGCAAGTGAAAGTACACATGTGTGAATGTGAATAGGATGTCCATTTGAGATGCACTCAAACACTGACAAAGATGTTACCTGATTTATTGTTTTTTCCATTTGCACAAGGCCGAGATTGGGTAAGGTTGTTTTGATGAACTCCACAATTGACTCAAGATTGTCGTGCTGCAGAATCAGAGGCTTATGGCTACCAAGAAGACTCATAGCCACCTTGAAGATGACCTCTGATCCCTGAAGGAACAGCATGTCTGGAAGACATAAAAATGATAGATACTTTTCAGTTTACTTCAAGGAATCCATTTGAAGATTTATCAGTAGCAGAAATAACATTTGACTACAATCATGCATAGTAATACAATAAAAATATTATTCCTGCTCACAAATGAATTTCAATAGTTTATTAACAGCATGTCTGATACCAAAAATTTTGTGGTAAACTGGCATTTGAATTTTGGCAGAGAACAATAAAACCATAATTATTACAGCTATAACATGTTGGCAGTATTAAAATTCTTCAAAAGAGGGGTGCCCAACCCTTCTCCTGGTGATCGACTGTCCTGCAAAAAATCGCCAGGAGCAGGGTTGGGCACCCCTTAAAATTATTTAATGTTTTAAAATTATTTAAATTATTTAATGACTACATTTGGCTTTGGATTATGACTAGAAATAATACTGAATAATATTAAAATTAAATAATATAATACATTATATTAGTAGTGTGTTTTATATTATTTAATATAGTTGTTTAATACAGTGATTTATTTTCTTAATGTCATGCTGTAATATACAGTGGGTATGGAAAGTATTCAGACTTTTTCACTCCTAATTATATTGCAGCCATTTGCTAAAATAATTTCTGTTAAAATCTGCACATAGCACCCCATACTGACAGAAAAACACAGAACTATTGACATTTCTGCAGATTTATTAAAAAAGAAAAACAGAAATATCACATGGTCCTAAGTATTCAGACCCTTTGCTGTTATACTCATAGTTAATTCAGGTGCTGTCTATTTCTTCTGATCATCCTTGATATGGTTCTACACCTTCATTTGAGTCCAGCTGTGTTTGATTATATTGATTGGACTTGATTAGGAAAGCCACACATCTGTCTATATAAGACCTTACAGCTCACAATGCATGTCAGAGCAAATGAGAATCATGAGATCAAATGAACTGCCTGAAGAGATCAGAGACAGAATTGTGGCAAGGCACAGAATTCTGGCCAAGGTTACAAAAACATTCGCTCCACTTAAGGTTCCTCACAGCACAGTGTACTCCATAATCCCTAAAAAATGGAAGATGTTTGGGACGACCAGAACCCTTCCTAGAGCTGTCTGTCCGACCAAACTGAGATATCAGGGGATAAGCTGAGCTCCAGACAAGTGGCCAGGTATGGTTTCCCATGCTGTGCATTTAACCCATCCAAGTGCACACACACAGCAGTGAGAAGTGATCAACCACACGCACACCGTGAACACACACCCGGAGCCATTGCTGCGGCGCCCGGGGAGCAGTTGGGGGAATGGTGCCTTGCTCAAGGGTCTGGTATTGAAGGTGGAGAGAGCACTGATTATTCATTAACCCCACCCACAATCCCTGCTGGACCTGGGACTCGAACCCATGACCTTTGGGTTACAGGTCCGACTCTCTATCCATTAGGCCACGACTGCCTATCCATTAGGCCACGACTTAATGGCCTTAGTGCAAGATGCATGAAAGCCTGCATGGAGTTTGCTAAAAACACCTAAAGACACCTAAAGATGGTGAGAAATAAGATTCTCTGGTCTGATGAGACCAAGATAGATCTTTTTGGCCCTAATTCTAGGCAGTATGTGTGGAGAAAACCAGGCACTGCAGGTGACACACACACAGGTCCTGAAATCTCTGAAGAAGGTGAACCCCCACAAAGCTGCAGGACCCGATGGAGTTCCCCCCCAGAGTTTTGAAGGCCTGGGGGAACAACTACCTGGTGTGTATACTGACATTTTCAACCTATCTTTATCCCAGGCAATAGTCTCCCGTATTTTTAAATCCTCCACCATCATACCAGTCCTCAAAAGACCGGACACATCTGCCCTGAACGACTTCAGGCCAGTGGCCCTCACACTAGTCGTCATGAAGTGTTTAGAAAAACTGGTTCTCACACACATCAACCAACATGGTCCCGGAAACTATAGACCCCCTCCAGTTTGCATATCACCCCAACCGTTCAGTGGATGATGCACCACACTCTGCTCTCCCTGGACTACAGTTCTGCTTTAAACATCATACACCCGGACAAGCTGATCGAGAAGCTGATAGATCTCAGCATCCCGACTTCCAACTGCAACTGGATTCTGGACTTTCTAACAGACAGACCACAGGTGGTAAGAATGGGAGGACTCATGTCTGATGAGCTCACTATCAGCACAGGATCACCACAAGGCTGCTGCCTCAGCCCCAAACTCTTCACCCTGTACACCTATGATTGTGTCTCCACCAAGGACAACTCCGAGGCGAACAGCATATTCACACACAGAAAAAGGTTCTTCAACAGTTTCTTCCCCGCCACAGTCAGACTTATCGCAAAACAAAAACACTGAAAAAATAACAGTTGTGTGTTTGCGTTGAGTATGTAAAGATAAAGACTGTCAATAGGGTGTAAGTCAGTGTGTGTAAAATGAGATGCTTCAAGATGGTTCAAGCGATAACCTACGAAAAATGGTATGCGAGTTTGTGTGTCACAAGGTCAATGACATTCACCCTTAAAATCACACCACACACACTGTCACGGAACTGTGATTAAGCAAAACACAGTTAGCGCCAGTCGTCAGGCATCAGTGACTGTGATTACCATGCATAATTAACTTCAGCATGTCCACAGAAGATAAAATGTGATGCAAAGGATAAAATGAGTTGGAGAATTTACCATTCTGAAATGATAAATGGTCAAGGTTTGTCAATTAAAACCTCATCAAAAAAAAATGTATTCAGCAAAAAAAAAAAAAGCAGAATATACAGCATATATCAAAACCCGTAGTAACATTATCATCATGTATACATTAATTTTACTCTTCTAAAACTATTTTTTATGAACTTCTGCACTTTCTAAAATAGAGGGATTTTTTTTTAGACTGCAGCTGCCAATTGTTATATATAAACAAGACGCATGATTTCAGCTATTACCCATGTCTGCAGCATAAATGGGGCAGGGCGAATTATGCTCCAAAGTCAATTTTACGTTTGAAGAAGGTATGTGCAATAGCAGGAACCACTTAAGAAAGACAAAGAAACCCAGGTGCAAAAATTCTTCCTCAAACCTGAAAAACCACCTCTCAAGTTGAAAATTGATTCCAACTTGCAACATTTAGTCAATTTCTCTCTGAAGATAGGGTGCGTCTGTGTACGTGCAGATATGTGTGCATCTGACTGTATATGCTAACGGCAAAAGAGTGAGAATACGCTGTTATGTATATGTTCCACAGTTTGCTCCTTCCAGACGGAAGAATGTCAAACATGCAAGCCATCTTCATAAACACTTCTAAGGAAGCCAAGAGAATGGCAATCTATCACTATCTACCACACTGGCATCTGATCAGCCTGCTGATATCTCTAAACGTGGTTTCATTTTTTTTCTTAGTTCAATAGAAGCTGCATTTAATCTGTGGCTGGTATGGCTTTGCGGTTAAACATCGGAGCTGGTAACAAAACCCAAGGATTGTAGGCTGAACACAACTCGCTACTATGCCTTTGAGCGAGGAGCTTGTCCGAAGGGACTGTCCCTGCATTAAATAAATGTGTTTGTCAAATGTAAAATTACAAAAGGGGCTTGTGGTAAAGGGTAAACGCAGGAACATATTTTGATTGGTAGTGTGTATTACTTGTGTATTTATTGTAGTGTCTGAGGGTGTGTGCATTCACCGAACACTCGAGCCACAAATCCAAGAGGGAAGTGTGATGCAAAGGCGGTGAGGAACCAGGGAGCGGCGTAGAGACTGGGGCCGATCTCGTACTGCTCCAGATGAGTGTACAGCTCCCTGTGATAGTCATGCAGCAGACGAGACAGCTGATACATCTGGATCTAAGAAAGAAAGAATAGAAAACACTTAATGACAATATCAGTCAAAAGAATATAAAAATGCCTGACAAAATTTTGCTGTCATTTAATTCAACTACATGTACACACTAAAACAATCTCTCTCATCTAATAAACCTTAACCATGTTGCTAGGGTGTGATGTCATTATTGAGCACTGCCTACAGTTTTCGTAACAGATTCTTCTCGCATGCTTGGCTGTAGATTTTTTCCTTGCTTGATTTGCATCAGAGCTGTCAAAGCTTACATATTTTATGTTACTGATTGTGTTTATTTGATTAATGGTTGCAGCATATGCAATATAAAGGAATGCAATGCATTACTGAATAATATTATGAAGTGAACTTAACACTCCACTATTTTTGAACTCTATTAAAACTATTTCTACTCATTTGCCAACTTCCTTACAGTTAAACAGTTGATTTTTACTGATGGTGGCACTTTTAGCTGCAGCATAACATAGATTATTGAATCTGATTAGACCATTAGCGTCTCACTCAAAAATATTTTTCCTAGGGGTGGGCGATATAACCAAAATCTGCTATCACGGTTGAAGCAATTTTCTACCTCGATAATGATATATATCACAATATAGCAATTTGTATCTGAAAATGCATAAATAAAAACGCAAACACAAAGAAACTGTTTTATATAATGTTATATTATTTCATCTGAATTGCAGCAATAATTCAGGTAAAAAAAACAACCATACTGTTTACTGCAATGTATTGTGAGTTTTTTAATGTGTTTTTTCTCAGAACAACAGATACTAACATAGTGCCTGACAGTATTCCAGTTTCCACCACTTGCTAAAACTTGCTAATCATGACCAAAATTTCTACCGGTTAATTGTGCCTACCAGTTTATCGCCCACCCCTATTTTTTCCTATTTAAAACTTGACTCTTCTGTAGTGTACGAAGACTGACGTAAAATGAAAAGTTGCAATTTTCTAGGCTGATATGGCTAGGATCTAAACTCTCATTCCAGTGTAATAATCAAGGAACGTTACTGCCATGGGTACAGCTGCAAGGATATATTATGCTACACTTGAAAATGCTGGAGACTATAAGTGCATGTAAAACTCAACGGTTTAACTCTAGGGCGGTAGGAAAATTTTTAAAACTGGAGTTTTCCTTTAAACACTGATCACACTGACGGCTTCATGTCATTCAAAATCTATGCCATAAATTATGTATTTACATACTGGGTCTATAGAACTATACTTAGATATATGGGTTTGTCTCAACCACATTCAGACTGAGATGAAGCGGACTGTGACAATCAAAAATCTCATTGTTTGTATTTAGCATTTTGGTTTTGTAGGGCAGAACATGTGGTCACACTGAAATCAGGATACCTCCCCTAGTGAAAAATAAATATATTTAGTTGAAATAATACGGCCATTTCCAAACTATTTGAAGTCTATCATTCTATAGTGAGGTAGATTATCCACAAGTGGGAGACATTCAAAACAGACACCAATCCTACCAGGAGTGGACATCTCAGCAAATTTATTTAATTTAAAGTCCCAAAATACTGGTGGGTGGCTGATGATTTTGGGCCTGTATTGTAGCCACAGGACCTGGGCACTTCACAGTAATTGAGCTGACCCTAAACTCCTCTGTATACTTAAGTATTCTAAAGTCAAATGACAATAATCTCGAGCAAATCTACAACAGAATGGCTGAAAAGAGAAGAATCAAGGTATTTTGGTACCCCAATCAAAGTCCAGGTCTCATCCTGATTGAAATGCTGTGGTGAGAGCTGTGCATAAACAAATGCCAACAAACCTCAACAAACTCCATCTTTGCGCTATTTTTGTTAAATAAATAACTACATGATGTGCTAGGGGATGTCATATAGTTCATCTGAGGTTCTATTTTCCAAATTTTAAGAACTGACAAGAACCAGACAAGTTTTTTAATGTCCTGATCAGTGATGGGAACAGCGGCATTATAAATACACAGCGCGATTTTTTTCCAGTAACGAGTAATCAAACTAATTACCCCCTTACAATCCCCCCTTACAATGCCATTACAGTTACGTCCCCGTTTTGATTTTTTAGCAGACAACGTGATTAATATTCATGAACCCAGCAGCTCATTAATCCTAGTGCATTTTAGAATCTTTCATCATTATTGCAACAATGTTATTCCAAACCATTTAATTCTTTCTTCAATAATAAAAAAAAACAATGCAGATTACTCTAATTAATACTACTTACTGCAATAAAGTGAGTAGTATTTGTCTGGTCATGTGACCTAAACTGTACTGTACTATACTGTAGCACTTACCATGAAAGGAAAACCTCCCTAGCAATATGGTTACAGTTGTCTTTTCATTTGTTTACATCGTTGTTAAAAGTGGGAAAAAATACTATTTAATGTCATATAACATACATTACAGTGTGAATGTTACCGTACCTGCAGTATGATCATATCAGGTCTGTACTGTTTTCGCAGCCCCATGTCGTACATAAGGAATTTGAGCATGTGGAATGCGTCCTCCTCACTCATATGGAGCAGCAACACGCCAGCTACAAAACTCAAGCCCTGGCAGTAGCCCACCTCTGGGTCCAGCAGAGAATATGCCTTCAGTAGATTATAGAGAGACAGCTGGCCAGCACCCAGCTGAGCGCTGAAATACGGATGAGTGGGAAATGTACGTCCTGGGAGAGGAAGAAGAATAATCATTCAACTACTTTTTTTTTCAGTGCACTTTTGAGTAAAACAATGCTGCTGTTGTTATTTATGTTGGCACAGGCATATGAACCCACTTCTTTCAGCTCCAACTCCTCCTCTTGTGTTAAGTCTCATTCAGAGGGTTACTCTCAAGGGTGTGCAGCAATTTAGCCGCATGTGGAAAAAAGAACTGACAAAAGGACAGAACAGACTAGGGCTCCAAAATCTCAACATAATAACCCAGATGCTGGTTTTCAACTCAGCAGTATATGCTTATATTCCCACAATGCTTCTCTCATGTAGGTTCAAACAAAGGCCAAGTTATTTGTACACTTAAATCACACTACACTGTGTGAATACCATTGCATTACATACAGAAATATTAAACTGTGGAATCTGCAAATGATTAATATTAGACTTCTTGTTAACACTTTACTTAAAGCGTCTGTTTAATGCATTATAAAGGGTCATTTTAAAGGGTATAATGCATTATAATTATTGATTATGTGCGTTGCAAGTGTTAGAACGTATTAACAGTGGTTACAATTATTCATGAGACTATGTAATACATTGTAAGATGCATTACAAGGCATAATTAATACATAAAGGCTTCAGGTAAAGCGACTACTTGACTAAATTGACCTTAGAACTACCTTCACTTTTTTACTTTTTCTTCCTCCCAAAAGAAAAATACTTGTTTTAAAGAGTTGTTTGGTTGATGCTGCGAACAGCGGCGAAGTTTGATGACTCAATGACGGAGCGTTGAACACTGGGAGATGTTGTTTTCACAAATCATTATATCCGTTTTATCAACTAAATGCCTGCAAGAGAGCGATGGTCTCTCAGTCCAGTCTGAGGTTTTCACGATGCTCTCTCTATTTAGGAAACGCCACGCCGAAATTTGTTCTCGCTTTATTTCATTGACCGTTCCAATATCTTCTTGCCTCAGTTTGTATATATCTATATCTTTTGTACATCTTATGCTGCCGTAGTATTCAGAGGCGGAAACAGGGGATGACGCGGATATTGCATCATTGATAGGCGAAAAGGAACAGGGACGGTTCATTATTTAAATCTGGAATTTCTTTGAATTTTCATATCCTACAGAAGTTTTGACAAGTATATGACACAGTGCAAGTGGTTTTTGGATCATTTAAAAGCGCATAAACAAATTAGCATAGTCACAAATAAAGAATAAAGAAATAAACAACCACAGTATATTATAAAGGACTGGAGGGCAAAAAATGAAGGGTTGCAACGAGTTTTGATACACATTGATTGTTAAGGTGCCAGGATATCTTATTTCCTGAAGAGAATTAAAAAATAACATGGCTTGGCAAATGATACGTCCGTATAATGTGTTCGTTTGGCATTCTAAATAAATGAATACTTGTGGAAAACATCCTCTCCCTTCTACCACACGCTCTCTGTTCTCTGCAGTGCTTCCTCCTAGCAACAACAACTGCAGCTATTTTAAGCTCTAAATAGAGTTAAATAATGGGGCAAACGTTAGTAAATCAGGTTGCACAATCTATTTAAACACTTTCAATGTATAGGGAAATTCCTATAAATACATATTTGATAAGGTCAGGTGCAAAAACAACAGAGTATGCCTTTTCAGTGCTAATTCATCACAGCTTGTCAAAAGATGGTTTGTGTTGGCGCAAGCTGTTGGCACTTTGTACGCAACTGAAGTGGCATATATTGAAACAGAATATACTGGTAACAGAAATAATGTGTCACTTTAAATTTAGTCATTTAGTTGACGCTTTTAACCAAAGTTTTATCCAAAGTTAAAAAAGTTCTTAATAATATCACTGATTGAATACTATTTTGTTGAATATATACATGGTGCACGCAAGCATCTCACAATAAAGGAATTTGAAATATTGCATTGAATAAGAGTTTTCATGTTCATCTGAGGGCGTCTTCCTACAAACAACATACATTCCTATACGATTAGGTTTCTTTCTGTGTTGTAAAGCTATCCATCTCTCATTCTCCCTGCTGTCACTGTTCTGAGAGCCAACACCTCCCTTTCTTTGTCTGAGCCTCCCCATTAATCTCTCCATCTTCACATCTGTCTATCTCCGTTAGTGTTTCGACCATTCATTCAGCCTGTGGTTCTGCAGAATTTCTTTCTCTATAATAACGGAGGTAATGATCATTTTGCAAAGAATGGAGACTTTTGTGTATACTCGGATGACAATTTTTAAAAGAATTTCAGGGCAAGCATGAGCATGTACAAGTTAAGTGTGTATTTTAAAGACAGAAAGGCAGAATAGCTGTTTTCAGCAAGCTACAACAACATTAAGCAAACTCCCCAAATAGCTGTCTTGTTGAGATAATCATCTGGATCCGAAAAATATTCCTAGTGAGCTGCCTACCAGGACAGCATTTTAAGGGCCAGCTCCAGTGTAAAGCCTATTAATACTTTCATAACTTTTTTTATGATAGACACATGAGAAAAAAATTGTAGATATTAATATTATATTACAAAATATAATCAATATTTTCTTGTGATCATCTAAAATTATCTAATAAACTTCAAAGAACAGCATTTTGTTTTTTTTTATTATAATTAAAAACCTTTTGCATTATTAATCTCTTTACTGTCACTGTAGATCATGTTAATGCTTACTTGATTAAAAACAGTAGTTATTTATAGTAAATAAGAATCCAGAACCAGAATCTTGAACCATACTAATATAATAAATATTATATGTATATTTCACTCAACACCAAAAAGTAAATTGAAACATTTGATGCATTACATTTATAAATGACTACATAATAAATTGCTGAACCCAACAGTTTAAGATGCTTTTAAATGTTCATATTTAATATTGTACATCTTTATTTTTCAAGATAAATGTCAATATAAATGCATTTAAATAATGTAATAATTGTAAGACTTAATTGGGAAAAAGTTGTGGTTCAATGTTGCCTATGAAGAGTGTCCGAAATCAATCACTTATGATGTTGCATTTTATTTAGATGGCATCTATGTAAGATATAGACAGCAATAAAGTTCACTATATTGTGGCACAGACCACTGTGTTATAATACTAACCCAAGTCTATGAGGATGGCATGCTGTTGGGATGTGAGCTGTTTCAGGAGCTCTTTGTAAGGAGTGTCATTGTTAGGAGGTTTGGTGCTGGGCACTTCCTTCCTCAGCAAATACTGCTCTGAAAGAAACTTCCAAATCTCTCCTCGATGCTGACGAGGGACACCTGAAAGAGAGAGAAAACAGAAAGAGTGCTTAATTAAGAGATCTTTTGAATGTTTACATGCCTTAAGCACAAGACCTCTGTTTTTTGAGTGCTTTTTCAGTAGTGTGTGATCTAAGCTGACATGTAGATGGATGTCCAAAAAATCACTTCAAGTAGACAAAGTCAACATTGGCAACGACTGACGTAAAAAGGTAACGCATCCCTGCAAACCTCTCTCCATTCACACACATCTGAAAATGACATACACAAACATCACAAATCCGAAAACCAACTACAGGTGCAAAAAACGGCTCTGTGTGTAATTCCTGTGGCACCAAACAGAATTGCAAACACTCAGCATTTTGTCTCCACTACAGTTTATGATAGATAAACCAGAAAGGCAAAGAATTACACCAGATTACACATATGTACGTGTACGTGTATGTTTCACGTAAATTCCACAGTTGCACTGACCTTGAACAGTTGTGTGCTTGTGTGCGTAGGTGCGTGCAATCTCACTAATCATTCTGCAGAACTACCTCTATAAAAATCTGACTATCAAAGAGACAGCTCTTCCATCTATGATTAATAAACACTGATACGTATTCTCCAAATAAATATCAAACATTTTAAAAATTCACTTTTTTCAAGAAAAGCAAATTAAAGGCTTTAAAATATCAAAAACAAAAAGGTAACTCTTAAAGTTAACTAACCTTATATGCAAACTGTCTAAAGCAAACATCTTGCGTACTCAATGTACTGGTCTAGTTCAGTTTATCCAGGTGTCAAAACATTCAATGAATAGGCTGCTAAGAAAAAACTCATACAACTCACTGTTACAATAGCTTCAACATTTTTATGCATCTACGTGTATGTGTGTGTGTTACCTTGTCCCACAGCTTTGTGGATGTCCTCGGTGTCAAATCTGACCTTTGACCTCCCAGTGGTGCTGAGCATTCTCTCCCAGACCAGTGTGACATCTTTCAGACATGCAGTGATCTCTTCGTAGTCCAGCTTCAGGCGTCTGCACTGCAGATCACTCTCTGATGCTGGAAACACATTGAATGAAGAAATTGAAAATAATGTGCAGAATAAAGGTAATCAGTTGAGTTGAAAGAATATTTACAACATTACACCATTTAATTTAATTTCTTTAAAAAAAACTGTTGAAATAAAAAAAAATCCCATTCCACTGGCTGCATCCTACATTTTTCGAAGCAAAAACACTTAGTGTGTCAATAGCACCTTAACGTTTTCAGTAACATTTATTTGTTCTGGTGTGAAAAAAAGCTTAGGTTATAAAGCTATATATAGGGAGGGGTTTACAGACCTTAGGATCTGACTTCATTCAATGAACTGTATCGAAGTCGCTGCAAAATGATTCTAATTTTAAATGCATATTCTGAGAAAAATACACAGTTTTCTGACTTTAAATACATTTAAACACCAACCCAATATTAGGATACTGTAAAATACCATATTACCTGCTCTTTAACTGTAGTATACACAGAATATTTCAGAACATTTCACTTCATGTCGTACCGTGTATGTATGTAAATGTGACAAATGAAATTTGAATTTGAATTGGGTTTATAACCTTGTGATACAAAAACTGAATAGGGAAAAGTTGACTGTGTGAAAGAGTATTGCTATTGTCGTATGTATCATAATTTGGTTTATTGTCATTTGATGGTATTTTATAAAAAAAAAAAAAAGTTGTGCACGTTTTAAAAAATTATGTACTAATGAAATTATATTTTGAATCCTATTTTTGTCTGTGTTAAGTCTAACAATGTTAATGTTTTTTTTTGTCTTTCTTTTAAATGGAAGAGTTAGCCTAGCAAGACCAATTGCATTTATTGCACAAGTGAGAATTCTTGTTTAAACACAGAAGAGATGCAAGGAAATTTAAGGAACAAGAGAATAATACCCGTCCCAAAGTGTCAAACATCAAAAGTTACGTGTTTAAGAGGGAAAGTAGTAATATAAACACAGGCTAGATGTAGGGCAGACAGTCTTCCCAGTACACATCTCCTGACCCACTTCTTTATGCCCACACCCTATTCAATAGGTCTGGCTGCTTTCTATTCAAGCTTCTGTTCTTTCTTTTCAGGTCATGAGAAGCATGACTAGGCATGGCAGGGCAGGACGTGACACTGCCAATCACGAGCACACCCAAATCAGACTGCATCTGTGCGAGCAAAGCCGTTCACCTGTCATGATCATCTCACAACCTGCAGCAGGGACTTCCAGGTAAGAAATGTGTGTGCGCTACTGTTTATGGGAGGTGCTTTTGAGTATGCCAGTTGAACGTGTGCCAATCAATCACCCGCCTGACGGCAACATATGACCCAAAAACAGATCTGAATTCCCAAGAACCGCAGGAGAAAAAAAGCCTTAATGCTAAATGCCATTCACCGAATAAATCTCAAGGGCAAGAACAAACTAAGCTTTATTGCTATGTAACACCTAGTAATCTGAATGTTGCAATTACATAAAAAATGTGAGATCTTGTACAAGTAGAATAATAACAAACTTCAATAAGCTTACATAATGTTTGGCCAATGTTGGTGCAAAGTTAAATATAAACTAAATCTAACAGCAAATCTAAAAACTAGTTCCATTATTTTATTTGTGTTAATTGAATTTGTAAAAGGTATGTCCTTACGTCATTTGTATGCGTAATTGAGGGAACTGTATGCGTAACGTTCACAGTTATAATATTTATTGTGTGAGTGTTTGTGTTTCACCTTGTAGTTTTTGATTCTCTCTCTCCATTCGCAGCAGGAGAATTTGTTGATGTATTGCTTTTCTCCATAGTGCTCTTAGCTCGGGCCCACTCTTTTTTCTCCTCTCCTCTGGTACAGCCCCCAGGATGCTGTCCCCGCCCCCCACCGCCATTCTGTTGCCAACCTCTAAGGTGGATTCTGGAAAGCAGGACAGTTTGCGTCACAATACTATAAAATTACCATCAACTACCAACATTCGCCAACATTAATGACCTACAATGTCACTTAACATCATCTACAGTAAACATCATAAGCATAAACTATGTTTATGTGGTATGTAGTCAGTACACCATATATATGTATATATATATATATATATTTATATATTTTTTTTTTTTTTTTTTTTTTTTTTTTACAGAAATAGGTCATCTTCATACTTTCCATGTGAAGTAAAAAAAAAAATTCTAAAACATTCTAAAATGAAAGAAGGAACAATTCACCCAAAAATTTAAATTCTTTGATCATACCTCAAGTAGTTCCAAATCTGTATGAATTTCTTTGTTCTGCCGGGCACAACAGAACATATTTTGAAGAAAGTTTGTAACCAGGCTGTTTTGGTCACTACTGACTTCCTTTTTTTTTCCTACTATGAAAGTCAAACTTGCTTCAAAATATCGTCCTTTTTATTTGGCAGAACAAAGAAATTTGAACTGGTTTGGAACTACTTGAGGGTGAGTAAACTATCACAGAATTTTCATTTTTGGGTGAACTATTCCTTTAAGAATGTTTTACTAAAATCAGAGAGCAAACACTTCATAGACAGCAACACAACTGAAATGATCCATGCCCAGAAAGATAGTAAATACATCTGCAAAACAGGATGTGACATCAGTAGCTGAACAGAAGCTGTGAGAATCATTTATTTGCTTACAGAAAACAAAAATAGGCAATATTTGACGTAATCAGCCTTGTTTACATTCGGGGTGGAAAGCACATGCATGACTGTAATAAGAGTTTGTTATGCCCAGTGGAAAGCGTACGCATGCATTGTGATACTCCCTAAAACTTGCGAAAGATCAACACAGTCTCACGAGCAATTCGTACCTATTCGTATGAGGTGCCAAATTTCTGCCAATTCGTACGACCTCACTAAATTTGTCTAAAACCACGTGATGGGTAGGTTTAGGGGCGTTATGTTTAGGTCATTCATACAAACTCATACGAATTGGCATCTCGTAAAATACGTACAATTTAGATTAAATCGGATGAATTCGTACGAATTAGCCACCTCGTAAAATATTTACGAATTGCTGTGAGATCAGGTTGGAAAGACATAACTGAGAGAAGTCTGGTTAAGTAAATGATGTAAGTAAACAACACCCACAGTGCATCAATTACCAACATCACCATTACTTATCACTATTTATAAATGTTTCTATTTATATGACTGTGACCTCTGAAAACATGCACTATACACTTAACATCACAGTAAATAATAAAGCTAAAAAAACCTCAAATAAAAATGTTTTATGCAGGTGAACTGCATAAAGGCGTGTATTCTCTACAAACACTTTTTGTTATCTCTCATGTTTGCAAAAATTAACACTCAACAAAAGAGCAAACCACAAAACACACAGAAAGGCAAAACCTGCATAACACTGAAATACAAGTGTCCATGCGTACAGACAGAGGTGTTAAAAATAAAGTGAACACCACCCAAACTATAGGGTGGATCCGAGACCTCAAAATTTCATTTTTGTTTACAAAATGAGAAATTGTGCAAAAATAAAATGTGCTGTTATATAAAGTATAAACACAGTGTGGGATCACCTAAAATGCTGTGCTGCATAATCACAAGAAAAAGAAAAATCAAATCAGATTCGGAAAGAAACAGCTTTCACACACACACACACACACACACTGTACATCTTTCTTTCATCTCACTCCTGTAACACACAAAACCAGAAAGTGTCGAAACTCACTGTAGTTCAGTCTATTTCCTACCCACAGTTAAAACATCATAAATTGGATTAAAATGCTAATGTTCAGACAGCAGCTCTGCGTATTTACATAAATATAAATGTTCCAGAAATGTTTATTACTGCTGTCAGTTTGAAAAGTTTTAAGGCTTACAATAAGGGTTATAGAATTTTCAAACCGTTTGAATTTGAAAATATATGGCGGTGTGTTTTTCCCATTTTCCTCATTCCAGTGGTCACAAAGACTTCAGATTCACTTTATTATTGAGATTTCATTTTCAATAAATATTTGTGCTGTACACAACACCAACAAACAGCAAATATTGTTTTTGGGGTTTTTTTGGACAATAGCATAATATTAACATGAACTACTATTTGCCAACATAAACACTGTGAAAACTAGATAAACTGTCAGAAGATCATTTACCCAGAAACATTAATAACTTGATGAATTAATTAATAAATAAATAGTAACACTAGATTCATGTATCCATGCATATATTACATTTAAAATGTATTTCTTTTTTTTCTTTTCTTTTTATTGAAAACTATAAAATAATTGTAATTTATAAATATGAAAGAATAATAAAAACTATATAGGAAATCAATATTTTGGCAACCAATATATGATATTCCTGCATACACACCAATATAAAAGTCAAGTACAACTTCTCAAGAACTGAATTTCCCTTTACAGAGACACACACACACACACTTGGTCTTGGACAGACAATGTTTCTGCATAACATAATTTTAGGCTTTCAGCAGAAGGGCCCTACAACCCTTTTCTAAATGGCAATTTCTTATGTCAGGAACCATACACACGCACACACACACACCTGACCCAGTTCCAGTGGGGTGGAGCAGCACATGTGTTTGAGTATGTGTGGAGATTGCTACAGTGGATACTGACGCACTCGGACACTTGGGCGCCGGTCACTCCCTCTGCAAACACATACACACATGTATACACACACACACACGCGTGCACACTGGCCACTCCCTCTGTAAATAAGTGGTGTTTCTGCCCAGACCAACGCCTTGCAAGTGTGCAAACACACATATGTAAGTGGGTCAATAAGGCCGGTTCTTTCCTAGATATCTGTCAACATGACCTCCTGCAAAACACCACACCCAACACACACAAATGCATACATTACCTCATTAGCACAAACATTACTTCATTCAGCGCAGACACACACTTGTCAAGACACACCCAAATATACTGGAGAAACGCACACAGAGTGCTCTTGGCACGCATTCTGCTTTAAAGGAAGTGTACTCATATTACGGCAAAGAAATCAACATACATTTTTCCGTAAACGAAAAAGGTCAGTTCTCCTGAATCAGATACTGGACACCTTTTAATTGAGTAAACAAACACAGTCAAACATAACTACGGAAGACTGTTTTAGCTTTAAAGAAAAATACATTTAAAACACTTTATGTCATAATTTCAATTTTATTTCTTGCAATAGTCACTTTTTATCTCATTAAATAACTTTATATTTTTTATATTTTGTAACAACTGTTAATCCTGGGCTCCATCACCATACTTTGCAGGCATTTATTATTTTGTACCTATTATGTTAAACAGAAGTGTGGATAATTCATCATCATTTCTCTCATTCATTCACACACACACACACACCTGAGGGGTGTTTTGACATCCAGATCAACATTTACTCCGAGGTGCTGCCAAGTCTAATTGAGCTACCAACTTCAAAATAACAGACCTGATTTGCGGTTTTGGCAGCTTAAGAAAGAAAGACATAAAACAGGTCAAGAAAAGAAGAAAAGCAAGCACTGACACAGTCATGTCTGGGTGTGAAGGGGGAAATGAGGAAACTGATAATCACTGTAATTCTGTTTCTCTGCCAAAAAAACATCAAGTCCAAGTCGGCTATCAGTTGTCAAACTCACGTAAATTAAGTCTTTACTGTGAGATTGAGAGCAAGAGCACCACCTTGTGGACATTAACAGTTACATCAGCGTGTAGAGGCACTGGCTAAAATGTACGCTGTAAAGCGTGAATTGATATAGGTGATGTTTTGCATTGATGTACCCTTACTTTCATATTCAACTACAGTGTTACCTTTGGAGTCTGAGCCCTTCTGTGGTGTGGCAACTCTTAAGAAGATCTGTTGTCTCCAAGAGTGTCTCCGGCTACGTAATGGACTGTCATCCCCGACAACACACACTGCTCCAGGACTAGACAGGGCTGCCACGTCACTAAACACACACACAGAAGTACATTAACAAAGGCTTTCATTCATAAATACATACAGATACAGGCAAACAGCAGACCCAGACTTCTGTCAGAATAGATAGCATAATAAACTAAATTGTGTTACATGTCAGAATAATTACACTTTATTAAATTATGCAGGTACGGACAATGAAATAAGCACACAATATAGTGTTCTTATAGTGCCTGATTTTTTTTTTTTTTATTTGTACTTTTTTGAGGGGGTTTTATGCTTGCAATTATCCAGCACTTCATCTTTAAAAACACTAATATTTCATCACAGTTACATGTAATGTTCAGGAAATCCAAAAATGTATTACTATATTAAGTATATTATAACACTGTGATGCATATAAATATGATATTGTATTTTATTCACAAACACCAGGCTATCCATTTTTATTGTTTTCAAAAAAAAAACAATGTCTGTGCTCGACTTCTGAAAAAAAAAAAAAACATTTGTAAAAAAAAAAAAAGGACTACATTTTTGGTGCACATCCTAATTTATTCCAACGACATTTGAAGAGTTCAGATGCAAAAGCCTGTAAAAAGCCATCTTTATCAAAAATTAGGTAATGATAGTGAGTGAATGCTCTTCAAACTTTCATTTAATATGTGCTAAATTTCAGCCTCTGCCCATTCAGAAGTGACGGTATTTACATAGAAACCTATATACAGTAGCCAGAAAGAAATGGCAATTTTCTAAGACATACTTAGAGGATTTTGCATCTGAACTCTTCATTTATCTTTGTCTATTAAGTTCCGATCCTCTAGAGACTCTGCGGCAGGTGCAGAAAAAGAACACAGAATGATGGAAGACAAAAAAAAGGGAAAGATGGATTGGCAAAACACGAAAAAGAAACAGAGTACCTCTTCTTTAAAGAGTCACTGGTATCATCACTCTCCGCTACAGGGGCCAGAAATTTGAGGAAATTTGGAACAGAAGAGGAAGAGTGTAATCTTGCTCTAAAGCCACTCAGCCCTGATGGACTGAGAGATAGAGCATGAGAGAAAGAGAGGAGGAGAAAGAGGCCACAGAGAAAAGGAGTGAAACAGAGTCTCTGTAATGTACAGCCTCAACAGCACAGAGGTGAAATCTATCCTGTTCTTGTTGAAGCAAAATTGAGAACGCATTGGGGTGAACTCACCAAACAGTGGTATCTTGGGGCAAATACCTGTGTTTTGTTCACTTAATCAAAGAATTGAAATAAAGTTAATTAAATTTAGGTATTAGAGTAAAAGCTTAAATGTAAATGAAAACTACAAATTTGGTCTGAAACTGACTGAAATAAGTAAAAAAAAAAAAAAACACAATAAAAAAATAAATAAATAAACTAAAAATAAATATAAATAGTTTAAATAAATTCAAATTACAAAAACATTTAGCAAAATTACTAAAATATAAAGTAAAAGTAAAATTATAACTGAAAATATAAAAATAAAAGTAAAAGCGAATACAATATATTAGGGATGTAACGGTATCAAAACTTCATGGTACGGTAATACCTCGGTATGAATGGCACGGAACGGTATTTATCAAATCATTTACATAAAAAACAAAACTAATTAAGAGACTCAAAAAAAAGTGCCAGAAGCATTATTAAACAGTTTACATGAACACTGAACATATCAATGGCACACACATTGGCCATCTATCTGTAAACTTTGAAACAGGAACAAAAAATGATTAAACCTTCCACACATCCGATTTAAAAACCGCTTTAGATTGCTAGATGACGTCATATATCAATTTGCATATTCATTACATCAGTGCGTCATGTTGTAGTTCCCGCTACCTCCCGTATACTCCATCCTGAGCAAACTTACTTCAGAAGACCTTCAGGAGTCATGCGACCACGGTAGTATAGAAAAAAATTTATATTGCGGTACGACGGTATTTTACAGTACATCCCTACAATATATATATATGTTCAGTGTATATATATATATATATATAAATAAATAAACAAACAGTACACTGTTATAAAAATGACATCCTCAGTACTGCAACTTGATTTTATTTTATTTTATGCAATTTTATTTGATGGTGAAAAGTAGCAGTTTATATATTAAAATTTACCAAATTATATACATTATTAAATTATGTGGGTATGCATAACATAATTTTCCCAGTATAATCCACACAAAACAAGACCTCTATATAAATTGAATCGGTAATATTTTTTTTTCAGATTTTCTAGACTATTTTAAGTTGTAAAGTGAGCCGGGTACATCACAATGTAATGCACTGCTTCAGCAGGCATGTGTCATGATGTTGAGAGTTTGATTTGATAATAGACATGACGTTCTTTTCTTCACAACCTTTGGTGTGAAGCTATTGTAAAATAGCATTCTATGCATGTGTTGAGTGTACTGTCAGTCAACATTAGAGTGCCACCCTCAGACTGAATATAACAAGCACAAGCACATTAGACCTCCACCAAAAACGTGTGTCTGTTTGTTCAGTAAGTAGAATATGAAGACCCAGAATCTGCCCTAAATACATTTACAGTCAGGAGCTGCTACTGTGTGCAACCTAAATCTTTTGGCAAAAGATCACAAAAATAAACTGATCAATCACTTAATATGTACTAAAATAAATAACAGGCAATTTGATGTAAGGTCGACTCTGTCGTCTAAATTGATGGGTTTCCTTTGATCACCCCCAGATCTATTCGAATGAACCTCATTTCAGAATGCACCAGAAAGGATTGATGCAATTAATGCAAACAGCAAACTGAGAGCATTAAAGTACTGAAAGGCATGATTTCCATTTCCACATCCCCTGCGTCCTCAACAACCTAAAACTAGCCTCTGACAGTTCAATTTGTTTTTAGTGAAATCACCTCAATGTGTTCTCACAAACTTTTAGACAAAAATCACAGGCACTTCAGAGAAAATAAGACTGTTTGTGAATGACAGCAGTACAGAGAAAGACACATACACACACCTCACCTCCGCTTGAGGGGCCGGGTGGAATGATCAAAAGCAAATGAACGAGGCCTCAATGGCTGCTGACACACAGGAGAGGAAGAGCCCAGAGGGGAAGAAGGACTGATGAAAATACAGAAAGGATGGAAAAAAAATAAAGGCAGGTGCAGAGGCGAAAGCAGAGATGCACAGGAAAGAGAAATCCTCACACCCTAGTCTAGAAGCACCTCCCAGACTAACTGACAAGTGTTCCTAACTGACATGGTACAGAGTTTGCAAATGTTTGAAATTGCAAATATTCAAAATCGATTCTATTTGAATTAAGCCAATTGGGTGCACAACCAAAAAAAAAAAAAAAAAAACATATGAGAATTAAATTCGTAGCTGGTGGTTTGGATTTTGTACACATTTTGTTTCCTAAGACACATACTATGTACAATGATCAAAAGAAGCAGCTAGCACACACACACACACACACACACACACACACGAGTCTCACTTGCTCTGATGTGGGGAATCTGTGCTGACAGAGTAGTGTCGGACCAGTTTAGGCTTGGTGGCGGCAGTAGGTTGTAGAGGGGGAAGACTGGGCTCAGAAGACGACAGCATGGGAGAGTGACTAATTGTGCTTGCCCGTCTCCTGAAGCCCTGAGGCGGGCTCTCAGGACCCTCCTGACCTCCCGCTGAGCCTTCTAGACGCTCCAGATCCCCTGTGGAATTGTGGGAGCGGAGTGGACTGGAGGGAAGGAAAGAGCAGAGGGGCTCCTCCAATGATGTTTCCTTAAAAATGAAAATAGAACAGGTCAATGACCCTGCTAAAACAGAAGCTTGTCAAGAAGCTATTTTAAAAGTATGGTTCGTGTAAGTGCTTGCTAGTGTGAATAGCACACCTTATATGACAGAAATAAAAAGTTCTTGAACAAACAGCTAAACAGTTAAAGTAATAAAAAAAAAAAAAACTAAATAAAGTGGACTATTTTTCATCACGAAAAGGTCTCGCTCTCGGTGCTTGTAATGATTGTAGTCTTTCTTGGACACTTTTAAAAGCCTTTACATTGCCGACATGCTTGCTGCATTAGCGCACGCCTATATTTAAATCACATCACGTCGTTATTCTGTATCATTTATTTTGTCGGTTATTCAGTTGCTTAACATTCGGTGCATGCCTATTTGTTTGCAGATTTTAAAATGCACTGTTGTGGTACTCGTGGCAATGGTGTAAGTTCCAGAACTTATTTTATATTTTATTTAAATGAACAGTCATGGTTTAATGATTAGAGAGTCTGACTTGAAAGCCAAAGGTCACAGGTTTGAGTGTTGGTACAGGCATCTCCTTTCCTTTACTTCTTAATTTTACATCCTCATCAAAATCATTGCTAATTTTTTTGTGAATAGCCGGTGTGATGATGTAAGAGTTCTGCAGACCTGATTTGTGCTGTTCAGTGTAGCGGAGCTGGAGGAGTTGCTCTCTCCTTCACTGTTCTCCCTCTGGGATTTGGACTTACTGCTGCCCTATTACACAAAGACACACATTTTCCCATAAATTACCTTTTATCTTGCTAGTCCGGTACTCTGCTCATGCTCAAAATGTGTCAAATGTTTACATACCTTCCAGATCCCCTCCAGTGATTCAGTGAGGGATCTTTTTGCTCTAGTCTTGAGCTCCTCCAGACGCACTCGACTGGAACTGACGGTGCCTTCAGCATTCACAGCCACCTCCTGAGAAGTCTAGCACACACACACACAAAAATGTATACTGACAGAGATCTATATCCAGTACCCCAAGATCTCAGTTGTACTTTTAGTGAGGTGAAATATTCATTTTCCACAGAATGACAAAACGGGGGTCCATAGGGATCGTGATGACATTAAATGGTGGTCTACCTTTTTTGTTTGTCCGTTGTGTGTGTGAGTGTGTGTCTTTTGTCGCTCCTCGTACAGTCGTCTCAAACATGACACAATCAACTCATTTTCTTCCTGATCTGACTTAGGCCTGGCTTTCTATTCAAACACGCAAAACAACACAAAAAGGTGTAATTTCTGCAAATTTCCACAAGGTGGCATCATCAATCTTACAGAATACAAGCAGTCCAAGAGAAATGCAACCAGCAGAGAGCAGAAGGAATTTACTCAGCATTTTTACAAAATTATTACAATGATTTTACAACAATTTTCCCATTTTTAGAAATTTTAAGTCTTAGAATTAAAACTTCTACATATATAAAAGTTTGCAAAAGAAGTGGTCAATATAAATCAATATATTTAAATCAAGAGATATATTTAAATGAATACTGTTTGTAGCACATTTAAAGCTGAAATTAAATCTAAACTGTTAACACATAATGCTCAGAGGATGTCAGTGCATTCCTCATCAGGATGTTTAATGGTTCAAGTTTGAGTGTGGTTTCAGGATGCTAGACGAGTGGACTAACTGGTTTCATTTGCACCAGTCACACCCTTTGAACAGAACACACATTCCTTGAATGCCACACTTAAGGGATTTGACACACACTGCTAATCCTAAGAACAGGGGAGCTAAAGCGTATTTGTGTAGTGTGTTATAGCGGTTTTAAGTATGAAATAACTGAACTCACCATGGTGCTCTCAAACACAGCTGCCTGCTCCTGATTATCCAGACCTGCCAAATGCTTCTGCAGTTCCAGCTTAGCTTTGGATGGATGAAGACCTGCACATAAACACAGAGTCATGCCATGCACCAAGAAACAAAAGCACAAGTATGCACTGCTGCAGCCCCTAGAATTCTAAAATAAACACATCTTTCAGAACTTTTAATTCATGTTCTAAATAATTGTTTTTTTTAATTCTGCCATTTTTATTGTTAAATTGTAGTGTGTTTAAAAGATTGTTCGCATAAATTGCAACTCTGTCGTACTTTACCCAAATTCATTGTGTCCAAATTATTACATTTAAATTAATTTAAAGTTGGTATGATTTTCATTCTTTCATGAAACGCTGCGTAAGATAAAACCATAGTGTCCAAGGGAATGCTATGCATCAAAAAGGGCAAAAAATTAGACCATGTGATTATTTCATGATAATGATTTTCATTTAGAATCCATATAACTACAGCATTTAAATACAAGCTACACTACAGTTCATAAAAGATGCATTCAATTGACCAAAAGTGACAGTTAAGACTTTTAACAAAAAAAGAAAATCAAAGATTCCTGAAAAAATATTATGTAGCACATTGTAGCACAACAGTAATAATAAGAAATGTTTCTTGAGCATCAAATCAGCATTTTAGAATGATTTCTGAAGGATCATGAGACACTGAAGAGTTTAGTAACGGCTGCTGAAAATGCAGCTTTGCATAAATAAACCAAAAAAATAACAGCAGGAATAAATAGCATGTTAAAATAAAGTAAAATTATAATTACTACTAAAACTGCTTTTACTGTATTTTGCATCCTCTGTGAGCACAAGAGACTTGTTTCTAAAACATCAAGTAGTGTATTTGTTTTTGTATAGAAAAAGGAGTGGGAACATGGTTTCAAAGTAAACGTCTGTCAGGTGCAAAAATATAGGAATACAATAAGAAAGAGGAATCGGCTGATCCAGGGATAAAACATGATAGCTATGAGTGATATGACAAAAGTAGATGTCTCACCCTCTATTCTGTCACACAGTTTGTGCAGCTGCTGTAGGGGACAACATTCACACTGCTGACTCTGGGCCCTACTGTTCTGCTGGAGGGCGGCCACAGAGAACGCCTGTTTCAAAGTCAGCATGATCTCATCCACCTAAACATGATCGAGTGACATTCACACAGAACAGCTGTAAGCATCTTAACTTGGAAAGAGTTTAGAGAGCAATAACTGCATCGTGTAGAAGTAGACTATTTTTAGCTATAAATAAAAATTTCATGATATAGTATTTGTACCGTGCAACAAAATTGTTTTACGTAAAAAATTGCATTGTTTTTTGCGTGCTCAAACCGTAACTGACTGAGCAAGAACTCTCTGTCTGCTCAAAAGTAACGTTCTTCAGACTGAAACAATGTATTCGTCCCTCCCCATCTATTTATCCACGGTTCTTACCAGAGCTTCGTTAGCACACTGGAAAACATAGCAAACAAACTGGCAGCCTCCACATTCCACCGACTCCCTGCATATGAAGCCAAAGTGGTCCACATGACGAATACCCTAAGAAAAAAAAAATATATATACATAATTATTCATAAGGGAAAAAAACTTAAAGGGGCCACCTAGACAACAACTTAATAATGATTTATAATAAATAAATAACGATTTAAAAATTATGGTTAGTAAGAGTTTTTAATGTTTTTAAAATTATTTTCTTGTGCTAATAAATCAGTTATGGAAACTGGGATACATTTTTTCAGGATTCTATGATTGATTAAAAAGCTCAAAAGAACAGCACTTAATAGAAATAGAAATAAATTGTCTAACATTATAAGTTTACTATCACTTCTTGTCGATTCAATGCATCCTTGCTGAATAAAAGTATAAAAGCTTTTATTTATTCAAAAGCATTTAAAAGAAATAACTAAGACATGTTATAATAGAAACTTGTAATATTGTAAATATCCACTAATTAAGAGGCTGCAATACCTGATTTGGCAAATACGGTTCAATAAAACAGTGAATACAAATATTTATAAAACAGGTCTGGACAAGCACAAAGACAAAGGGCTGATTTCTTTTCTTTTCCTTCAGCTGTTTTAATTACAATCTTGCTCAGTCATGCCTGATTGTTGAACAGACCTGAGAACAGAAGGAAATCTCTCTGAAGCTCTTCTCGATGGCCACTTTTTTAGTGTCAGGACTCACAAGAAATATCTGAGAGCGGCCAATCTGCAACAGACAAACATAAATTCATAAATACATTTGGGCATATAGGTAATAAGGATGAAAAGTGAAGTTCTCCTTGCACAGAGTGAAGACATGAATTAAAGTCATTATTAAAAGCTCCAAGTATAATTATGCAATTATGTCTAAAATTCAAGTTAGTATGTTTGTGTATGTCTTGGTTCCTTGTCGACACTTCACTCGTACTACGTCTGATAAGAAAAACTCCCATAGGTTTGTGTAGTGCTATAAAAACGAACCAATAGGGAGAGTCAAGCAGTGCTGCGTGAACCTAAGGCTAAGGCCCTGCCCACTCCGTGGTTAATAAGTGGCCGCTTCGCCAAGGGATTCAGGTTTCTTCTCCTTCAGTGACGAAGCACCTTGCTGGTCCTGACTGGAAGCTTTCGCCGTCTACACAACACCTTGCAGCTGGATATTTCCCCTGCCGTCATCCGGCGTTTTTCATCAATTTTATCATTCTAAAAAAAGCTAATTTCTACTGAGTGGAGGATGCCCGGTTGCCGTAGCTCTGCACGAAGATTGCATCTCCTGCCTGGGCAAGCCTCACGCACAGGTGCTGACTGCTCGCACAGCAGGTCGCTCAGTTTGGCCTCTCTCCATGCTAGTTGACCATGCACATATTTGCTTCATGAGACTAGATCTCTGTGTAAAAATTAAATTTGACCCAGCTCCAGTGTTCCTCTGTAGTACAATTTCAAACAAGGCACTGCATAGTTGCACTGCACACTCCACAAAACAATTGTTCTAACAACAAGATAAAGACTTCAGCAATATTACCATAGGTCTACTATTAATACGTCAGATCTCCAGTTTCATTTTACAATAAGAAAGAGTTTGCATTTATATGAAGGTTGGAAAGAGCACATCTGTGGTGTGACACAACTCAGCGTAAATAAAATTTCTTTTGCAGCACAGCCACTGAAGAAAAAAAGCAGGAAAACAATGGTCTGACTTATGGGCAACAAGCTATAGTATCCTGTGTGTAAGATTACAGACTGTTCACATCTTTAGAGAACAGTAACAAAACATGCACACATTGTGATAATGTTTTGCCCATTAGATGATTACACACAGTTTCTTAAAAAAGATTACACAATAGCAAACACATCACACACATTTGAAAAAGACCATGCAAATAAAACTGGAATAGAGTGACTGCAATGCAGTTTCTTAAAACTGAGGCTGCTGCATTCAACTTAACATTTATTTTTAAATTGTTAACTGTGATGCTCATCATTATTGCTAGGTCATTTCCTGCTGAAGAGCTTCCTGTCAGTCAGAGAAAAAGGAAGTGCTAATCAGATTTGCCAACAATATGTGTAGCCATCTGTGTGTGCATCTTTGAACAATAAATGACACAGCACAGTCCACAGTCTGTGCTTCTAGATCAGACTATATGAAAGTGTCCAGACCCTCACATGTTAATGTGCAAAAATCAAACCATAAATACAACAAATCATTAATTAATTAACCTAACTAGTTAGCTAGAAAATCATGGATATTTTATCCACTGTATTGTTGCAGTATCTTTTTAAAATACTGATCATCTACAGTATACAGTATATCCACTTTGTATTTACACTACCATTCAAAAGTTTGAGGTCAATACGATTCTTTCTTTAAAAAAAAAAAAAAAGAAAGAAATTTATATATTTTTATTGTTTTTTTTTTTTTTTTACATTGTTATTTAAAAATAACTGCTGTTCTTTACAAACTTTCTATTCTTTAAAGTAAGTAGAATTTTTAATGTAATAATTTTTAATGACCCTAACCCTAATCCCATTTTGTGATGTAATGCAATAACATGACATCAGTATGAAAGTTGTGGTCGTCTTTTCTTCCCTATTGTGACATAGCTGACTGAAACTGCTTCTCAAATGAGAGCAAGTTTTATGTAGATGATCTAAATAAAAACACAACAAAAAGACCTGGGCTTAACAAAGGTGAAAGAGTGTGCGTCACTCACCGTGAATAGCATGGTTCTGTTCTCCTGTAAGCTAGTGGGTTGGACCCCGGTGGCTCCGTCTGCTGCCCGTCGCTGGAGCTCTGGTGAGAGGCCGTTCTCATCCAATGCCTGCAGAAACGGAAAACTCTGATCTCTTTTAAAAAATAGAGCTCGCTTTCCTCCTCCATCTGCGCCATCGTTTGTTCCATTCACCATCTAAAAAAAAAAATATATATATATATAATATATAAATACATTATATATTCAAATACATTATTTAATACAAAAAAAATTATTATTATTATTATACAATACAATATAATATTTAGTGCTGATCAATCAAACCAAATTAAAAGTTTTTGTTTATATAATGTGTGTGTGTGTTTGTATGTACAAACACATTTAGTATATATATTTTCAATATGTATTTACATGTATAATTACATTCATATTATTTATTTAATATAGAAATAGATTTAATATAGAAATAATTTTTTTCTTAAACAAATACATGCATGTGTGTGTACTTACACATGCATAATAAATATACAAAGTACAAAAAAACATTTATTTTGGATGCAATTAATTGCGATTAACTGTTGCCCAACACTAAAAATACTCAACTGATGAGTCGTTTACATAGCATTTAGAAATGGGGTAAAATTAAATCTAATCTGTTCAATTAGTTTTTTTATTATTATAAAAAAAAAAATTATATTAAAAACACAACAAAAAGTACCGATAAGGGTCAGTACTTCTTCTCGATAACACCTTAACGATACCCATCCCTACTCACGAAACAGAATATTTTATACATCAATGAAAAGTCAGAAAAAAATATACCAAGTTATATCTAGTGTATATCAAGCATCTTAACCTAATATCTAGTTTTAGGTAAAGAACCTAGAAACATGAATGAGTAGAACCTGATTGAGCGAGAAAGCCCGCCTGATCCCCGCTGCAAGTGATCCTGTGACGCTGACACGTCCAAACTTCTCAATACACTCATCTATTAGTGCAGGTGGTGCTTTCTTATGGGCCACCACCACTCGCCCACAGAACAACACCTCAAACTTCTTCGCAAAGGCAGTTGCTGCATCAGCCGCCGTTGCTGTGGAGCAGGAGGCATCTGCCTGATCGTGGCTAGGCAGAGATGAGAGAGAGTCTTCTTGACGGGCAGAACTTTTGCCAGCCTGCCTGAGAGTGCTGATGATCTCTGGAACCTGGAGCACAGATGCAAAAAGAGAGGTCAAGTAAACAATATAAACTAACCAGCCCTTCAAGATCACACTGACCAATATGCATCACAAACGTTTACTACAGAAATGCCCTAATGCCACACACTATAAAGCAGAGGCACCCAAGTTAATGAAAAATCATGCCATTTAAGTTTTAACATTTACTTAAACATGTATTAGTTTATATTATATATATATATACACACAGTGATGTCAATAAGTATTTGATCACCCAGTGATTTTGCAACTTATGTTACTTAGAAATCATGGAGGAGTCTACAATTTTCAGCATAGGTGCATCTCCACTGTGAGAGACAGAATCTAAAAAGAAAAATCCAGAAATCAAATTGTATGATTTTTTAACAATTTATTTGGGAATTACTGTCAAATAAGTATTTGATCACTTGCTTATCAGCCAGATCTCTGACCCTGAAAGACCTCTTATTTTGCTTTTAGATAGTCCAGCTACACTCTGCTTACGATTCTAAATTAGTAGCACCTGTTTGAGGTTGTTAACTGTCATAAAGACACCTGAGCACCCCACAATCACCCAAAGTCTAATGCTGCGTCCGAAATTGCATACTGCTTAAGTAAGTACTACATTTAAAATTGAACGTACTACCCAACCGTTAAAAAGTATGTTCTATATAGTATGAATGTGGGTAGTATGAATGGAATTCGGATGTACTACATCCTCCATATTGATGTTGTCACGTGTCATGCATCGCCACTACAGCGCGACAATTTAAACTTTCAACAAGTCATCCATTATTTAGGTTGTGTTAAACAAGTGTAATTTAATCACAATAAACAACGTTTTTTTCCTGAGGTATTTGCACTTAAAATGAGCCGTGTCTCCATATGACGCCTCCTCTCCTGGAGCCACATGGGATAGAGAAGTGTCCATGGTATACCTACTATAGAATTCGGGCAGTAGCAGTAGGTCATCCAGGTATTTCTCGCCTACTGAATTTCGAATGCTATGAATTCGGACATACTACTCGCCTCACATACTGTTTGTCATGTACTATATAGTAAGGAAGTAAGCTTGGGCAAAACCAAAGAGCTGTCAAAAGACACAAGAGACAAAATTGTAGACCTTCACAAAGCTGTAAAGGGCTACGGGGCAGCTTGGTGAAATAAGAACAACGGTTGGAATAATTGTCAGAAAATTGAAGAGGCTAATTGTGACTGTCAATTTCCCTCGGACTGGGGCCCCACGGAGAATCTCTTCTCGTGGGGTATCAATGATGCTAAGAATGGTGAAGAATCAGTCCAGTCCGTGAAGAGAGCTGGGACCATCGTTTCCATGGCTACTATCAGTAATACACTAAGACGTCATGGTTTAAAATCTTGCATTGCACCGTTTGGAACCGTTTGACCTCTGTTATTGTTAAAAAAGGCTTCTGATTACTCAAGTCAGTCAAATCAAATACTTATTTGACACAGTAATTCCCAAATAAAATGTAAAAAAAAAAAAATCATACAATGTGATTTCTGGATTTTTCTTTTTAGATTCTGTCTCTCACAGTGGAAATGCACCTATGCTGA
>JAUYWG010000031.1:9448491-9478598 GCA_034779775.1 Enteromius afrohamiltoni | reverse complement strand
TCTCTCACAGTGGAAATGCACCTATGCTGAAATGCATATATATATATATATCAGCATAGGTGCATTTCCACTGTGAGAGACAGAATCTAAAAAGAAAAATCCAGAAATCATATATATATATATATATATATATATATATATATATGATTAAATATATATTTTTTAAATATTAAATATAATAAATTTAAATAAACAGTAATATACTATACATTTACTTTTGACCCATCCACCTCAACAAAGTTAGATTTTGGCCCTTTGCCATAAAAAGTTAAGATTCTTCTATAAATGTGAAGAACCTTTAACATCCATGGAAACTTTCCACTGCACAAAAAGTTCTTTGGAGTGGAGAAAGGTTCTTTAGACTGTAAAAATGAAAATGTTGACATTAAACATGACTTCATAAGCTTTCGGAGTTATATTACCATAAGGAAAATCTGGGTGTAAACATCACTAGAAGAGGAGCGTTCAAAACTACTGTCTAAACATTTGGCTAAATCAAAATAACTACAAGTGATAAATATTACCACTGGTAGTTAAAAAATACTGATCATTTCATGACATTCTTTGACAAAAGAACAATAAACCCACATTTCCATTTACTCACAATGTTATATTAATATTATTAAGATTATATTTTGTTGAATTATAAGAACTTAACTGTATATGGTGTACTTTTGACAAATGGAAAGATCTATTATTCAAGTATGTACAACAAATAAATTATTTTAAATTGAATGAAGAAAAGGCTATTCCATACTACTAACAAAGCAGTACCACTCTATAACTCTCTTCTATCATACTGAAAAGAAACAAACTACCAGAGCATTTACCACCAAACCAGATTTTCCACACAGGCCACTGTTAATGTTTTCCAAAGCTCCTCTTTTCACAAGGCCAAAACAGATGGATCTATTAAACTGGAATTTTGTTTTCTGCAGAGTTTAAGCTAATGTAAGTCAAGTGTGCTAATGTGAGTTGTTATGGTGTGTTTACACCAAATTTATCCCATCATGCCCATGCACTTACATTAATCAAGACAAACCCAAAATTAAAAAGCACTACTTAAAATATGGCTCACTGACACACTACTGCACAAATGGTCACCTCACTCTAAAAGGGCAGTAGAGTGCATTTAAACGGTTTGCACCAGACAGCTGCAGCATTTAACTGCAGATGGCTATTTTTTTGCTAATCAAATCTTTAATTCACTGGAATGCAGAGCTAATTTAAAGTCTATTTCAGCAACATCCATAGAAGAAAAAAAGCTACACAGGCTGGCCCAGGAGAAAACAGCAAACATTGGGAAAATACCTCAGGCTGTAGCGCAAGCTCTATTTGGAGTTGTTTCATAAGCACTGAATGTTATAGGCATGTGACCAGGAGTCTGTGTAGTTCCACCCCAATCTACTGATTCTTGTCATTCAATAACTTTTAAAGTATAATATTGCCACCACTTTGGTATTTCGTGGGACATGCACATTATCAAGGGGTCAAAAAACAGTGAACTTTGATATAGGCTTCTGGGATGCTGACTGTGCAGTGGCCCTAAACCTTGGACACGTCCCAGTTAAATATGCTGCAAACAATTAATTGTCTCTGTAAATAGGAAACATATTTTTAAAAAATGAAAAAAAAAAGAACATCAGCAAACTAGCCATTAGTCTGATGGTCAAGAATAAATGTCCAGTGTTTTCCACAGACTTAAACCTTATTTGTGGCAGCCTATAGATGCAAATTAATTCTCTGTCAGCAGAATGCGCTGTTTTCTTGGTAGAGATAAGGTTTCCCCGGCGCTCTGCTTACAAACACTGCTTTATCAGACATTACGTTGTACAAGATGAAATTAAACATGACATCCAAAATTTAGCAATACACTGATATAAAAACACCTGCACCGGGTTTCAATTTTAAAATGTGCAGTGCTCATGTTTATTCAACAAAGTCAAAGCCTTTTGGCAAATCTATTTGTGGCAGTCAGATATGATATTGTGGCATTTGAGAAAAATGCCAAAGCAAGCAAGCTGCATTTAACAAGTAGGGATCATTCAACTTCAAAGTATCAAACTATCAAAGGGACAGTCCACCCAAAAATGTTAATTCATAATTTATTTATTTTGCCTGTGGAACAACAAAGAGGATGTTTTGAATAACCAAACTGTTTCGGTTCTTGCATAGTTTTATTATATTTTTTAAGCATGCAATGGAGATCAAATGGAGCTATATTTGGATACCAAGATTCTTGCGACTGCCTTCTTTTGTACAGGAGGAAGAAAGTCATGGAAGATTGGACAACATTGTGGTGAGAAAAAGATCCCCCCACATTCTTAACCTCATGCACTTTAATACACATACTCTTAGTATTAATAAATATTTTCTTTATTTCTCTAGTATGCTTTCTCATCAAAACTAGATTATGAGTATTGACAGCTCTTTGACAAACTTCTGTGTTACAAGTTTGTATGTTGCTCTGAAAAAAACCCCCAGCTATTTTGATCAAAATGAAGCTCTTAAGTAGTTGGATTCTTTCTGGTTCTCAAATGTTACTCATTTCTCAGTTACGTGATACAACATGTAAACTATATCAACAGCAAAGGACCTTGTGTCAGACCAGTTAAAAGTGAAGTTAGTTATGAGAACTCTTGCATCAGTTGTTTGCAGATGCAACTAAGTTTGTTCATATTTTAATTGTGGCTTAAAGTGTTCAAATATGTTTTGTGGCCACAGCGTGAGAATACAAAGAATGTGACTAGTAAATTAGGACAGAGAGCACAGTTAACTGGTTCTGCGCTTATGTATATTTGTGCTTGTTTAAACTTACTACACCCTCAGCTATCTGATGGAGATATGATTAGCTACAGAACCTTGTCAAAAAGCCACTATGAAGGAATTCTTGTGCAAACCCTTTGGCTAATCAAAGATATAACTCAGCTGAATGTTTTAGAATGAGTGTTTTTCAATAGAGCATGTGGTACCTAGTGTGATATCAAAGCATTTTCTATTTTTATGCCTGGGTCTGATTCAGCATGAGCTAGTTTGTGAGTCAAAGTGTGTGTGCATGTTTATGTGAAGACAGTTGCGCCTGATCATCAGAATTCCAGGATATGAGACCAGTATATTATGTTGGAAAACATTTATCTGTCCTAGATAAAGGTGTTGAAAATCTTTAAATCCAGAAGCACAATCTACCATTGATTCAAGTGTTCGTGCTTCCTCATGTAATTTGATAAGCAGGTTTGGTGTGCTGTCCAGGGAGCGGGCCAGGAGAACGGTGGGCTCGAACCCTAGCGATTAGAACCCTAGCGAGGGTAAGAGCTCGGCGTCCGGCTGCCCCCCGGAGTGGGAAGTCGTGATGAGAGGAGGCAGAAGGGGAGGAGGAGGGTTTTGCAAAAGCGAGATGTGAATGAAAGGGGAATTGTGGTTTATATAATGCTTGGGAAAGTTTTGATTGGGCGATCGTAACGAGGGATTGATTAGCTGAGAGCTAACAGCTGTGCGTAATTCGTCCAGCGCTCCACTCTAAACTATGTTATGGTCAAAACATTCATGTAGTGTGAGTAGATGCAAAAATCGCTTTTTTTTCCTGCACAGTTAAACTGGATATTAAAAAAGGTCAACATTTCCAACATGACTTCATCCATCAAGATAAAGTCTACCCTTCCTGGATAGAGGCTCTTCTGACCAGCTTGAGGACGTTCAATATAATCTTTATAAGCATCCTGACATTTCACTAGTAATGTAATTAGGGCTGCAGCTATCGAATATTTTAGTAATCGAGTATTCTACTGAAAATGTCATTGATTAATCGAGTAATTAATCAATTAAATTAGTAATTAATCAATTGCTTAATTAAAGAGCAATATTAAATATGCTAGAGAAAATAAGATGTCTCTTAAAATTAACAACTAATTGTTTTCTCTTTTTTTTTTATCTACATTTTATTTATTGATTATATTTATTAAATTGTTTATATTAATATTAGGTCAAATATTATTATCATATAGTAAGTTCATGGCTGTGCATTTATAAACCCTTTTCTGTGCAATCAAACTAAAATGACCACACCTGTTGTATTGAGCACATTAGACTTAGGTACATGATTACAACAATTTATTCAAAGTTCAGTATTCAAACTAAAGTATGAAGTATTCATCCAAGCCATGGTATTGAAAAAGTATTACGTATGTTTAATCGTAAAACCGTGCACTACTTTTTTTGACAGTAAACTCATTCCTTTGATAAGTAGCTGTGATATAAGCTGATAAATATTCCGGTATAGTGTAACCGTATATTCAGTTCCTTAAAGAACACTGAGACAACGCTGGAAAATTTTACTTAAATTTTATACCAAAATATAACTTATTAGACTATTGTGCCAGTCCCTTCAGTACAGTGCACTTCTTCCAGCTCTCTACGGTTTCTTCTTCTTCCTTGCTATCACCTTGTTTTACAGCCCTCATCCACTCTCTGCACTGTAAGTGCCTCACTCTCATTAAATTCTCTCATTCTGCAAATGAAAAGTTGCATATTTTAGCCTTAGTGTAGCATAAAGTGACCTGACATCTATAATCAGAACGTCTGGATACAAAATAGTTCACTTTACTCTGCCCCCCTTTTCTCAATGCGCACTAAAATGTAACTTTACAGTTAAAATGTATGAACAGCAGTGCGGTTTGTTAAGATAAGCACATCAGTTCCTCGCCCTTATGATGGTTAGGTGGTTAAACGTACCGCGTTTGCAAAAAGATCAGGCGCGGCACAGCTAGACGTAAAAAGATGGGTGTAAGCCCTACGCCGGACTTTGCAGCGTCCAGCTTAACGATAAATATTTACACCTGTTGCACCACCTAGAACTTATGATCAGGCACAGCTACACCCGGCGTCAGCGATGCTCGTCCTCGCTGACACATTCTCTCGCAGTTATAGATTTAACTGAAATGACCTCACGCTGCAACACGCCATGATTTCATTGAGGAAACAATTTCTAAAATGTCCGTTTTTCTTTTTGAAGTCCCCCTATACGTTCCATTCTTCAAAAAAACATTAAAAACTAAGGTGGCAGGTTAAGAAAAAATTCCTCTTTTTTTTTTTAGCCTATAAAATCCCAACGTTTTGTTGATATTGTCACTAAACACAAATAAAAGCATTTTACTATTTACAGTTCCGAATGATGTATTTAATGATGGACATTTAAATTGACGGCGTAAGCTTTTTTTGAAAAATGCAAGTGATTGCACTTTTGCCTCTGCTTCATGCTCAGTGCACTTCAGCCTCTCCACAACTCATCACACATTTATTATTAAAGCGCATTATAAACATCTAAACATTGTTATAGGCTTGAACTGTTTTAGCAGGTATATCTATAGTTTTATTTTAGATGAGCCGTGATGATTGTTTGGTCGTTAGCCTACTTTAAAAAACAAAAACATATTTAACGACCAAAAAAATATTTTTTTCTAAAGTAAATTAATAAGAAAACGAAACGAAATATACTAGTTCTGCCATTACACAAAAAACTTCGGTCACAGACTTTCTTTGAATGCAGATTAATGTCTGCCTATTAGACAGCCTCTTATTATTTTATTTTGGTATTGCATCACTTAAATGCTCTAACCTTTACATTTGTAATTGTAACTACAATCCTTAGCTTTGATTAGCTCGTAAAGGCTTGTCTCTTGTCAAAAGGGCGACCGCAGACTTCGATGAACACTGCTGTCTGTACCATTCATATCAGAGTAATCTAATATCTCTCTGCTCCCAAGATATGAATCTTGTATCGTTTTTTTTCCTGAAAAATAAGTTTTGGAGATGAAGATAGCCAACACTGAGCTTCGTGATTGTCTGCAGTAATAATTAAGAGACATGAATCCTAAAAATAATTATGTCAGACCAAATCATGAATTTTTACTTAACACCTACCTCTGACTAGGTGTAGGATTTAGTTTCAGACGTAGCATTACGGCGAGATGGTGCAACAGGTATAAACTCTACACAGGACTTAAAGCGCATTACATTCAGCCTAGTCTTATGACCAGGTGTACGTCCAGCTGGTGCAACCGGTCCTCGGACTGATGGAAAACCATGTAATGCTGTGAACAGCAGCCGGCAGCCGATAATAGTGCGCAACCAACTGGCTGATGTGCGCACCTTTCTGACTCACTGTTTTCTTTTCATATAAGTTTCCTGTGTTTCATGGACTGTAACGGCGTTTACTTATATAGTAATTTTAATACCGAATTTCCTATGATGAAATTATAATCTGATCTTGAACTGATCAAATGCATATATCTAAAATCTGCCAAGTGCATACATGTAAAGGTATTATTTTGATGAACAATTATAAACAAAAGATGACAAAGCTTTTATTTTGGAATAACATGCAATGATGAACGGTACACAATAAGACTAGAAAAAAAAGAATAATAATAAAAAGAATAAAATATGAATATCTTAATTTGATACGAAAATACTTTAGCACAAAAAAACAAAACAAAAATAACATAATTTACTCTTCTTCCGTGATTTATATCTTCCACCATTTTAGAGCATCTCAACGCGCCACATACAGAAGCTTTAACGTATTTGATGTAATCAGCCTTGTTTACATCCGGGTGAAAGTACGCCGCTGTTTGAGCGTGCGCTTACACAGTAATATATATTCTTTAAAATGGAGGAAGACGTATGCCACAGGAGAAGAATGGTTAAGTATGATGTTATTTTTGTTTTTTTCGTGCAAAAAATTTATTCTCTCATCAGTCACTGATGTCACATAAAGTTGTTTTTACCACGTTTGTGGACCTGGGATCATTTCGGTTGTATTGGCGTCTATGGAGGGCCGGATAGCTCTGATTTAAAAAAAATCTCTTAATTTGTGTTCTGAAGATGAACGAAGGTCTTATGGGTTTGGAGGGACCCAAGGATGAGTAATTAATGACAGAGTTTACCTTTTTTGGTGAACGAACCCTTTAAAGCAAAACTTCATCTAAAAATTAAAACCCTGACCAACCTAACCTCAGGTTGAGCTGATGGCAGAATTTTCATTTGTTGGATGAACTATGCCTTTAAGTAGTTTCATCATGTTGACCCCACATGTTGATCCAAAACTGGCCTGTAGTTTAACACTAAAATCTGTCAGCAGCACACCCACAGTTAATCTGAAATTAGCTTTGAAAGATTTCACCAATTTCAACCTCCTAAAATAACCTGAACAGCCTTTATCTGTTTCACTGTGTTTCACAAAGCTGCAGTAATCTCTCATATAATTATAAAATCTGCTTGTACCTTTGAAGGGTTAGTTCACCCAAAAATGGCATTTAATCTATTTAGTGAAGCATTATAAAGGAATAATTTGATTAGCTACCACGGTGTGAGCGAGTAATTTCAATGGTCTATTTGATGACAAGAGAATAAAAACAAGAAAACAACTAAACAGGAAGAAATTTAACCAACATCCTTAAACACGTGCAACAAATAGCAGAAGATCATCAAATGATATTCAATGTACTTGCAACCTATGTTTAACTTCTTTTTCAAGTTACTGCTTTTTGTTGATAATCTCTAAATGATTCCAAGGTTGCAAGTTTTTGTGCCAAAGTTGATGAACTTGTATATTCAAGTAGCAACAAGGCTTGTCTTGCATAACGGCCTGTTGCAGACAGGAATATCAGAGAATAATTAGCTGCTAGCTAAAACTTTGCATAAGCAGAGTATAACGTCTTTATTCTGTTAAGAAATAAGACTAACCACACAACACTGTTCAGATGCTTCAAGGGTCACATTTTTCCTCTCAGACTAATTATTCAGGAAGACAGCAATGGCAATCATGTTGTTGTGTAAATGACCAGTAAACTATGCACCCTTCTTTCATACACACTTAAGTAACTCACCTGACTCAGCCATCTACGCAGAGAAGGCATGTCCAAACCTGATTGTCCCCTTCTTGTTTTCTCCCTATCCCATCTATATATCTTTTCCCCACTTATTTGCGTCCTCACCTTTACTTTTCTGTAAGTGTAATTCCCTCAAAGCTTTCTCTGTTCCTTTTCTGTCCCTCCCTCTCTCCGCTGTTCCTCTGTTTTTTAGGACCTAGGGCAGACTCTGGCTCCGCCTGCCCTGCTGATTCCGAACAATAAAGTTTAGTCAGAGATCCGCACCGTGACATCCTTCTAAGAAGATCACCTTCAGTAACACAGCAAAGTTACAACCTCTCATACTCTCATTCTCCCTCTGGGATGGCTTTATCTGTGCTAACAGCATTTGATTGTGGAAGTTTGCTGCTTAACGTTTAAAGATACAAGTCAAAAAATACAGGCATGCATTCATGGGTCAATCTAATGAAAACATCAACTTAAAAAAACATATAGAACATTAAGAAGTTTTTTTTTTAATTTCTGATTATTAGCTATGCATCCCTCTGGTCGTGAACAACCAGCCATGGTTTTCTGTGCCCAAGAACACTTAAGACAAACAAACACATGGTCTGTTCTTACTCAGTAACACACATACACTCACTCACTCACTCACACAGAGGAAGTCAGGAGGGCTGGAACTGTGAGTAATCCAAAAATAAAGAGAAGTCGGTGCCCTTTCTACTTGGCATGAACACAGAAGAGCAGAGAACCCCTTAACAAACAGCTCCTGTCCCTCAGTGGAAGAGTGAAAGTGGCAGACAGCTTTGGTGAAGATCAGGTCATTATAAGCAAACAAAGCACCAAGATCTGGGCTCATTCAACAGCTTAAAGAAGTTAAAATGAACTGGAGTTGAACTGCTTTGGGCATTTTTATCTGCTAATACCTAAGTTGATGAACAACTTGGGTGAGTCACAAACAGTTTATCAGCTGTTGGTATATCCATTTTAAAAAATTGCTTGCCTAAGCACTTTGATGAAACACCAAACCCATTAACATCTAAACAAGGGAGGGGTAGATAGACAGAACACAAGGGAGTCTGGGGAAGTGCCACACAATTCCAACCCTCAAAAAAAAAAAAAAAAAAAAAACAGCTTTGATTTTATCCAGACACACATACACACCTATAAACACGATGCTGGAAAATTTTCGGACAAGAGGGACAAACAATCCAGACAAATGTCAAAGATAATTTACTTTAACATTCTTTTAAATCACTGCGTGTCATTTCACAAATATTTACATTAATGTATCTTTCATATTCCACTGTGTTACAGACTTTTAAAACAACGATGTGATTAAAACAGAAGTGACTCACAAATATTTCCCATAAGTCCAGAGCGCCCACACACCCACTCACAAGACCACCATCTCAAAGTTCAGGTTTTTGAGACCAAGTCAAAGGAAGGGAAAGAGGAAATACTAGACAATGATGTCATTTAATGACCACAACCACTACTCAACTAAAAGGCATAACTAGTCATATGATAATGAGATAAAGTGTAAGGAACACGCCATTTCCAGGTAGTTGGCATAACATTTCATGCACTGATATCATATTGTTATTAAAATTAATAAAATATTTAAATATAGTATTTATCAAGCATATCATTTCAGAGTTTTAATAAAAATAATAAAGTTATACAAAATAATTAATGAATAAATAAAGACTAATAGTCTAAAAGTCAAGACCTAACTATTTTATGACAATTATTTAATCAATTGCATTAAAATAACAACTGTTTCTTTAAACCTGTCATTAAGTTTCAGCAGTTAAAAAAAATGTATAGAATAGAGTGGTATTAATACAATTAGTAATATAAACTATTATTTAGAATAGTTTCATTAAATCTCAGAATAAGGGCTCGGGCAATATATGTTGAACAATATATTATGCACATCTCAACAGTAAAGCCGGTTCTTTGATTAGCCATAAATCTTCGTCAGCTGTTTTTAAAAGGAACGCCAGACTATAGACAGAGCCGTAGATCACTGTGAAGCTGCGCCATTGAATCACCCGCGAAACTAACGCGTAGCTTCTCAGTGATCTACGGCTCTGTTCATAAACTGGCGCTGCATTTAAAAACAGCTGATTGAGATTTAGCGCTAATCAAAGAACCGGCTTTACTGATGAGATGCGCATAATATATCGTTCGATATATATCGCCCAGCCCTACTCAGAATAGACTAATAGTTAAAAATTATTATACAGTAATGTGAACTCTTAAATTTCTTACATTTTTACTGGGTTGTGTTTATATTGCTGCATATAAAGGTTTTTATAACTGGCTGTATCTCATCAAATACATATGAAATATTGTACCATACATTTACAGTGCAAAACGTTTTTAAGTTCACTGTTAAAAATTAAAAGCTACACATACACACACGGGTAAAGGAACTGTTTGAAAGAAGGAGAGAGCACCGGTCACATGAGGTGGAACTGTGTGGGACATGTGACTGTGACACACACCTCGAAATGAGGTGGTTCCATTTACTACTGGAGAATCTGAATACACATGAATACACAACCACTACCGAAAAAACTGAAAGAATACTACTGGACTACACTAAGCAAAACACAATGTTATAAAAGCCAGACAATCAGACAACCACTATAAAAGAGAACACACAGCACAATAGAGCAACCTGGGAGAAAATGATTCGCCTTAATCATATGCATTGCCCTCTTTCATTCATAAGCAAAAACACCTATGTAAATGATTGGTGTTTTTCAAGCACACTTCCACCTCTTGTTCTTGACGTTCCTTCCTCTCACAACACAACTGACAATCCATCAATCTCACTTCACAATGCCTTGAGAGTCATAAGTGTATGAACATGTTGTTTAAATGAGCACCTACTGAACTGAACAAACTGCACCACCCTTTTGCTTTCAACAACACTACAGTGTATTGAATCTGCTACATATAAAGCACTGCTTTAACCTCTCTCAACTCCAAAACATCATCTTTCAACGAGTAAAATCTCCTCCTACATACAAATAAATGACCGTGCAGCTACTGTTACAGTTACCAAAAGCCGTCTATATTTATATAGATTAATTGAGAACTGCAAATGAGCCCATGTTAATTGTAAAATAACCACATTTTTAACCATAACCATAATATTCCCAACTATTTTGTTACTAGAAAAACTGACAGACTGGTCTCAAAACATAGTGAGCTGCCTTCCTAGACAGCTTCGGCGTGTTATGAACAGTTGGCCAGAATACTCAGAAATGCAGTCTAGATAGGCAACTCGGTACGTTTTGAAACAGAAATACTAAGACAACTTTACAAAGAAAGTCAATTAAGTTATCTACGTAAGTTACACCTTCTAATGCTTCATATAATACAATCGATATTTCGCCTCTACGAGGGGGGAAACGAAACAATTTAAGGAAATAAGAAAGGGATTATTAATCCTCTGTGGACTAGTGTTCACTAAACTCTCATTAGTGGCTAACCGACTAGCTAACCATGCTAACACAAACACTTTCCAAATAAAGAAACTCCAAACACAGTCCTTGAAGGTAACGTTACTCACGGTCTCCTGCTCGCTTTTCACATCCCTCCGCAGTAAATGAAAGATGTGAAAGCGCGCTTTCATCGCTTCGGCCATCCAGGTCTCATGGAGAAAGTGAAACTGCTGGGAGTCTGTATTGTGTGTGGCCGTTTGAACGGCGCTCAGTGGGATGTGACGGTAGCCAAACATTCAAATGACGGCCGAGAATCGCACTGGAGGAACACGATCCCATCACATCCACAGGGACACACGCACTTTTTTTCGGACATTCTAACAATGTTCTGTTTGGGGAACTAATTAAACTGTGAGCTCACAAACAAGTTTCGTTTATCCCATCGGAAGGAAGTTGCATTCATCTATTTGTACTATACATTAAACATACTTAGTTAACTTTAGACTAGGGTTAAGATTTATTAGTAAATATTTGTTGTCTAAAATAATTATTCGCTCATTAAAGATTTTCCAAGTTCAGGATTTGACCACCACCTGGTGGCGGATAGGATTGTATACAATCCTGTGCTGTTGAAAGACAACATACATCATTTTATATTTTCTTAAATAATTTTTATTAATAATTCTAACACTGTATATGCTGACAGACTGCAAGAACATATATATTTTTTCATGTAATAGCCTAAATATATTAATTAAGAATAATACTTTATTAATAAGACAATGTAAAAGACTGACAGACTAGAAACGTAAAGCATTTTCTACTTATGTTTTAATCGCAAATTATAAGCCTAACAAATTTGAAACATTTTAAAGTAATAAACATAAATGTTTTGTTATCATAACTTGATTTACAGATATGCTGTCAGATGTATAGACCCCACAAGTGGAACATAAGTGACTCTCCAAAATGTACAAGAAACAGCAAACACATCTCCCTCCTTATGCATACTTAAAGTATTATAGATATGATACAAGAGACACTGAGGCTGTAAAAGAAATAAATCAATAAATAAATACTTTTATCTGGAATAATTTATAATTATTATACATATTGGCATGCTACTGTTTTAAGTTGTCCAGTAAATACTGCCTTCTCCCTAGCAATAATTTTGATCAAACAAAATAAAATGTGTTTATATGTAACCACTGCTTTTGTAGATTTGGCCTCTTAAAAAACTGATAATTGACATTACCTAAGAAGTTAGGCTAGAAATACACTAGAAAACTGCAAGCTTTCATGTATTTAATGCATTGACAGAGTAAAAACAAGAACATTTATCCTCTTTAACTTCTACAAACTTAACATCTACAAAATTTACAAAATTATAAATAACACTTAAAAAAGTGTGTGCGTTTTATGTGTCAATCAAATGTGTTGTGGTCATTACTGTAATTGTGGGAGGGTTTTCAGAATTGCCTTTGGTCTAGTTCATTTTAATATTAAATGAATGTGTTGTACAGCATGATTAAAAAGCCTTCCAAGCCTTGCAATTCTTTGCCATACATCAGCATGGAAGCCATGCCACTGAATTAAAAAATAATCATAAATAAAAGGCAATTTCGACATCAGAATTGAACAAAACCCACAGTTGCATGGCAGAATTGCGAGACAACAGACAATTACGACTTTTTTTCTCAGAGATATAAATTCACAATTGTGAAGTTTTTAAGATTGTCAAGTCAGAAGTGAGACATAAACTATCAGCCTTTTTTCTTATCAGAATTGGACTTAACAACTAACAATATCTCAAAATTCTGAAAAAAAAACTCGCAATTTCAAGAAAAAAGTCAGAATTGTGAGATACAAACTCACACTCGCATGTCAAATTTACATCTCGCAATGTTCACTTTATTTCTTGGAATTGTGAGTTTATATCCTGCAATTCTGAAGTAATATCGTCTGTTTATATATTCCAATTCTGAGATAAAAATACAGAATTGTGAGATGTAAACTCGCAAAGAAAAAACTGAATTGTGGGATAAAAAGCTACCTTTTATGTACCTTTTATTACCGTTTTTTAGGTTTTTGAGTGACACATGGTGGACTTCCAATCATTTGCTCTACTTAAACCCCACCCCTCCATCAAAATCCAATCAACAACCAATGAACAGAACCAAGTCAACATCCTGCATTTTTTCAATTATTATTCAGATGTACATCACAATATAGAAGAAAAGATGTGTCACTTCTTCTGTTTCATCACAACTTTACGTTACCCAATAACTACATATAAAACACATACTGTGTAGCTTAAATTTGACTTGTTATATTTACAGCTTTCACTATATACAACAGACATGATGAACAACATGAAGAATACAAAGTATCTGGTATATGCTAAGTTGTTTAGCCAAAGGCTGAAACAACAGCTGTGGGGTCTCAATCTCACATGAAAGATGTGGAATTATCTATGTTAGTGTTGTGCTTAAATTGGCTGGTGAAAAGCTAACATGAAGGCTGATAATTAAGAGTTAAATGAAGAGGACATTCAACTTTTGTTTTTCAGTTTAAAAAAAGAACACAGCGTGTGTGGAGTTGAGGGAACACCACTATGATCTCAGATATCTCAGACAATCAGACTTGCATGCACACACTGATTTTGGGAAGTGTAAGTGCATGAGTAACAGGTGGCAACATAAACACATCTCTGTCTGTTTACCACGTCAATAAAGACTAAGAGTCAACAGGAGTCCGTAGCCACATTGTGGCTGGCTCTGTGACACAGGAAATGGTTGCTATGACAACTTAGATCTACATCCTGCCTAAATGCAGGTTGATGAAGGAAGCTTCACAATTTATATTTCCATTCATCACTACAAATCAATATTCATGAACATTCTGTTCACTGTAATTAACAACAATGGTTTACTGCTGCAATAAAGACATCCTTTTGTTCTTTTTTTTTTTACAAAATATTATTTAGATCTGAACTTGGTTTTAGCTTTCAAGTCAACAGGTGTCATGTGAAGCTGGAGTCAAAGTCCAAAATAAGCGTTTTTCTCTCGTAAACCCAGATACACACACATAAACTGCTTTTTTTATAACCTTTATTGCACCACATTTGCTAAACCTTAAGTGACATTAGCACCCTTTATTATTTGCATTGCTAGCTTGTTTACCAAATTTGCAATAGCTATAGCTAATACTTTAAATATTGAACTTCTACATTTTGGTGATTGATTAAACTGAGACTTGTACATTATTAAATAATGAATTTTAAAATTATTTGGTTCCCAACGTTCTTTCAAATGTCTTCTTTTGTGTTCCACAGGCAAAAAAAGAAATCATACAGGGGGAGTAAAGGGGGAGTCCACTGAGGAAGCCACCTAACAACCACCAAAACACCTTAGTAACCACACAGCAATGGCCGGGCATCTACCTGCAACACTCTAGCATTGTGGTGGAACGTTTTACATGGATACCACTCTTATAAAATGATCTTATTTGAAGAAAACTCATGGACAGATGCACACACCCATAAGGAGGGAGGGTTGACATTTAAACATCTGAGCTTTCCCTCATCAAAGCGGATTCACTTCAAAGTCATGTGAGAATAACAGCTATGGTTAACCTCTTAAAGTTCTTACAGTCATAAACACAACAATGTATTGTTATAGTACCAATGCTTGGTAGGAAGGTTTGTTTCATCCATTAAATAAAAAGGTAATTGTGACCTTTTTTATCTCACACTTGTGAACCTGTATCTCACAAGTCAGACTTTTTAAAATTCTATATGTGCATGTGGTCAGGTTGTCTAAAAATACTGTGGTAAAAAAAAGAATTGCAAGACATAAACCTACAGTTTCAAGAAAAAAAAGTCCAAATTGTGAGAATTTCATTCCATTTTCAGTTTAGCTTGCACTTCAACTAAATTTGGAGTTCATAATGATTAATACAATGCTGCTAATCCTAAAAATGTGTCCCTACCTTCATCTGGTCTTGGCAGTGGAACACATAGCAGGCTGCTTTCTTCTCCTCTCTGAGCAGACAACCGAAATAGCTGGGCTCTTGGCTGTTGTGAATAAGTTTGGTGATACGATTAGGCCTGTGATCAAACAGAACCATATGTTGCAATGGGTCCCATAGCTTCCCCGGGCCTGCTGTGTCCAAAATGCAACGCACTGAATTGGCTGAAATTTGCAGTACCACGGGCTGATCTCGATCCTTGGTCCACCAGAGAAAATAAGAGCATTCGTGAGCATCAAAGCATTATTTCTAAAGGATCACATGATTATAAAGACTGGAGTAATGACTACTGAAAATTCAGCTTTGCATCACAGGACTAAATTAAAAATATCAAATACACTAACCTCAGGAGAGGAAGCACCATTGAATTCCAGGTTTCTGTTCTTCTCCCCCAGCCGGGGCCTCCGTATTTCAGCCACCACCCAGGGAAGCATCACCATGGTGGTCTGTGGATGTATGGCCAAAGATCCAACCAGAGTTAGCCTGTACTGAATCTCCTCTTCCTCTTCTTCTTTCTTAGTCTTACCCTCTGATCCAGGAAGTGTTTGTGTAAGGGCACAGAGAGGATGAGCTCTGATTGGGTCATCCCTGGGTTTGACCTCGAAACAAATGCCCTCCATTCTCCTATATAGTCATAAAATGAGGAACTGGGTGTAACCTCAGAGGACAAAAGAAAAAAAAACACCAAAATTAAAGAAGCAGGTGGTTCAGTAAATACATTTAAGACATAACAAACTGTTAGAGGAAGACCATTGCCTATAAAAAACCCTCTAAACACATCTTGATTACACTAGCTTACTCTGAAAGCCTCTGCAAATGTTACAGAAAAACACAGGCAAATAAAATAATTTTTCCTAGAAATTACAAGTATGAAAAAAGTAATCTTACAGTTCATTAAACCATATTAATACTTATTTAAAGTAGGATAAAACCACTGTTATTTTGGTATTTTTGTATAAGTAGGATACTTAATTTACGTTTTTATGTTATTTACGTTTTAGTTTTCACAATTTAACTTACATTTATTTATAGTTGCCATGACAACATTTCTCATTTTAAAGATTTTCCATTTAGTATCTACATTTAATTTTACTTAAGCGCAAAAATATTTCAAATAGTTTTGACAATAGCAACAATGTAAAATGTGCTTACATCTAAATAAACTGATTAGTCTAGCTAGCTTATTTCAAGCTATACACTTTTAAGGATTAGAGCAAATCGTGATACAGTGATAGTGTTACTTTGTAGAGTAAATGTGAAGAAAGGTTTTGAAGCATTGGAAGATATTGTCCTCCTGCACTGATCTGAGATAGGTTCTTCATGAGGCACAAACACACTGAAGCCAACAGCGAGTATAAATAGCCAAGCATGTCTAGTGAGACACAACTGCTATTTAGAGAGAGGTCAACAGAAAGTTTCTCTGATGGCAAAAAGGCAACATGTCACAACAAAAATACAAGAGGGGTCATGGAGTCATACAGTATCAGCAACCGACTCAGGTACACATTTTTAAAAGGCGGACTCTCAAGTCACTTTGAAAAAATACACCAAATATTAGGATTTTAAGGACATGTGACAAGGTCATAGGTTTCTACAGCGCCATAAGTAGGTACTCTTGATAGAATTGCCTTCTATTGTAAAAACTAGCATTGAAGACTAACTTTCACTTACCTTTACTCACTATGCACCGCCACGAGGAAGTGTTTGAATAACGGTTCCATCAAATGTTGACGATCCAGACTGTAATGTCCCATCAGGAGTTGATTTTCAGGCTGCTCTTTCTACAAACAGTCGATTAATCACAGTATCTGTCGCTCACCGTGCACAGCGATAACGCGCCAGTAGTGTACGGAGCAGTGCGCGCGCTGCTCGCTGCGCGCGAGATTGAGGAAGTCTTCTCATCTGACGCTTGAATGAACTTCTGATGGTGAGCAGATCACGGGGAGAAAGAGAGAGAGAAAATACAGTACTTGCCAGCACTAACAGGAATGTATTAAATGTATTAAAAAAAATTCTTTTCAGTCCGGTTTGGCACTGAAATCCACAATGCATGTTAAAGCTGCGGAGTTTATAGCGTTTAGTTGTTGAAAGCTTTTAAACTGCTTTAAGCTTTTAAATTGTGCTTATTACTCATCATCGTGCCGTTTCCCGAATTTCTTTCTTTCCTTCTTTTGAGGAACTCGAAAGGAAATAGAATTGATGAGTCAATAAAAGATTAAAGATGAGTTAATAAAAGTATTCAGCGAATTTAAATGTGTGGGTTAAGTTAGCTAAATTGTAATTCTTTAAATTCCAGTCAGTACGCGAAATTAAAATATTCAGCTAACTTAACGTAAACACAGCGAAAAACAGTCTACTGGATAAAATGCAGTGTTTATTACTGTCTTTAATCGTATGTACATGCAATAGGTGTGTAATATTTGACACTGTAAAAATAACATACCTTCCGTCTTCACTGTTCAGTTGGATATAATCAAGGTGCGCATGATTTATAACACAGACCACTGCGAGCAGACATACGTACTGTGAATTGTGGGGACTTTCCATAGACTGTTGTTTTATACATACCAAACAACAACCCAAACCTAAACCTACCCCAGAAACCTGTTGCACTTTCAGATAATCATCAATTCACTTTTTTTCATAATTTTTTACCTCATGGGACCGCAATGCAGGCCGGTTCCCACAATGTCAAACATTTTCAGGTTTTACTATAGCCTACTTATGGGGACATTTGGTTCTCACAATGTTGCATAAACAATTAGGCTACACAAAGATATTTGCCTGAACAATTACAGACTAATAATAGCCTATAGAATTACACTGGTCAAAAATAACAGGTCTAAACAGTTCTATCTTTCATGTGTTACTGAAATAAATAACAATAAAGGTGACAAATATAAAGATCAAATCAAAATCAAATTTGAATCAAACAATAATTTAACAAACTACTATACCCTCTGCTGGCCTTAAACAGATGATACCTGACCCTGGACCGTAAAACCAGTCATAAGGGTCATATGTTAATAAAATGTATACATCAATTGAATTCTGAATAAATAAGTTTTCTACTGATGTATGGTTTGTCAATATTTGAACATTTAGAATCTAAGGGGGCAAAAAAAAACTAATTATATTGAGAAAATTGACTTAATTATAGCATTTTACACCGCACAAAGAATAACTGTGAATTTTATTGAGGTTACATTTCTTAAGACATCCTTAATAATGCGTCAAATGTCACGCAGCTAATGTATTGTTGGCTATTGCTACCAATATACACATGTGATATGACTAGTTACATACATGTAATTTCCGCTTTCATAGTCAAACCTTTTTTTAAAAATGGACAGTAAATGTTGGACAAACACGTTTAATCAAGTATGTATTTATGTTTCATTGGTTATATAAAGGTCCATTTTATTTATTTTTCCAATATTTTTACCGCACACTTCCACACAGACAAAAGACCATTTTGCTGTTACCACTTGCCGTTTATTGTTTCAAAGTAGAGGGGAAAACAGCATTGTGAGACAAGTATTAAACTGAAGAGCACCTGAAACATATCAAATAATCATTTTACCTGAAAAAGAAGTCAGCCTTACATTAGATGACGTAGAGCACTTTGGAGTTTGTAGTAAGGCATATGCTCTGTTAAATCTCAGTGTAATAACTGTTTGCCAAAATGAGAGGTCTAAAAAACAAGCCGCTTTAACACAAGAAAAGTGGTTGGTCACAAACTATTCAAGGAATACTTTTCTTTTCCGTCCTAATGTAAAATCTTCCAAATATGTTTCCAGTCTCTCAACTGAAAGTGCCGAGTGAATTATCAAACTCTTTGTGTTTGATATTCAAAATGTAAATCAACATTTACAAACAAATTGCATGTAATCGAACAGTTACATGTCACTGAACAAAGATGATTGAATAAAGATTCAATGGAATCATGTAAATATTAAAAACTAAAATGTAGATTTTTTTTTTCTACAGTACAGCTGTTCGGTCCCTCTATCTGGATTTGAGCATAGCTGGTATAAAATGACATGACATTTATTTGGTTATTTGGTTGTCTGAATTAAACCGTAACTAGATATTGTCCTCTGCTCCAGCAATATGGAATCATTTCTGTCAATCAACTCAACTAATATGTCTGCTTTAGTTTATGTTAATTCAAACACACTTTCTTTGCAACATTAATACATTCATAGTTCACTACTGTAAGTCAAAAAAAAGAAAAACGTTCATATATTATTTCATCCGATAACATAGTAGATTACAAAACTGAAAATACTGAAAAGTGCAAAAATGAAAAAGGCAGTAGGTTTGTTCATGTGGCACCAAACTACATTTCCTGCATTAAAAGCTCAGAGAAAACCTCTTTAGATTAAGACCCAGAAGATGCAAGATTTATTAAGAGTGGTTATGTGTGGTATGTTAAGACTAGTAGCAGAATTAGATCAAATCTTGATAGTGTCCCTCACTCTGGTCGAGGAGTCAGGTTGTTTTTCTCTGGTTGGTAGAAATGTTCCACGATGGCATCAACCAAGTTATCTAATTCAGTTTTCAGCTGATTAAGATCACTAGAGAAAAGACAGAAAGAAAAATTGTTTTTACACGATTATGAGCAAGGCTCTATTAGCATACTAACATACTGCTTTAACTTTTATTTCAGTGTACAGTACGCAGAGCATATCAAATTTCTGTCTGCATAGAATAACCTTACCTTAAATTAATTTGTTTCAATGACTTGATAATAATCTATAAATAAAGTTAATAAAAATATGTTGTATGTGACATCAAAATACAAAGCTACTGCTGGAAATATTTATCATATAAAGGCAAGTCTTATAATATATGAAAAATAAAGTGGCATACTAAAGCATGTGATCAGCTAATAATAATAATAATAACAATAATACTACAAAAAAAACACATATAGAAAGTAATATAGAATATGCAATATATTATTAAAATATTTAATTTATAAAAATTAAATCAAAGAAATATATCACTATTGCAACTATACAGTTAAAGTATAATATTACAGAAAGATTTCTTCATTATAATGATTAATTTACACACAGACAGATGCACACACAACATTAAGAATTCTAACTAAAGTAAAATACAATTTAATGTAATATATTATTATTATTATTATTATTATTGTATAGTAACAATAAATATTATCAAATACTAATTCAGAAAGTATATTATACATATATAATAATTCTATTTTACTATTACTATATAATTTTATTTGTATTATAATTATATGTAATATATTATTAATATTAATCATGTAAAAATAGTAATAACACATTGATTTGTTTGAAATTAAACAATAAAATAAAAATTACCTTTAATAATAATTGAATTAGTAATTTATAAAAAAGGGAACAAATCTAAATATTACCTCTGAAATCATATGATTGCATTAAATTCTACATGTAATAATGAATCACATTTCAAAATTGAGCCTATAGTGATAGTATGGAATAATGAAGCTGTCTCAAACCTGTTTCCTGGTGCAGCACAGAGCTCTGTGTAATATTTGATTTTAGGCTCTGTTCCACTGGTCCTTATTGTAGCCACGCCCCCATTAGCAAAGGTGAAGGTAATCATCTGACTGCTTTTACTGGTGGGCAGAATCTGTGAATAATATCAAAGGACACACAGATATAGGATAAGACATCCTTAAATAAGATCAACTATCACAATAATTCTAATCATTATGGGCTACGCACGGCCTTGTTGTCTGGCTGGTTGCTGTCATAGCCGGTCGTTAGGTCTCTGACTGCTGTGATGCCAAAGCCCCCGCACTCTTTAGGGTACGAATTCTCCCCGTCAAAGTTACGAAGATGCTCAAACATCTGTTTAATTGTGTCTTGGTTGTGACAGATGAAGTAGGAATTCTTGGAAATGTGATAACCATACCTAAAAAAAGACTATGATTAACAACAAGATTCAGAACATAAATTATTCAAGATGTCAATGCAGAAGGTTTTGTGACATACTCCTCATAAATGGATTTGAGTTGCTGTGACAGAGTTAAATTTTTAGAAGCCAGGTAAGAGACGAACTCGCCAGCAATGGCAGCCGCACTCACACCATCTTTGTCCAAAACTGCAGGAGAACACATGTAACCTACAACAAAAGAGCAACCGAAAAAATATTAAAGCTTTCTGAGCCACTGTCACTTTTTCACATTTCAATACAGTTACAGTTAAACTAATTGAATCATAATGATATCTTGCAGTGTGGATGCCACTGTACCAATAGCTTCTTCAAAAGCAAACAGAACAGTCTTCTCCTGGTCCATCAGCTCTTTGGCTCTATTTCCCATCCATTTAAAGCCTGTTAGTGTTTCCTGTAAAAGACAGATGCACAGAGTCAGACACAATGATTTTTAAAAATCATTTTATGTGATCATGCAAAGAAAAATTTCTAGCCAAAGAAATACTTAAAACTGAGAATTGTAAGATTATGTTAATGACCATTGGACCTGGACCACAAAATCAGTCATAAGTAGATTTCCTTGGGTTAAGAGCAGTGGACTTCAACAAGAAGGATTACAGATAGAAAGTACTTCAAATATATTCTTGGACAAAGGAAGTTAAAAGGTTGAGAACACCTGGGTAAGACAATAGAGAACTGAGAACGACCACTACACTTTATGGCATTCGTCTCAAACTCAGTTCCTGGAGGGCCACAGCTCTGCACAGTTCCAAATCATACCTGCTTGGACATTTCTAGTGATGCTAAAGACCTTGATTAGCTGGATCAGGTGTGTTTGATTAGGGTTGGAGCAAAAATGCGCAGAGCTGTGGCCCTCCAGGAGTTGCTTTAAGCCGAGTTCAGACTGCATGATTTTAGCCCCGATTTTAACTCGCCGTCAGGTTTTGAGAAATCGCAGACAAATGGCCGAAATCACAGGCAAATCGGTGCTCGTTAACGTGAGTGACAATCACACAGTGTGAATTATCAAAGACGTGATCTAAGAGAATCGCCGACGTGTCGCCAACACCCGTGAGGTATTTGGCATGCTAGATATCTGGACCTGTCGCCGATTCAGAATCATGCCGTGTGAACACAGTGTGAAAACATCTGTGACGTGACTGCTTTGAAAATCTTGGAGACCAATGCTTTATAGAGTAAAAAAGTAAAAGGTACCTCAAAATGGAAGCCCTCTTTTACAGCAATGGCACGGAGGATTTTTGAGGAGACTGTGCTGGATAGCATGTAGACATCTTTAATGGAGGCTTTTCCATCTCCATTCTGCAGCTTCCAGCACTGGAAAATCCACCAGCCGAGTAAAGCACCCAACTCATTCCCAGAGAACACCCTCCACTGGCCACTGCAGAAAAAAATATTGCTATTCAGAAAAATGAAACACTGAATGAAAGTCAACACAAAATGACAAATAACACTGACCTCTCCTGCTTCTCTGCAATAGCTAGTCGGTCTGCATCGGGATCATTTGCCAGAATAACAGTTGCTCCCTCTTTATCTGCAAGCGCGAAGGACAATGTCTACATACACAAACATGGATTACTGTCCATCTGGCAATGCATAAAAACTAAACGTCTTCTAATGTCATTTGTGTGAGTGTATCACTTTACTGTACCAAGACTCCCTCTCCCTCCTCAGGGTTGGGGTATTTAACGGTGGGGAACTCTGGGTCAGGATCTTTCTGCTGTTCTACGGCATATGGAGGATGAAGGTCAAAGGCCTTAAAAGCAGCCTGTACAAAAACATGGCCCACCCCATGAACTGAGGTATGCACAATCTTCACATCTGAATTCTTATTCAGCTCCCTGTGAGAACACAAGATGTGTAAAAACCATTAGCACTGACTTCCAGATTGGATTCAGATTGGATCATGGATCATGGCCTTTAATTGATTCAGATTTTATTTTTTATAATAAGAGTTCCTTTCTTTAGTAGTAATTATTAAAAGGCATGTTCTAGAGTAAAGTGTTGATCTTGTAAATGAATATCAGATCATTCAAATGGAATTCTGCAGGCATATCTTTTTGAGTGTACCTGTGAAAGCAGTGCTGTTGTATGGTCTTGCAGTATTTTCTGTGTATGTCCTGGTATGGGTCATTGAGTAGGGAATTCTGAAGAGCTCCGTCTGTGTCCCAAGATTTAGGCCACGGCTCAAGGTTGTGTTCAATAGCTGTAGCGATGCCTTTATCATGAGGAGGAATGATCTGAGCTCCATTTGCCCAGTACACCTTAAACACACATATTGAGAAATGGGTCGTATCAAACATGCTATATCCTTTCAAATCAAACATTTCACATAGGAATAGATGATACCTTGTATCCATTATCTTGTTTGGGATTATGGGAGGCTGTTACCATGATACCAGCACACAGTCCTAGATGTGATACGGTAAAAGGCTAAAAGAAAAAAATTAAAGAGATGTTCATTTTTTTGCTCTGCTAAATTAAAGCAATCAGCCCCAAGAAACATTGGTTGACAATTCATTTTGGGGGGGACTATTCATTTTTATGGATACCATGATACATTCAATAAATAAAAATGTAAAAAAAAAGACAGCATTTACTTAAATCCAAAATCTTTGTAAAAAGTATAAAAGTCTTTACTGTCACTTTTGATCAATTTAATGCATCAGTTTAATTGGTGAAGTATTTAGTACTTGTAACCAAACTTTTAAACAGCAGTTTATCTTTGTACGTACCAAACACAGTTTATTAGTCATATAGTATGCATCTTTTATTAAGAGTACCAGCAATGCATCATGTAAATTAAAAAAGTGACACAACATAAAAGTACATGGCCAAAACAATACAAAAAAAAAAACAGGACTGAACAAACATGTGCTCTGAGCATGCAAGACGCACATGATCATGCTGTGACAGCTTTCTGACCGTGCCAAAATTTTTACCCAGAACCCATGCCTAACTGAAAATTGAGAATGTGGCATTTAGACCACCAGGGCCGCCAAGTTACAGATTTGGAGAGAAGAAGAATAGGCTATAGAATGTTATGTGGATGTCATAACATTTTCCTTCTCAAACCACGTTATTTTTATTTATTATTAAATCTGTGTTTTTTGGACTAAATACATTTTAGATAACAGTGACCGAAATATTTTTGGCCAAGAGGACACAGAGTGAGAGAAAGCTGTTTGAAGGCTCAAAGGGAAAGGTTGAGAGAGTGATAAGAGAATGAGTGAGAGTGTGTCCGTGTACTCATGGGAACAGAAAAGTTGATGATTGGTGAAGAATCTTCATGAACCCCTCTAGTCTCTTATGCAACAATCTCGCAATGTGTTCACGTGCAGTTTTGTCTCTCTGTGTTCTTTCTCATGCGTTTGAATGTTGGTTTGTGAATAGTTCTTTGTGGCAGCAAGTTGCAAATGTCAAAGATCTAAAAACACAACGCTTCTCAAAAAATATCTGGATAATGTTACTATATCTTTGAATATTTCGCATAGAAATAATTATGGTAATCATAATATGGTTATACTATTTCTGTGCCAAGGCATGATCAAGTAAAGTAAAATAGTAGGTTTATGGTTACTGAACCTACACCCGTACATTGGTGCTAATGTGCCATGCTCTACCACAGTACCATGGCTCTAATGCATTAAAACTAGTAATACATCTGAACTTTCTCTCTGTGTGTGAGTACAGCAGGTTCATAGGTACCACATATGGAGTGGGTGTGATGTCACTGAAGAGGTAGATTGGGACGCCTCTGCTGATAAAGACAGAAGCAGCAAGACAGGCGAATCTTTTGCTGCTGCCGCCACTAGGTGGGTGAGCGCGAGCATCGAACCCGATCACCACTCCCCTCTGCTTCAGATCTGTAAAACACTGCTCCAAATACGCACAGAAACCCTACCAGAAGCAAAAAAGGGAAATTACCATCAATTCATAGCCTTACATGAAACGAAACATACTGTGATGATGTGAAAATGTTTTTTGGAATACACAGTTTGCCCATTAACTTGAAAAAAAAGGGTAGATAATCCTTTCAAGGCCAAGATGAAGGTTTGGCAATATGAATAAACAGTTGACTAGATGGTATTCTAAATTGAAATGAGCAGAGGCTTGGACCTGGAAACAGCATTCCTTACACCATGACTTAAGAGGATTCCTTAGTGGCATCCACAAAAAGACTATTTTGCGAAGCAAAAGTGAATAGCACAGCAAATAAAAATACTGCTTGAATTTTATGAAACAAAAAGTTGTTGGCAGACATGAAAAGTTGCACTCCACTGCCCTTGCATATTCTGTATTTCCACCTTTCTATAAGCACCACCTACTGTCAAAGAAAGACTGAGTTTAACTGTTCAGGATAAACAAGGGACTCGTGTACCACTATCACTAACCAAAAAAGAAAACTGTGGATCCTGTGGAACTGAAGAATCAAGGGGATGTAAACTTTTGAACATGATCATTTTTAGAAATTCAAGTATTTTTTTCTCTTGTGGACTATTATGTATATATTCAGGTCAGTACTAAATAAACAATAACATGCATTTTGGTAAAATAATGAACATTTGCTGATTCTGAAAGGGGGGTGTAAACTTTTAAACTCTACTGTCTCTACCGTCACTACAGACAACTACTCATGATAACATTCAACAGACCTTGTTTGTCCACAAGATTTTGCAAATATGTCTGCACCTAAAGTGACAGAAACTGAAGTAGTGCATTTTTTCTGTATTTTGAAGTATAATGGCACATGGGCCTACTTGGTTCTATGAATGGGTTGTTGATGGGATTTTTGAGATTTGCATAGTAAAAGGTTACATAGTTCTCAGAACATACTTTTACAACAAACATTATCAGTTGCTGTTTTGACTATCTTGGTCGCTTACATACAACCAAGATAGTGCCAAACCTCTGGCCAAGGGGCACCTGTGCGGCACCAACAGCACCTGAACACCCTAATCTAATGTCATAGCTTAGGCCTCCTGTATATTACTCAGAGTGAAAAGATAACCTGTGTGGTCTGTATGATGGTGAGGTCATTCATGCAGGACACTCCCGGTCCCATGGCGGCTCTAAGTCCTGCTGTCCCAAACTCCATACGGGCCCCGAAACACTTCTGCAGCTCTGACATGGCTCTATCCTTAACCATAGACCGCACAGCAGCAGCCGTCTTTGGATTCTGTAAACATACAAAAATATATATTCTAGGTTTCCAAAAAACTGTTTTCAAATAATGTGCACTCACAAAAAAAAAGTCAGTGTTATATAGCAGTGACAGTAAAAGAAAGGGAATGGGGGATGTAAAGAGCCTCTATATCTCTAGGCACTGTGTCCTGATGATTCTGATTAGTGTTGTGTGCCTACAGGTCTACTGTCCTCCATGTGAGGGACAATATGCGTTCATCAACTAATAAGTGAGACCATGTGAGGATGCAACTATAGGCTCTGAACCATTCTTCTGGGCAGCACCCAGGACAATACAATCATTTTGGTAAATACACAGCCAACATACAGTTTAAAAAATCCTATAGTTAAACACATATTGTGTACATTGATTTTTGGCACTGTGAAAATAGCTGAAATCATCTCAATGCCTAATTTGACTTAACTAAGTTTAAGTTAATCAAAGACCTTCCACTGTTCCACATGACCCAGTTAAGCACAAGACTCCAATTATTGTAATGACACCACACTAATATGCATTGTAAGTACTTTCATGGAACTGTCCATTGACACCAATTTACATTTAATTGGCGTCTATACTGAATCCAGTCTATAAAACTTTCTAGAAAGCTTTGTGACATGCTTCATTGTTTTTTCAATCACAATTCTTATTTACTAGAGTTCATGTGATTGTTACGATTAAATCAGCCACATTTGCCCATTTCCACTCCTGTTGAGAAATTTAAATGTTTCTCTTTATGTAAATTGAAGGCTTATTTTTAAATCTCTAGCTTCTCAGATGATCTGCGAGTTGCGATTTGCCAATACATGCGATCAAAAGTCTTTTTTAGGTTTTTTAAAAAGACATTTTTAATTTTATCCTGTGAAAATCCATATTACATCAGTTCTGAACATGTCAGTACATTCATTTAAATGTCTATGTCAAATCAATTCTTTTCTTTTGAACTTTCTTTTCATCAAAGAATCGGGAAAAAAATACAAATCAGGATCCTGATTTATGTAGGATAACGTAACACATGACTTAGTAATAACTACTGAAAATTCAGCTTTGCATCACAGGAATAAATTATATTTTTAAACATGTTTAAATAGAAATATGACTGTTTGTATGGTATTTTTGATCAAATAAATGTAGCTTTGCTTAACATAAGAGACAGTATGTTAAAAACAGTAAAATCTTACTAAACCCAAATATTTGAACAGTGTATATTGATTTTACCATTGTGAGACAAATGAGAGTAATGGCATATTAAATAATGGCATATCAATTAGGATCTGACTGAATGGCAGTTCAGATCATGTTGAGAAATGAATCTAGATAGTAAGAGCACTTCCTGAAAACATCTTGTACAAGCAGGTCTAGTTCTGAAAACCTCAGTGGATCATTACATTATAAAGCAATGTCGGGTTGTTTCTCTTCACTGTTTCATAACTGAGCTGTTTGTTAATGAGCCACTTAAAAGGAATTTTTAAGCCAGGTTTGGTAACAAGCTACTGAACTTCAGTTTCAACACGAAATATGTCAGATTTTACACATTTAAAGCTATTTGAAGCTACACAGCAGCATTTGTTTGGTTTTACCTTGTCATACTGCAGCCACTGCGTGACAGCCTGATCCAGACGACTGTCTCCTGTGCTTTCCAGGCCGTTCTCCATGTTGATCCAACTCGGAACTAAACAGTAATTCAACGGATAAACAAATGAGTGATGGACTTAACGGGCATATGTATGTTGACGGTTGCTTTGAAAGAATTTAGTAATAGTGAGACCCGTGACTTTTCCTGTTCGACTATAAATAATGTAGTAACTTACGTCCGTATTGCACAGTGAATGAAACGGAATGGGCGGGGTTTTGAGCAAGAGGCGGAACACGTGATTGGCTCGTGCCATTACGTAGCTGCCTATTGGTGGAGCACTCGTGGGTATAAACTTTTTTTTTTACCTTTTAGCTTTTATAAAACTAATTGATAAAATCTGGTTTTAAAATCTTTATTTGGAAAAACATCAGTAAATAGCTTATTTTTAAAGTATTCTGTGTTTTCTCAGCGTGAGTGAAATATAAATAAAACAAATTTGAACATAAAAGCTCGTTCATGTACATATACAGTAGTCTTATTTGCATTCATAAGGATTCTAAGTACTTGTCGATATCATGTCATAAAGTAAGCTCTATATATTATTTTTATTTCAATTAAAGCAAACTTTTAAAAGTATGTTTTTACATTCTATATAATAGTATTTTCTGATATTCAGGAAAACATGTTAAAATTAAGTAAATATGATAATGCATGCTTCAGTGGAGACTAAAGAAGTGTGGAATGCTCAGACATTGTGAGGAATGCAAAAAAAATTTAATATATACATATACTGGCTTGTAGTCAATATTGGATATTATACTTTACATTGAGTGTTCTCTGAAAAGTGCTCTGAGAGTCCAAGTTCATGTTAAGTTCAGCTTAGCAAGGAATGTTTATTCACCAGAAGGCTGTGGTTGCCATTTTGTTATCTAGAGATGGAATGCAATTTAATTTTATATCAGATATAGTACAACAGAAAAAATGGAAAGTAGAAAGAAATGCAGAAAGATTTGTGTGAAACAAAGTGAAAAACAAATGTTTGTGTTTGTAAGAGAAGAGATACAGAAACCAAAATGATTCCTTTTTTTTGTATTCTAGAAGAAAAACTTGACAATTATTTTTCATGTCAGTTACAGTGTGCTGTTTTGTGACTTATATATTCTGCGTATGGTGGATTTTCTGAGTGGAAATACGTTAAATATTTGCTATGACCTTTTCAACATTTCTGGGGTTGTGAAGTTTTTCTTCCAGTGTATGTGACACTTCCCATCGCCGTCACCCATGCTAAAGCTGTGAATGTCCGTCACATCCCTGCAGGCAGTGAAAGCAGCAGTCAGCACCACTTACACGGCTCAGTGAATAACTATATTGCCTGTACAGTACATATAGGCCTATATATAGACACACACGATGTGGCACATCTTGAAGTAATTCAAGAACGCATTTACACAGGACAACTAATTTTTGCACTTAACATTTGCTTGTGTTGCAAGCACGTCAGTTCACATATTACCAGACTTGAGTAATCAGGTCTCATGATCAGGCAAAAAAAAAAAAAAAAAGAAAAAAACACACACACACACGAGGCTGACAATCTATGGGAGCTGACAGATGGGAAACAATACCCAGACACAGGAATTCATTTGAAAAGGTTTATTTCACCAAAGAAGAGGGCAAATAAAACTTCTTCATTTCAGTGGATTTACAAAAGAACAGTGTTAGACAGCCTCAGTACAAAGCTCTTCAGTGACATCATAATCATGATGCCAGTCATCTCAGGATGGTCTGATACACAGGTTAAAACTATGAGGGCAAATATTCCACTCCAGCCTGGGGCTATAGTGACTGGTGGTTATGAGAAGCCATCTTCTGCTTAAAGGGACTTGCCATCTCACGGTTCTCCACATCCTGCCCTTGTTGAAGATAGTTTATGCCTGACATTGTTTCTCCTGTTCAATGGCTGAAAGAAATGGCAAGTTAAAAAAAAAAAAAAAAAAAAAAAAAAAACACCCACC
>JAUYWG010000031.1:9433481-9448391 GCA_034779775.1 Enteromius afrohamiltoni | reverse complement strand
TGTTCTATTACAAATAAAATATTGACATTTGCTATCTCCACACCATTGCATTCAGTTTTTATTCACAATTTGTTTAGTGTCCCAACTTTTTTGGAATCCGGTTTGTAAAAAGAGAACTCTTTTTGATCCAACATTACAATGCCCCGGTGCACAAAGCTAGATCCAGAGAAATTATTCACAGATACACTACATAAGCAAGGGCGCATTCAATTCATAATAGTGACTGTAAAAAACTTCTACATGGTTACAAATCTCTTTTTACATATATTTCAAATAAATGCAGTTGCTGAACATTTTATTCATCGAAGAATTTAGAATTTGGTGGTTTCCACAAAAATAGACCTGTTGATACTGAATACAATAACTATAATGATAAATGTAAAGTTGTAAGAATCATTCTAATTCTTTGAGAATGGAGATATCCACACCAGAACTATAATGTTAACATAGAGGAAAATTATTATTTTGAGATTTTGTTTTTTTTTCTCCAGCTGATGAACAATAAAAACTTAACAAACTTACAATAATGTAACAAATAAATTAAATGTTGTCATGCATTAGTGTTAACAGTAATATAGTATAAATGCCTGCTTAAAATTTAGATTTGCCATCACAGGAAAAATGAATACTATTGAATATTTCACAGTATTACGTATTTTACAGTATTTCTGTTTAAATAAATTAAACCTAGATGAGCATAAGGGACTGCTTTCAAAAAAAAAAATACTTGCCAACCTCAGATTTACAAATGGTTGTGCGTTTTCTTTTTCTTTTTTTTAGAGGGTTTGTTTAATGGGTGGGCCTGTGGATGGGATTGGCGTGGTTCTTTTTATGTCGTGCTTACTGTCTTTTTTGTGATTTAGGGGGCTTTCCCTGCTCGCCTGAAATGTGTCTTTATTGTGTCGTCTCCGCTGTGGTTCAGAGCACCATTTGCGGTACTTCGTCTGTTTGTGAGAGAGAAACTGAGAGAGAGGGTATGTCTAGAGCTGATTAAACTCTTTCAAGTAGACAGTGCTACATTTATCATTTTTAATGGTGCAATACATTGAATGTGATTGTTTTTTTGTGTTCATGTGATACCTCTGCAGGTGTGCACTGTAAAAGCCCACGAACTGGTCAATCACATACCAGTCAGCTCTCTTCCAGAACATTTGGGTGGCTCATCACAGTATAGTCACATTGCTTGGATCCAGTCCTGCGTCAACTCCAGCCCCAACCACCCTAATAACTCGCCCTACGTCACTGCGGACTGCTTGGGCAGCCTGCTCCGCTCCTACTCTATGGAGCATGGCCAGAACACTTCAGCAGACCCCTTAACTGCCAATACTTCAGGGGCCACCCTCCTTGGGGATGGACTAAACTCAAACTGCCCCATACTGGATGATGGAAATGCCAACCTGCAGAACCATAGGACAGCGGGACATGCGCATTGGAATGGCTCTGTACTGCCAGCTTCAGGGGGAATCTCGGGGTCCAATGCCAATGTCGTCAATGGGCGTGGCCGGCAGCCGCCACCACAGTCAGACACGCCCCCAGACACGCCCCTTCATCAAAAACACACAGCATGTGCCATTGTATCGGGAGGTGGGGGGACTGTGGGTATGGGAGACGCTTGTTTGGACGGCAGTAGGCAGGATGGCAATGGCGCTGAGGACAGCCAACAGGATGTGGAGTTTCTGGAAGAAGTGGACAGGGGAGATGGCGTTCCACCCCTCCCGCTAAAGTCAAGGCCACCGCCTCTCCATAACAGCTCTGCCCCAGATATGAGCTGGTTACCAGGAACTGAAACGGCTGCTTTGTCTGTGCACATGGCTGAGCCAGGTGGAATGAGCTTGCAGGATCTGGTGCAGCATGTGAAACACAAAAAGAAGAAGGGCATTTATCAGGAGTACGAGGAGATCCGCAAAGAACCACCTGCTGGAACATTTGACTACTCTAAGTAAGTGACTCTTGCTTTCACCCAATCACTTTAAAGATGATATATTTACAGACAAACAAGTGTTTGCTTGGATAAATACATTGCTTATTTTGACAGGAAAGCCTCTAACCAGATAAAGAATCGCTACAGTGATGTCCTTTGCCTCGACCAATCACGTGTTCGACTCTGTCCGCTCAACAATGAGGATGATGAGGTCAGAGTAATAAGCTTTTTCCCTTATGATCTTCCTTTATCATTTACATTGTTCATGAAGTGTTATTTCTTATTTCTTTAATATTTTGAATGAGCTGTTTTCATTTATTTTTTTTAAATGTCCTTTTGTCAATTGTATTACTTTTAAAAAAAATATTTTTATGCAACTTTAGTTTATTTGCATTTTTGAGTTTTAAGTTTCCAACCCTCTGCAATACAAGTAATCAGTTGTTTGATCTCACTCGCCAGTGTTTGAGTTAAAGTAACACAGATATTCACTTGCCTTCACCCATTTTGAGAGTCTTTAAATCACAACTTAAACTCCAGTGTGTATTTGACCCATCAAAAACTCTTGTGTAAAGGTGCCCAACTCGCTGATGATGATAAAAGTGTTCTATCTGATCATATCACATGCAGTTTAATCAAGTTAAGCTGATTTGATGAAATTCTTAAAAAAAAAAAATATATATATATATATATATATATTTCCATTGTGTTTTGGTTAATCACTGGTTCTTTAGGACTTTTCGCGCCACAGGGACCATTACCCCAACTAATTGTGGAGCTACCTGTTTTTTCACGTGTTTGCTCTGCAGGAACTAGGAATGATTTTAGTTCCAGGAACTCTGTTTGGAGGAACTAAATTAGCTCCTACGTCAGAGTAAGGTCTAGAAAAGTATCAGGGACTATCAGTGGCGTAAGTGTACACTGATTGGCTAAACTGATTGGGGAAAAAAATGCCCTCACACCTACCATGATTTAAAACGCCACGTAAACATATACTGTAGACATTGTGTGAACTTACTTCTTTCATAAATAGCATTTTCCTGAAGACTTCGTCGACGGCATGCAAATGACGTTGTTTAGTCGTGATGTACATTTAGTCTTGGAACTAAAGCAGTGCGAAATGCCCTAATGACGGGTTTCTTCATCAATTTAATTGTTTGCTTTCAGACATCTGACTACATAAACGCAAGTTTCATGGATGGTTACAAGAGGACCAATGCTTACATCGCTACTCAGGGTGAGACTCTTTGTTTTTTAAGCTAAACACTGTGTTGTGAAGTATACATGCATGGTACAGATCTTGGTGCATGTGTGTAAATGTTAATGTCTGGGTTGTTTCAGGGCCTTTGCCAAAAACATTTGGAGACTTTTGGCGAATGGTGTGGGAGCAAATGGTTTTAATAATTGTTATGACTACAAGGTTAGTTTTCTTATGTAAAAATTGAGTTGCCTTTTATTTAAGGAATGCTTTAATGATGCTTTAAGTGCTTTGGACAGGATAATACAGGGCTGCAACTAATGACCGCACCGTTCTAAAGTTTGGAGTCTATACAATTTTTTTATGAATTGATGCTTTACTCTGCAAAAGTGACAGTTTTATCTTTTACGATGCTTCAAAAGATTTCTAATATAAGCAAATTATTTTCTTTCAGTTTAGCAAAGTAACCATATCAAGGCGTCAGTAGGTACCAGTATCCAGGATTCTGAATATTAGACAGCTTAACTCATCATTGATAATACAGCTGTTAATACAACATTGATAACGCCAAGTCAGCATATTAGAATAGTTTCTGAAGGATCATGTGACATCTGAAGACTGAGTACATTTTTTTTTCTTGTATTTTTATATTTTTTAACATTCTTTTAAAGTGTATTTTATGTTTACTGTATTTTTGATCAAATGATTGTAGCCTAGTGATCCCAAAGAGACGATTAAAACAAAAAATCGTATCGACCCTAAACATTTGAATGTAATTGAACACATTCTAAAGGTGTATCATGTTATATTATATTATGTCCAATTACAAATTGCATCATAATGAACATTCATTGCACTTGTGGCGACTCGATGTTTGTCAGTGCAGCCCTGCGCTTTTCATTTAATGTGTATGTATAATAATTTAGTTGACTTTTATGCAGCTATCATTTTATTGAATTTATAGAATTTATTTTATTTTTCTCAGAGTTGTTGAGCGAGGCAGAGTGAAATGCGGTCAGTACTGGCCATTAGAGGCTGGCCGCACTGAGGATTATGGGTACTTTTTGGTGAGAAATGTCCATATTGAGATGTTTCAGGACTTTAAGCTATCACATCTGGAGCTCTTCAACACTCAGGTCAGCATCTCATTCACCGATATCTATCCTGCTTGGTTTTTATGGCATAAACATACCTGGGTGCAAGAAGTACATATCACAGCAGTTTCCAAAAGAAATGAACGCTAGAGGCAGTTAAACTGACACCTTTTATTCCTTTTCACACAAATGTTGAGTCTTGATTAAGAAAGTCTCATTTCCACACAGTTTCTTGGAAAAAAATCATGCTATGACTTTAAAGATATATGTGACCCTGGACGACAAAACCAGCCTTTGGTGTTAATTTTCATAAATTGAGATTCATGCATGATCTGAAAGCTGAATAAATAAGCTTCCCATTGATGTATGATTTAGATGGATAGGGCAATGTTCGATAGGGCAAACTATATGAAAATCTAGAATCTGAAGGTACAGAAAAATCTAAATGAAGATCTTATCAATGCACATTACTAATCAAAAATTAAGTTTTAATAGATTTTTGGTAAGAAATTGACTAAATACCTTCATGGAACATGATCTTTACTTACTATCCTAAAGATTTTTGGCAAAAAAGAACAGCACAGCACACTTACATCACATACTGATTGTGTAGTCAAAGGCATATGTTGATCCTAAAGCTTCTCTTTCAGACCGGGGAATGTAGGGAAGTGTCTCATTATCTCTACATGAGCTGGCCAGATTTTGGCGTTCCGAAGTCGGCGTCGGCCATGTTGGATTTCCGAGCACACGTGAAACAGAGACAAGAGTCCTCATTACAAACACTGTATCCTGACTGGACGGGGCCCCCAGGAGGCCCCCCAGTGGTGGTGCACTGCAGCGCAGGCATCGGCCGAACAGGTGACTTTCCGTCTTTATGTTTGATGTCGTTTCTTAGCTGCACTTCCACATTCTTACAAGTTTCCTTCACTTCCCAGGCACGTTTTGTACTTTAGACATTTGTCTCTCTCGTCTGGAGGACATCGGGACAGTGGACATTAAGCAGACGGTGCGTCGCATGCGAACACAGCGTGCCTTCAGCATCCAAACGTGGGACCAGTACTACTTCTGCTACAAAGCAGTGATCGAGTACGCCCAGCAGAGCGGCCTGCTGCAGCCCGTGGAGTGGTCCGACACCGAGCTGGAGACCGACAGCGAGTGAATCAGGAAAAACAGAACTCGCACCAGAGGGCGCAAATGGCAGGGAAGGAAAAAGGTCTTTTAGCCAGGTAGACTCCACCACCGAAGAAGGAGCGGAGGATGCTTTTGTCCTGCCACTTTTCAAGCCTTTCTTTTCGCTCTGATCCAGACGAGACCAGAGATTGTGGCTTGATGTACGAGTTGTAGCATTTTTATTTTTGGTTTTGTTTTTATATGAATACTGACTTGCACATGTGGAATGACAAACTTGAAAAATCCAGTTTATCGTATTACCTGCTTTTTTTTTTATGCTCAAAGTGTTGTTGAAATTCAATATCACTCAACTTGGGGGTTAAATTCACACTTTTTATCAAAAGTGTAAAAACAAAACTTGAATACTCTTTCTTTTTCCTCCGTCACAGTCAAATAGCAATTTTGTGTCTGAACAGGTTTCTTTCAGTTGTGTCTTCATCGTTAACCTAATCTTCAAGCCAAAGGTATGGTGTCGAATGCTTGGATGTATCCGCAATGATCGGCGTGACTTAAACCCTTGTATATCTTGTAACATACATTTATATATTGTGCATAACAACCTTTGAAAAGCCTTGTTTTAATATAATACTCCTAACTTTCTTCGGAATTATGTGTATCTATATAGAAATATATATATATATAAAGAATATATGTATATATATATATATATGTTGGGTTAAGACAATATGAAAGAGGAGGAGGAACACAACTATGCTATCTATCTATCTATATATATATATATATATATATATATATATATAAGGTGACTCTTGGTCCTGCAGTTTTGACTTTCATCTAACCGTAATCCATGATTATCCAGCCTTAATGCAGGCCGTCTGTCATTCGCAGAGCATCTCAACTGTGAAGATTCTCTCTGAATTCTGGCCCTTAACCTTCAATCACTGCCTTGCTCCCTCTAAAGTATGAACTTTTGACTCAGCTGGTCTTTTGTTATTTCTACTTGTTTTGTTTCGTTTTTTCCAAAAATCTCCTTCCACTGCAGGCCCCGAGTTGAAGTATCCTGACCCACACGGACACTGATTCTGTTACCGTGATTCTCTTAAGTGTTCCGTACTGATGTGAAGTGATGGAGTCATTTGTTACGAGTGAACAGGGGTCTTCGGCTGTACTTTGTGTGTTTGTGTGTGTGTGTGTATATGTGTGGAGTCTTGGGGTCGGAAAGCCCCAGATTTTGTGCCTTCAAGTTTTCCGTAGCGCAATGTGTAGTTTCAGGCAATGAATAGAACAACTGGCCTCACATGCATATAGGGAATTTATTTTAATCTCAGGGGTATACTTGGTGTTTTCCTGCTCTCAAGAACGTCATTTGCCTCTCTGGTAATTATCATTTCCAACAAACTAAAAAAAAACAAAAAAAAAAACAAAGTATACAAATTTTATACAGCATCCTGTATTATATTCTGTTTTATTTATGCCTTTGTAGAACTCCAGCAGTATTGAAATTTGAATGTTGGTACGAAAACATGAACAGATATACTATTTTAAACGGATAAGCTAAAGAAATCAAACCGTGTATCAAAAGACTGATCTTATTTCCCCGCTCAGTTCTGTGTGGAATTATGTTACTCGTCATTGTGTTTTGGGAGATAAAATCTGTTATTTTTTCAGATGCCTGTAGCAGAAGTTTTTCATACTCCGTGAACTGTTAAAGGGCCAAGACTGAAACAAACATGTTACCGATCAGCATGGCGGCCACGAACAGTTTTTAACTACTTGCCAATCAAAAGACAAACAGGTTTTACATGTAAGAAAACCAAAAAGAAAAAAAAACAGGATATGAACTTGAATGTTACGATTAGATAAAAATCACGTCATCTGTGGGAGAACTTTGGAATGCTTTCTCCTTGAATATCAGTGCTTGTATGATGACAGATGGTAGTGAATGTGTGAACGTCCCACTCATCTAATGTTTACTTGTTGACTGATTTATCCAATGCAGGTGTGCAGAATGTGCTTGACTGTTTTATACAGCTGATTCCTGCTTGAATGAGACTAAGTGGAAGAGACACACTTGGCTGATTTATTAAAGCAGTCGGGAATGCGATGTGAGTGTTTTTACCTTTTTTTTTTTTTTTTTTTATCTTGGTGCCCGAAGTTCTTGTGATTGAGTAATGGCCTTTTTACCCGACATCTGCAGTAGTGTCGTAGTAAACATGAATATTATTCTGAAACTGAGCATGTCTGTGTGTTAAAATGAGTTGAAACGTGAAACAATGACTGTATTGAAATAAATACCCCTTGTCAAAGGAGTGATTTATTTCAGAATTGGCTGCAATTTGGTGTTTGTTTGAGACAAGCAGCACATTGCTTTGACTGGTCTCACTTTGGACCCCGTTTGCTGATATGGAAAATCTTCACACACAAAAGTAATAAATGGTTTTGATCGGTAAAACGATTAAATTGTGATTGGTTTGGGTGCAATTCTAGCAGAAAGTGGCACAAGAATTCTAAAGTGGTTTCTGTAAGGCTCTACGAAAGTGACTGGTATTATTTTATTAATATAAAATATTACCAGCACTCTAGGCATTGTTAAACTAGAATATATCCCATTTATCTTATATACCTAAATATATAACAGGGAACAAATGACTATGTATTTCTGAAAAGTATCTAATACAGTTTCATAGCAAATGAGATATGCACAATACATATATTTTTTACATGAAATAAACGTTACACAAAATCTAATGCAATTTTATTAAAACTAAAATGTTATTCCGTTGTAAAAAACGGCAATGGTTATGTTGTCAAGGCTCATTGTTAAACTGGCCGCTAGGGGGCACTAACATCTGTTTTTTTCGGAAAAGCTTATTGGCCGATGGCCAAAAATAAGATGACATTCTGAATGGAATCAAATCACATTTTATGAAACTACTTACAGAAATGTCAGTTATGCTATAGTAAGATACTCAAAGCTCTTTTTTTTTTAAATAGCGTACAATGATGAATGAGAGATTTACAAATGGTTATTAATCTTGTGCGTCATGTTGGATACGTTTTAACATGATTTTAAAAAATGTGTGCATTTACGTACAGTTGCTTCATTTTGAAATAGCACTATTAATTTAAAACTTTTTTTTTTTACTTTATTAAAATCAATCAAATGATTTTTTAATATGTTACAATAATAATAAAAGTAAATAATACCAAGTGTAAGCTATCAATCAAAAGTCCTGTAGTAGTTCTTTTCCCACTGTTTTCATCTAAAAGCCTTAATTTTTTTTTTCAAATATAATACAAATATTTGAGTTTTCTTGATTATTTTTGCTGGTCAATAAATAAATGACTCGTTGGATTATTCTTACCATTTTATTTGTAACAAATAAAACTTTTCCAATACAATTGTATTCTCACACATCTGTCCTTACAACATAAAGTAGGAAAATTAAAAAAAGAAAACATCCTCTGAAATATTTACATTTACTACAAAATCAGAGGTAAAAGATTTCCCTTTTGTGTTTCACATTAATTGATGGGTGAAATTGTAAAACCACTCACAACATTCGACAATATGAAAATGGTGATACAATGCATATTTGGTCAGATTACATGATATAGATTGTGCTAGTTTATTTTTCACATGAAACAATGTCATGATTCATCAAAATCTGATGGTGCCTTCGCATCTGTACAAATGGGGACTGTCATGCACTGGAAAATAGATGATATTTAAATTTCTTTTTTTTTTTGTTTTTTTCCTCAAAACACCGACAGATTAGCATAGAATTTCCCATCAAACAAATGCTAGTTGATATCCTCTTGAAAATATAAGCATAGCTAGTTTCAACGAAAGTTGAAATTTGAAAAACCCTGAAACTTGGTTGTAAAGTGTAACAATACGGAGAAGGTAGATAATGGAAGAATTGCATGTTAGATTTCAAATACAAAACTGACTCGACTAGAAAAAAAGAAAAGAAAAGAAAAGTACACAAAGACACATTCTGCAAAGGAAAACATTTCTTTACACTGAACGTAAAATGAGGTGAAGTTCGCAGTGACCAGACTTTCTTGGAATTACTGAATGATGACTATTACCACTGGACTAGAAGGAAAACCACTCATATTAAACCACCCTGTCATCTAAAAGTTTTCAACAATAACGATATGCACATACTGTCTTAAGCTTTGGAACCAAAACTTGTGTTTCTCTTAACATGCACGCACTGTGAAAGTCATCTCATTCCATACAAATAACATTCTGTGTTGAAGAAATACTAAGGGTTAGTGCATAGAACAAGAGTGCAGTCATATCCAAAACCATAACCATACGACTGTTACGGTCCATGACGTTGATACGGACACAATAGGGCCGTTTCTATGTGTTTGTAGATCTAATTTCTCATGCAATGTTTTATGAATCCAAATCTGGACATTAAACTTAAAGTCTTTTAAATTGTTGATTTAGCTCAGCTAGCTCTGGCTTTTAAAATCCACTTTCACCAGCATGAAAAATGCTCTTTTTGTTGATGTTAACAAACCAACATCACTGATACGCTTGATAAACAAGAATGCAGTTTCAGTATGGACTGAAAGTGAGAAAACTATTTCCTGTTCTATGCTCCATTATAATTTCAAATACAAATCAATTAGAATATAATCGCTATTATGTATGTAATGGAATATGCAGTTGGCTCTTGGCCCAATATCGATACAATAAATGTGTGTCCTCTCAAAAATGGACGCATATTGGCTTTCAGTGATAGAATTGTCTAGTCATCTTGGCAGTACTTGAATGAATTCACCACCCTGGTACTTAAAATTGGTCTTGGTGTGAAATATATATTAAAATTCACTCTGGATGATGTAACTGTATTTACTTCAGGTTTTAATAAGCATTATATATATATTTTTTAACATAAAAGCAGGTTCACATCCATAAATGTGGAACATTTAACTTTACTAGCGAACCATTTTAAACATGTGACTATGATAAGGCACTACCAGTGTCAGATGATCCATTGTGTTATTGTTTTAAACGCGTCACCTCTTGTTTCTTCCAATCCTGATAGAAAGCATGGAAATAGTTGTTTTGGTAAGTTTAGTGAAAAAACTAAATCCTCCTTAAATATTACTGCAATCAGTACTTTTCGTAACTTATGTGCGCTGACAAGTACCTCACTCACATAGTATAAATATCACTCAATACATTGACGATTTTTATATATAATGTGCTAATATGCATAATAACATTTTGTTTGTTTTTTTACTTTATATCATATAGGATTAATGAGAATATAATTACAGTGAGAATATCTCTAATACTTGAGTGGTTTTAATCTTGAAGGTGCAGTTCACGTTCAATATTGCACAGTTTTTGAGACAAATCCCCATTTTTAGCTTGTTATTTTTCCTCGTGATAGATATGCACGTGTATATATCTGTGTGTGCTACAGAAAAACGAACAGGATACTGGCATAAGCACCAATATTTAGGGTGTCGCTGAATTTCGTTTTGTACTTTCGCTTTAGTGAGTTGGTCCACTATACAACTGGTGACAAAAACAGTGGAAACTCAAAACCCGGACTGCATCCCGCAATAAACTATACGTTTTGGGGGAGGGGGGTTAGGGGGGTTCTGGTGCGAAGCAAATTCTGATAAGTAAAAAAAATACCATCGAACTGCTTGACTGCGGTTTCCTCTCTGGGTTTTGGTCTGTTGAATCGGTCCGGACAGCACATTGTTGTATTCCCGCGATTTCACTGGATCTGCTGGAAGATTGCCAGAGTTTTACTCCACCTCAAATATGACTTGACAACTTTTAGCTGTGTGATTGGAGCAACAATTTGTTTTGACAATTCTGTATCCCAGCTGCCCTCCCTGTCTGGCTATTATATAGTGTGCTGTCGGGAGAAATCAAACAGACTCTTGAGCTGTGGGCAACAGAAAGAGGCTGTCAGCTTGATCAGATGCGGGTCTCGGTGTGTAATGACGTGGCCCTTGGTCCAGGGGAAGGTTTTATGTTGCATAGTGATCAAAACTGCCCAGGTATTCCAGCGCTGCTCGATAGCAGAACTGGTACTGCTCCTGTGGAGGGCGCACAACCACACACACACAGACATAATTTTAGCCCAAATCTCAAACTGCTGATTAGTACACTATTGAAAACAGTTTGGTTAAAAAAAGAAAAACAAATGATGAAAAATAGTGACGACTGTGAGATATGAAGTTGCAGTGTAATTTTACATTTAAGCATTGAGTAATATTAATTAATTACAGGTACTTACTGTACAGTTAGGGTTAGGATTAGTGTTTGGTTTAGGGTTACTTATATCTCATTATTAATGGTAAGTATATGTAATATATGTAACAAGAACACTTTAAAATAAAATGTCACCAATTACATTTATTACAAGGTTGCAAAATATAGTCCTAATAACAAGTAATAGAGTGAATATTTAACAGAAATAGTCAATTATGAGATTTAAAGCAACAATGAGACATAAATTCTTAATTATAAAAAATGATGTTTTAATTATGAGTTAAATATTCAGTAGTCAACATTCAAAGTGGATCAAAACCTTTCATCAAAGTTGTCCTAAAATCAAAAACAATACCTAAACTAGTCTTGGGACAACTTTGATGAAAGGTTCACATGTTGACTACTGTATATATATATATATACACACACACAGTTGGTTGAAAAAGATGCAATTAGGAGCTATAAAGTAATAACAATAAAGAGAATTATGAAGCCACAATTGTGGGAAAGTCACAGTTGTGAGATAATAAGTAGCAATAACAAGTAATAACACACAATTATAATAAATCAAGTCAGAATAATTAATAATAAAGTCATGATTTTAAGAAAAAAGTCAATGAGGAGATCACAATTGTGACAAAAAGTCACAATTCTGAAACTTAAATGAGAAATAAAGTTGTAATTATGAGATAAAAAGTCAGAACTGTAGGGATATATGAGCAACAACATGGGAGATATAAAGAGAAAGTGAACTGTATGAAACAAAATAACAATTATGAGACAAGATGTAATAAACAAGACTATGCAAGACTCTCATCAATTGGTAATAAAGTCACAATAAAGAAAAAGAAAGGACATGCTATTGTTCAAGTCAAAATACAGCAATGCTAAAAGCATTGTAGAAACATTTGAAACTTTATGGTGAATCGACCTACATATGGCTTCGCATGTTTAGTTATTAAATTAAAATGTATTTTAACATGCGATAAAATCTGTTTGAAAAATTGTTAACTTGTGCTAGTCTAAAGGAATTCTGAGTAGTATGACTAGAAAGACATGGATACTGCATTATGTGGGTGGCAGTGTGCTAGCTTACCTCTGTCTGCACCATGGCTGGTCTTTGAGTGCGCAACATTTTGACAGTCTGGAAGATGTCCACCACTCCTTCATAACGCATCCTCTCCAATACTATACTGAGAGTGATAAATACACCTGTCCTCCCAACGCCAGCACTGAGTAACACATTAAATACAAGAATTGGTTCGTGAGACCTGACTCTGATTGGTATTTTGAATCATGACCTTTTCAGCCAATGACGACCTAAGCTTATAATAGAGTCATTTGAACTCAAATCTATATATTTACTAAACACAAGGATAAAATCCATCTTCAATTCCTTAGCAATTTTTCTCCTCACCTGCAGTGTACTGAGATCGGTCCATCCTGACCAAACTGCTCTTTTGTTTTGTGCACTTGACCAATAAAATCAATGAAGCCTTCGCCGGATTTTGGCACGCCCTGTTCTGGCCAGTCCGTGAACTGAAACTGCCGGACTGTTCTGGATTGACCGTCCTAGAAGGAGGAGACATTTCATCCAGCGGTTATATAAACCATCATCATTTTTATGATAGTTCTATCTAATAAATCATTTCTCATTTGCCAGCTAATGAGTTCCAAGCATTATATAATGTAGTAACGTTAGTTAATGTTCTGAATGAAAGCTTTATAAAGTGTAATCGAGAAAACCTAGCTTTGTTTATGCTGTAAAAATCCCAGAGCTAATGAATAATAAAAAAAACTCATTCAAAAGAACTGACAGAAATAATGCAACTCATACATTAATTAAAATAAAACATAAAAAATACTTGAATGGATTTGTGAAATATGTACATTTTATTTTACAGTAGAAAAATATATACTCAGAATATATATAAGTTTCCAGAATAAAAAAAACACTGTATATTCTATGCGAATGGAGAGCTTAAAGGAGACATATGATGCAATTTATTATCATATTTATTGACTTTTTTCATTCTCTTTCGAGTGTTACAAGCTCTTGGAGCATAAAGAAGATCTGTAAAGTTTCAAAGTCACAAAACCAAAGAGATATTCTTTTAAAAGTTACGACTTAAAAGTTACGTTCACAAATGCAGATATGGTGTTATGTTTACCGTATGAGGCAATAATGTGTTTTTGCTCCTTAAACCGCGCAAACACACTGCATTGCACCATAAACACACACAAAAAATATTTTTAGAACCATTATATGACCCCTTTAAAAGTTTTACCGGGTGCTTGACATACCCTTGCATCTGTGACTTTAAACTCTCGGAGTATATACTGAGGCATGTTGTACTCCGCCATGGGATCCACCACAAAGTACTGATAGCGTGCTGACCTGTCAGATGGCCAGTACTGATGACATTTCTCCTGCATCAGAAAGAAGTTCACACATTCATCACTGTTACTATCGTTAAATGCAGCTGAAATGAAATAGAAATATCATTTAACTAAGTCGAAGCATTACAGACATACTAACTGGATGTCAGTTAAATTAAAATTGAAATAGAAATGAAAATAAATTACACTTAAAAAAAAAGACAAATTATACTAAAATTATACTAAATTATACTAAAAATAGAATTTAAGTACTAAAATAACACTGATTGGCAGTTAATCACTTCACAATAAACAGAATTGACACAGTATGTATGTTTGTGAACTAACCCTTCCCATTTCTCTGAGTTTAGTAAGCATAACTACTATAGTAGAATTATGTTCCCAAAGCATTCGCCAGTAATCTTCAACTGTCTCAGCCAGCGGCCCCTGAGTCCCAATATACGCCCTCTGTTGCCTAGAGTGATGAGAAGGAAATGAAAACTTCAAGAACTGAGAATTTCACCAGCTGTGATGTGTGCTTGTTTTGTAGATGTGTTGTTTGATGTGTGCTAATAAATATATATGAAAAAGAGAGATCGCAATGTACCTGTAGCCATCTATAAAACTGCCATTGATATAGTCCGAGCCCTCCACTCCTCTGATTGGCTGCAGACACACGCGTGTGGTTTCATATGGCATGATATTGACCAATCGGTTTTTGAACTTATTGCACGGAAGGCTGGCACTGACGAATCGGGAGTTATGCGCTTTGGCATTAGCTAACCGCTGAAAAAGGGACACAGAAAAAAGAAAGAACATTTTTATGAACAGGCAAATTACAAAGCAACGTACAAACTAAACAAATTGTGAATAAAAACTGAATGCAATGATGTGGGGATGGCAAATGTCAATATTTTATTCAGAATAGAAC
>JAUYWG010000031.1:9407299-9426826 GCA_034779775.1 Enteromius afrohamiltoni | reverse complement strand
TATATATATATATAAGATGGACCCCAAGATACTCCAACATAAGAGAGAAAAGAAGAACTTACGTTCTGGCCCAGTTCAAGAATAGCCAGCACGAAGCACACATACTCCTGTCCGTTTACAAGTGGCCGGTTTAGGAAAGCTCCGTACACACGTCCATCTCCTAGCTTGAATTCAGCTGGAAGATTCTGGAAATGAGCGCTGATGTAGGCTTTTGCCTCCGCCTGCCTCCGTAGACGCACAGAGCGACCGGTGCCATTAATCTCCCTCAGCAGCTGGAGAACGCAGAAAACAGACAAGAGCATGACACAAGCTAAGTTAATCACAATAGACACTCCAACTCCCCTGCGCTGAACCAACATGTGCTTTAAACTTTGAACAGCTTTTCAACAACGATAGTAAACAACTTGATGAAAATTGTAACATCTGCAACTCAATTACAAAAATTCATTACCTCATCAATGTTCACCTCATCTGGATCACTCCATAAATTCTGGAAGTTTCCTCCTCTCTGCCTTTTCAGGGGGACGACTACAATGTAGAAACCCCTTCCAATAAAAATATGATATTAATTATAATGGGTGAATCTCATAAAGAAACGTCTGGTGTTGTTCAAACTAATTTTGTACTCAATGCATTTTAATTGTGCATTGTGGAAGTAGTGCTAAAATCCAACTAAAGACGTAGTTGTAGTATATTTAATGTATGTAATGTATGTACTTTATATGGTTTGTTTTCGGAGTATATAATTTAGTTAATTTCTTTAATATTACTTCTGGGGGGTTTTCTGTCATTTTGTAGCTACTTATACTTTTGTACTTGTATATTTTGTTATTGTTAAGTTCAAAGTAAGTCAAATTTGACCACCCTCTATTTTAATTGGTGTATTCCTGACCTCACATTAGCTTGTCCCTGGACAGTGGGCAGCTGCAGGGTAGCGATGCTCTGAGAGCTGGTCTTATCCAGCAGCTGGGGTTTCCTAGTCAGCAGGTTTGGAGCCGTCATGGCGTCTGCACGGTGCTGCAGGCCTCCAGCGCCATCAGCTTTACTAGTTAACATGAAGGTATAAAGAGACTGGGGCTTCAGCTTAGTCACCAACTTCTGCCCAAGCCGCCCATCCACCTCCACACTCTCACCATCACCGTATGAGATCTGAGAGAGAAGCAGAAAATAGAAACGCAAATAAATGTAAACTGCACACTTAACAAGCCAAGTCTATGCACATCTTGTGGCACGCACACATTTGAGGAGGGCAGAGAGAGAGATTAGGACTGACACCTCAGACACTTGCTAACATGTGCACACTCACATGTTTATACAAACACTGTCATATACTATTCCATCTCAATATGCTGCATGAAGGGTGGCGATGGAAGAACAACACACACACACCCACATGTTTGTTTTTATACTGATTTAATGATATCTTCCGTCACCTAAGCCATTGATTCTCAACCAGGGGCCCACCAGGGGGCCTCAATATAGCTTAAAATTATTTAAAAAAGACAAAAACAGCCTTAAAAAAAGCCTTCGGATTTCTTATTTGAATTTTTTTTTTTTTGCAGTTACTTACACCAAATTACGTTTTGATGATTTTTCAGTCAAGTCAAAACCAGAACCAGTCTCATGCCCTCTCTCACACACACACAGTATTTTGCAGTACTTACAATAAGAGACTGTGCTTTATTACTGGTGGTTCGTGACTCCCAGGTAAGCAGCACTGAGCTCTTCATAGCAGCTTTCACTCTGAAGTTCACAGCAAACACTATTAAAGAGGGTGAGAGAGAGAAAAAAAACAAAAGATCAACACATTAAACATCAATACTTCAGATCACCTGAGCAAAACCTATGGCCTCCAGTGTTGCTAAAGCATTTATAAAGAACATCAAAGAATCTTTTCAACTGTTTCTACAAAAAACATTTACCACATCAGCCTGTTATCTGTAAAAGGTGCACAGAGCCGCCAGGAGTAAAAAAGAGCTAGTAAGTTACTTTTTCTTACAGCGCTGACAAGAAGTCATCACTCTTTTCTAAAGGCTCACCTTTACGACTGTTGTCTTACGAGATAATGGAGCACTCCACAATCACCTAGATGCATTTACAGAGAGATTCTCACCTTTTATATGCACTTAATGGATGTCACCGAACAAGAGACTCAGACCGACAAAGACAGACAAAAAATATAAAAAGAAAATATCCTTCTAGAGTAATGAAAATGTAGTGGTTTTGTTTAGGAAGGCTTGCTTGACAGTAAATGTTTGTGTGTGAGTAGGAAACACATGAGTCCTACCTTCCTGAGCTGGTTGTGTTTTGATGGATATAGGAAGACTATAGGGCCCAGGGCCGTGTTTGCTAAGCATGCACACTCTCGCCACATACTCTGTATTTGGCCTTAGGCCGTTCAGAACCACTGTGGCCTCCGAAACGTCTGATTCCATGGCAATGTCCGTCCCATTACTAAAGGTGACAGCAAACCACACACGATAACCCTGGATCCAGTCATAGTTTTTTGGTCGCTCCCATCTCAGGATCACAGAAGAGGAGTTGATGTCTTCGGCTGTTAAGTTAGCCAAAAGCGGAACGGTTTCCTGTACGCTCACATTTAAAGCATCTGTTGTCCCTGGGGCTGTTATCATGTCGTCTGTGGTTGTTTGCACTACGTGTGGTGTTAGAAGTGTGACCTGAGCGCTTGAACCGTAACCCCAGATGGTACGGGCCGCAAGACGGAACAAGTACAGCACCCCTGCGCTCAAAGATGGGACGGAGTATGTGCGCTCCTCAGAGTTTAGCTCTTGCACCATGAAGGTGTCTGAAGTTGGGTCAGCCTGGCCATATGAGAGTCTGTAGCCCAACACAGGGGACAGACCAGCAGGGGGAGGCTGCCATTTCAGCAGGGCAGTGCCATCATCCAATGGCGCAACTGTAAGCATTGGCATACCTGGCACTGTGGAGTAGAAAATAATACTGTAGATCAACACTACGTATGTAGCACTGCAGCTAAGATATGTGTGGGGTTAAGTGATATACTTGACAATGTGGTTACTTGATTAGTTCACCCAAAAATGAATATCAAAAGCCTTTCTTATGCAATACACAAAAGAACAAAGTTTCAAATTGGAAAGGGAAATAAAATGAACTGGGACTAAAGAACCTTTTGAATGACTCACTGACATTCACTATAGAGCTAATAAGAGAAGTGCTCTTTTCAGTCAATTGTTGAATCTGGTCACAAATTGGTTGAATCAAAACGTCACAGACTCCATGATATTCATTAAAAATCTTGACATCCACCATCATTTTTTTTAGGTGATATATATAAGAAGTGCAATTTGTTAGCCATTTAAATGGGGTTTTTTTTCAGATCTTGTCAGTGAATCATTTGATCTGGTTTACGATATCAGTCTGAATGTTTCCTTTAATGATCCAAAGGTTGAACTCGCACATTATTATTCAAAGAGTTAAAATATTATGATTTGTTGGAAAATTATTTCTCCTCAGTGAATCATTAAATTGGTCTGAATGATTTGAAGACGTTATAAATAGAAAAGCTTAACTCATTCAGTGATATTTGCTCTTGATATCCACCACTGCTTTCCATGGCACATTTTTATATTAATGGAAGTAGTCCGATTTGTCTGAAAATCATTTGAATTTGAATCATTTGATCCAGTTTAATGATAGATTCATTTATGAATCGAAAAGTTGAACACAAAGCTTACAATTAAAAAAAAAACCACTTCATATCCAGCTGCAGCAATCAAAAAAACTATATTTGAAAGGTGCACACTGTAAAAAATGCTTTCTAAGACTAGATTTTTTTGTCTTATTTCTAGCCAAAAATATCTAAAAATTCTCAAATCAAAAAGACTTTTCTAGACAATAAATAAACATGCTAAAATTAAGTAACTTTTTGCTTAGAACAAGCTAAATAATACCAATGGTGTAAGAAAAATATTCTTACTTTTTTTTATACTTACTTTTTTTTTCTTACCCCATTGGCAGATTATTTTATATACAGTAATAAAACAAGGTTAAGCAGGTTTGGTATAACTTGAAGGTAGTAAACTATTTTCATCTTTGGGTGACCTTTCTCTTTAACATGTAGATATAAGTAGACATAAAACAGGTTTTTATACTAATGCATTAGCGTGTATGTATGTTGGAGTGTGTACACACATGACGGCTTAGTTCTGATGACTGTAGGTTTGCTGCGAGCTCCATCGCCTTTCGAGTTGAATGCAGCCACAGTCACAGAGTATTCAGTGTTCGGCCATAAATCAGTCAAAACCAGGTCCTAATAAACAAATGCACATTTTACCATAACACTAATTCAACAAAATGAAATAATTACAGCAATACTGCACCGCATAATTCTGTATTCATAACAGAGACTAAGTAAGGACGAAGGCAAGGAATTGTTGCAAAATTAATGGGAGAAATCGTAATGCTCAATATGACGGCGAATGGATGTCCAGCTTCTTGGTTAAAGGAGTCAATAGTGGTTTGATTGAGATACTGTCTGATTTACACATTAGCTGAGCTAAAACAGCTTTTTTTATATCGTTGATACCTTTATAATTTGACTTGACTTTTGACAGAAAGACTGCATTTTTTTATCCACTCAGGTACATTTCTATTCATGCCTGCTGCCTAGATGAAATAAAGCTGCCTGATGGCATAACAAAGATAGCCCCAAAGTGAATTGATTTGCCTCTAAGGGACTTTGATTCATGTAAATATATTCATTCAAATTCTGGGTCATGTTCAAAGTGGATATACTCACATATTGTTTCGAGTCATTCTGTGGCTGTTTGCAAAAACAAGACACAAACAGTTAAAATTGATGCAAATGCCAAGATGTAATATGATTATTCGCAAGAACACAACAAATAAAGGTCTATGGAGAATAAATAGAGTGAAAGGTTCACTGGATCAATTGCATGGTGGTTTTAATACTTAGTTTTTGAGATAGTTATCAGAGGTTCTGTCTCAGCATGCGGATAATAAGCAGATACTGATGTTATCTGATGATTTAGGCTAAATTAAAGTCCATTTAGAAAGCATTAGCTGAGCTAAGAAGACTAATTACTGACAAACAAACAACTCGTTCAGATAAAGTGATAGCTGGCATCTGCATCATATTTCTGATACATGTGATTGATACTTCAATTAGCAGCACTACTTCTTGAAACCTTGAAAAATACAAAAACATCTTCAAACTGTTTCAACTATTACACTATCACACGCACTTGATAAAGTTCATTTTAATATGTGTGTGGATGGTGGACGGTGTGGATTTTATATTTTGTGTGATGGTAGTGACATTTGGATAAACCTTACTAAATACTTATTAGCGCAACAATTAGCAAGCAGTAAATGATGCATTTCATTATGAATAAATAAATATGTTTTTCATATGTTTATAAATTAAAACATTCAAAAACTGGCTGATTTGGCAATTACATTCTGTAAAATTACTCTCAAATAAGATTTGATATAAATAATAATCTTATAATTAATCTTATAATTAATCTTAATAATCTTCTAATCTTCCAAACGGTCACTTTGCTTTCATATGATTATTAATCTTTAAAATAACTAAATTATTTGGATTAACTATTACTTGGAAAATATTTTGAACAAAAAACCTATAGTTTTAGTATTTAGTACTGGCTGAATGAGACAATATTTAAGACAATAAGCTTTAAGAAAAGACAACTGCAATACATTGATAACAGGTGGTGATGAGAAAGTCCCATGATGAACCAATGCCCATCACAGTTTTTCCACAAGCTGAAATATTAACATAGAAAATGCACAATGTCTTTTCTTTTAATGTTTGATTAACATTGAGAAAGATCTATATTAAGACCAACTGTAATGCATGAGTCTAATGCAATGTCACACATCAGATTTGTCCCCAATTATTAACTAAACATTCATGCAAGACATAACAGATTATGTTTGTGTGAATCTTGCAAAGAAATATTTAGCAATAATGTACTTTATAGGAGATTGCGCTCTCTCAGACAGAATTTGCTTTACAGATTTCAATCAGTGTGATTTTGTTTTCATCAGTATGGATTTGAAATAAAAATATTTCACTAGTTTGGACTTAATAAGATATGATGTTTACAAACAAATTTCGGAAGGGGCACACGCAGGTAACAACAGCCCGTTCATCACCAATCTTCTAATCATCCGATCTCCCTATCAGATCCTACGTCACATAGCAAAAAACCCCTTCTCTCAATATCTCGATCTAAGCATCCCTACTCCGCCCCTGCTCCTCCTTCTCTTGTTCCTCTAGGGGGAGCACGCAATCTGCACCCTTCCTCTCCGAGCCCCACGGGGTTGCTCACCCTAGGGCTCGGCAGCCCGCCGAACCCTGAGTTTTCTCCTCAGACAGCATGCCAAACTCCCCTCGCTTATTACTATTTTGTTACCGGCAAGTTCGAACTCGTGAAATAAATATTAGCAAAGAAGGAATGCTGCACTTTGCAAAGAATTGAGTGAGAAGCAGTTATCCAAAAGTGAGCAAAGAAAAAGGTACTCCTCTCAGAAAAAATACAAATAAAGATCATTTTAGATGTTTAATTACTATTTGGAGCACTGGGATTGCTAGAAGATGCCTTAATGAACTCATTTTTGTGAAAACCTCAAATTCACTTTTGCCTGTTGCTCAAAACTAGACCGTGCACATTCTGACTTGTTTTGCCAACACTGGTCACATATTGGTGTAAAAACGGTTCATATTGAGGGTCTTTGATATTTGAGATTACATTTTTCTTTATGTTTGTCAAAGTGAGATCAACCAAATTAAACACCCCATTTCTAAAGAAGGGTTGCAGCACGTACTGAATGAGAAGTGTATTTGTGTGTGTGTGTCAGTAAGGTGACGTCTCCTACCTGCGGGTCCCTCAGTAGGAGTTCCATAATTTTGGGAGAGACTGTTCTCTCTCCTGCTGTTCGTCTGGCGTATGTCACCTGGTAACCGCGAATCTTTCCATGTTGTCGCTCAGCAACTGGAGGTTTCCATGACACTCTGGCAGAGGTGGCGTTTAAGACCACCACATCCACACCCCGCGGCGGTGCGCTGGGCACTAAAGGAGCAGTTTAGTAAAGGACATGTAGTCACAGCTGAACTGTCCTCACAGGAGAACGGTAAAGGTGAGGAAAAAAAGGTGTGGCAATCCATTGGGAAAAAAGCTTTTGCTATGGATAGGGATCTGACAAAAAGGCAATTATGAATACAGACGGAAAAATCCTTTAAGAAAGGGAAGCTTGGGGGAAGTTAGGAATAATTCAACCACTCGGTTTAGGAGAAGGCAATTGTTGAGAGGACAAACGCGCCTTTGGGAGACCAAGGAAAAGGAGGCTTGGCCTCAGGTCAATGCTCAAATTTAGGCATGGTCATACAGACATACCGTCTTCTTCTGTGCGGATCAATATCGGTAGGCTCTCAGGCCCTTGACCTCTGTCAGTGTGGGCAGCAACTGTCACAGAGTACAGGGTCCCTTTCTTCAGCCCCTCTATTCGATACCGGAAACAGTTCGGTGGGATGTCCGTGATCTTCTGTACGGGATCTTTCTCTCGTTCCACCGCCACATATCGGATGGAGTATCCCGTTATGCCTGCATTTTCATCTGTTAGGGGTGGAGCCCAGCTGAGCAATAGACTCGTGGAGGAGGGGCTTGTGCATGTGACTTCCTGGGGAGGGGGTATGGACTCTGATTGGGTGGTTAGAGAAGTGGGCGGGTTTAATTGTGTGTGTTGTGGAAGCCGGTGTTAGTTTTAGTGTTGTCATGAATGATAATGTGTGAAAATGAAAAGAAATAAGAGAAAAGCAGACAAAACAGATGTAAAATGTTGTGGGACTGTCACAGACAAAGACATCAAACTGCAAAAGACAATTCACAAATGGTGAACTGAAATGAAAAAGAAAAATAACATAAACAACATGAAAACTTACTTGTTTGACTCCATTTTTCCAGATCCTTTCTAATCGAGCGTCTCATGATCTTACCTGGCGTTTATACTTAACCCATCCAACTAACAGACTAGGACAATGTCATGCAGTCAGGGGGAAGCCCTCATTCTCATTTTATTTTTTCTTGCATAAGCAAAAGATAACTACACCACTCTATGCCAGTATATAATTTCTGCGTTAATAATGAATAAAGCACAGTTCATACCAAAAATGATAAATACAAAGATACAATATTAGCAGCCACACCAGCTGACGATATTGTCTGTTTATTCTAAGCATCCGCATGTCATATCACAACCATGGCTGCATCCAAAGAATTTTTGCATGCTGAAAATATAGCGTGGCTTTAAGCTGATCATATTCTGTGCGCATCTATGTATGTGTCAGCATATCAGATATCAAGGTCTGTAGCACTAGTTTCCACTTCCTGTTCAAAAGAAATCTTATTTTTAGATTAACGATAAATGTGTCTGTGTCTGTTTTTTTATAAAAGCTTGACACAAAACATACGTGTTTGTGGAGTCTGAACCGTGATTTCACCGGTGAATGCCCCCAGGCCGTGTTTACTGCGTGCTGCTAGTTGAAATATGTAGGTGGAAAATGGCTTCAGACTCTTCAGCAGGTAACTGGAGCTTGGATCAAATGATATTTTCTGGAAGATAGAAGTTTAAAGTTATTAGCATTAATCCAGACACTACAAAATGAAAACATTTCGTATGCATCTGTGTGTGTGTACCTGCTCTGGCTGGTCTCCAAGCCTGTAAATGAGCTCATAACCAGTGATGGCATCTGTACCACTGTGAGCAGGAGGGATCCACGACAGAAGAATGCTGGTCTCTGATTTCACCTCTGCTTTTACTTCTGTGGGCTGGGACGGGACTAGAAATGAGAGGAGGTAGAAAGACGATGCTTGGGGAATGATGCAACAGAAACAAAATAGGGTGCAATATTAGAATCTATAAAATAATTCCAACTAAAAATTCTGCAAACCTCCTGTCTTAGCAATGATGTGCAGATCGCTGGAAAGAGGTCCATCTCCCACTGCGGTGAAGGCGAGGACTCTAATATAATAGGTTTTGTTCGGTGTCAGGTCTCGTATGTTCAAAAAATTCGCCCCTCGAACCATTTCCTTCTCCCATTGGCTCACAGACAGTGATGAATCTGAGGTGTAATACACCCTGTACCCAACCACCTGACCGTTGGCTTCCTCTGGCTCCTCCCACTGCACCATTGCTGTGGAACCGCTCAGCATACGACCTCTGACACGACGAGGAGGGGAACTAGGCGCCTGTTCGGCCGTGCGAGCTTCCACAGTTTGACTCGGTGGGCCGCGGCCAATCGAATTCACCGCCATGACCCGGAAATGGTAGTGCGAGTAGGGGCTGAGTCCACCCACGCTGTAACGAGTTGTTGCTATGGCATCAATTTCTTTAAAGGTGTCTGTGGAGGAGGCGGGGCGATACTGAATGATGTAGTAAGATACAGGAAGTGGGTTTCCACTGTCCCACATTAAAGTGATGCTGGTGGCAGATCGCTCCATGATAACTGGAGCTCCTGGAGGATTGGGAAGGGCTACAGAGGAGGAAATGGATAAATTAAGGATATGTATTTCAATTTTTAAATAACTGTAATTGTTATTTAATTGCAAGGAAGCATTAAACTGATCAAATGTACAGTATGAGTAAAGACTTTTGTACATTTCATACAAAATATTTAGTTTTGAATGCAGTCGATGGTGCTCTTTTCATCAAAATATCATGAAAACTGAATTACTGTATCCACAAAGATATTAATCACCACAAATGTTTTTAACTTAAAATATAATATATAATGCTGGGCAATGATTAATCATGAATAATTGCAACAAAAGTTGTTGTTTATATAGTATAGTGTGTGTGTGTGTACTGTGTAAATGTATGTATATATAAAGAAACATACAGTATATATTGTACAAATATTTACATATATTTCTATTCTTATCATTTATATTATATAAATACATTTAATATATAAACATGACATATTTTCTCTAAATATATAAATACGTGTGTATTTATATATACATAATAAATATACACAGTACACTACGCACACATGTATTACTGTATGCACACAAAAACCTCTATTTTGTAATTGTATTAACTGGAATTATTCTCTGCCCAGCACTAATAATATCATATAATTAGATTGTTAGTTGCAAACTAACTTGAAAAATCAACATATAACGATTTCTAAAGAATCATATTCAAATAGAAAACAGCTATTTTAATATATAAAATTTAATTATTTACAATAAAACAGTTTTACTGTTTTTACAATCAAATAAAAGAAGCCATGGTGAACATAATATGAGACTTTTTTCTAAAACTAAATCATTTTCAGTGAGTATCATCATTGCATACGGCATAACATTTAAGGTTTCATAGACCTTCTTCATCCTTTTTCAAAGACCAGACCTTCATTACACCTTCTAAAAAGGCTATTTTTGGCCAAATTCAAAAGCATTTTTCGCCCTCTCAATGGACTGAAACCAGCTCAGTCAAACAAATAATAAGAGGGTGAAGGAACTGAGACAAATGTTGATCTTGTGTGCACCCAGAGTGAGTTGCTGCCTATGAAGAATGTTCCAAGTCATTGACTTATGAGGTCATATTTCAGTTAGCCAGGCATTAGAAGCAAGCCAGCTCACTAGGCTTTGGAACAACCATCAGCCACCCTGCTTCCTAAATGCTGGCTCTGCCCATGAACATATTGTTTAACTAAAAGGTTTTTCTTCCTTCAATAACATTTAACATCTTCAAAGAGTCTTTTAAATATCACTCCTGCGTACCTTTAACTGTGATCTGGGCAACGGTTTCAATAACTCCGAGAGTTGACATGGCCACACACGTGTAGTTGGCAGACTGGCGTACATCTGTGAGCTCTAAAACATTTCGCCCAATAGGCATGTCATCTTCTGGAGTCAAATCCTCTGCTCCCAGCATCCATTTGACATATGGCATGGGAACGCCCACTGCCTGACAGGAGATATTCACACTTCCTCCTGGCATGATCTCATAATCCATCGGTGGCACTGAGAAGCGAGGAGGGATGCGACGCACTGAGGGTGTGAAAGACAGTGAGCCATTTATTAACTCATGCTAAAGACATTATTAATGCTACAGAGAGCACTGCGCCTCATAAGATGCACCCTCAAGATGTTGTTCGCTGCAGGTTATCAATCTGTGTTGTAATGAAGAGTGGGATAAGATGTGATTGTTCCCCCTCTTCAATGTCCCAGACTATGCATAATTTTGGTGACTGGCCGTATAATTAGAAAGAACCCATCAAAAACACAGCTGCTTGTGACCACATGAGAAAAGTGCTACACATTTTTAAGCTAAACTTGCCAAAGTGCACATTATACATTATGAAGCAAATTTATCCAGGCTTCAGTAAGTTATATTTCATTGAAGTTGGTGAATTGATAGAGCACAAATAAAGACAAAAAATGTTAAAAATGAGCTTTGAAGAATTAATAGGTAGTTAAGTGTACCAGACAGTGACGCTGAATTTAAATGCAATTAAATATTAAAAAAAATGCTAATAATAAAAAAAAATTATTATGCATTAGTAAATGGTATTTTAAATCATATCCATTTTAAACAGAATATATTCCATCAAACAGAAATTGCATTCTAATTCATAATCACATAAAAAATGTGTGGACCATTAAATAATATTAAATAACACATAAATGCTTTAGAAGTATATTGCATTGTTAATTCATGTTAATAATGTATTTAACTGATATTAACAAATGGAACCTTATTGTGAAGTGTTACGTTTTTGGGTAATATTTCTTTAGTAATATGTATTTGTAATTGTCTTATGTTATGCATGTTTTCAATAAGAAACCCTGGAATATATCATACTATAAATTTTCCTTCTGCTGTATCTGATTTTTACTTGCAAGCAAACAAACCGTTTCCTCCCCTGCCTAAATATTGTTTAAATACAGAAAATGATGGTGCTGTAATGTCACAGTATTCTGTAACATGAACAACCAACTAACCTAAAATGAACGTATGAATTAAATTGCAATTTTTCTGTATAGATGGACCCAAGTTCAAATGAGTACACAGCATTACTATGATATCATTTGCTATTAGCATGATGTTATGGAATGCGGTTAAGTAGGATCAAGGTGAAATATGGCGGATTAGTGTCAAATGACATATGCAGTATTAGGATCTGGAAAGTGAGTTCGATTGTCCGGAGGGAGGGAGTCCCAGTAAAGGGGAAGGATTATGTGCATGTGAGGGTCTGAGACGTAGGTTAGAGTTAGAAAAAGAGCTTTGGTTGGAGAGGAAGAGCACTTACCATCTCTTAATTCTATAGAGGAGTCCGGCAGTGAGAAATGAGCATAGAAAAAAAAACAAACCATGAAACATATCTAAGGTAAGAGGAGACGATCTAAGAAGAATCAGACAGATCAGACTATACAGACTATATATCTATTCATAAAAATGTGTTAGTTACAGGTTTTAATTCTACAGCAGTCAAATAAGTAATGCAAAGCTGTACCTCTGACATAAAGGTTAGCTGGTGTTGAGTAGCGTGTTCCTTCGCTGTTGGTTGCGATACACTCGTATTTACCCTGATCGGTTTCTTCACTCTGATCAATCTGAAGTGCACCTGGATACACATGCACATATAAAGGCATTTACATTTACAGCATGACGACACACTTTGTCACCAGCCTAGTCCTTTGGAGAAATGTTCTGGGTTCTATTCACAGGCATATAGAATTTTACAAAGTTAGCAACAACTTCTACTGTATATATGCATTAACCCCTGCACAATTTCACAGAAGCTTTACATATAGAGCTTAATTTGTACGGAACCTGTAACATTTTGTAAACAATAACTCAGACATGCCAACACCGTACATGTAAATATTAGCATAAAAATACAGAATTAAACAGTATAAGAATCACTTCAGTATTAAAAAATGCTCCAGTTTTTCAAGAACAAACCAAATATTGCCTTAAGATCTCAAACCGATCGAACAAGTGACCTTGTCGAAGAGAAAAAGAAAAGCAGTCAGCCTTTCAACAATGGTTTTTAAATATTAATAGTTAGATAGAGACACAAACAGACAGAAATGACTCCAAGAGACACAGACTGTTGAACTGCATGTAGAGCAGATTCTAAAAAGGCTTCATTAAAACGACAGGATATAAATAAAAAAATAGTCTGATTTATCATCCAAGAAGAAATTTCTAGCTGAAAAAAAAAATGAAATGGTGTTTAATTAGAAGGAGAAAGAAGTGAAAAGATCCACAGAGGGATCAAAAGAGCGTGAGAAAACCAGCGAAAGCAGGAAAAAATGGCTTAATTTGTGCAGAGCAACAGTATTTCACAGAAACAGTATTTTCTGTAAAGTTAGTGACAGCAAAACATGTCACTGAAATTGCTAACTTAATTGGTCTATATTTCCCAATATAAAATAACATAAGATAGTTTAGCTAGTCTCATCTCTATTTAGCTAAACACAAGTGATCTCTCATATCTGCAGTCTGCATCTCATATTTCCAACAGCGAATTATAGCATATATACAGTATACTTCTTCCTTTCAAGCAATGGTGCAACCATTCAAGATTGGAGGGTTGATTTTTTTGCGCTTTTAGTCCTTGGCTATTAGCTCTGAAGCCATTTAAACAATGTAGTGCACTTTTATGTAATACACACATTTAAAATTTATAGCCCATGTCCCTCCTCTTAATATAACCTGCTTAGACTTATGTCCTGCTCAAGCTTCCTGCTTCAAAAAGTAATACCACCTCAAGAAAGAAATGCACTAAAGCAAATCCTCTTTAAATGATTTTTATCAACTCACAAAATGAGCGCCTATTTGATTTTAATTTACCATGAAAATAACACACTGAGATCTGTGTAAAGGGGAGGAAGTCTTATCATGGTGAAAGAACATTAATCATGATAAACAGTCTCTGAAAATGACACGGTTAATCAAACAGAGAGAAAGAGAGAGATGAAAAGAGAGAGGAAGGGAAGAGGAAGAAAGAAAGAGAGTGAGGATAGATATGGTGGGTTGCTTTAGTCTCTTACCTCGGATAGGTGTACCCCCTGGATGTGTGAGAATGAAAGCAGATGGGAGATTAAAGAGAAGACGAGTTAGTGCAGCGAGGGAGAATGAGAAAAAGACAAAGTGACAGAGAGAGAGAGAGAGAGAAAAGATATACAGAGAAAGAAAACAGAAAGATAGAGGGATATAATAGAAACAGCAAAAAAAAGAGTGCAAGAAAAAGAGAAAAGGGAAGAGGGAGACTCTTCATGTCTTAAGTGCAAAGTGTATGTTGGGTTTTTATGAGATGACAAAAGAGGTTGTCTTAATTAAACAGAAAAGAAAATTTTCCGTCATTTAGCGTGGTTTAAAAATATTTATGTATACAGTATGTACCCCTTAATATTTATTATGTATCCATTTCATAAACCCTAGTTAAGCATTCGAGGCAAATAAGGATTAGTAACAAAGTAAAAAAGGGAAAAAAGTTTTACAGCACCCCTGCCATAAACGGAGAGCTAAAAACATTATTTTTAAAACAAATCCCAAGCTGCTTCATGCTGACGTCAACAAGAAACATACGTTTATTGCCTGCTCGCTTAATCTGTTGAATGAAAATGCAACTTGCCACTAGGTGCCACTTTTGGAGCAGTTTCCCTGGTAACGCTGTACACAAAGCAGCACTTCGCTCACAAATGCTGCTTTATCGTTTGATTCGGCCGATCCGACCAATCACTGCACATTAGCGTCATGCAAAGGAGGGGTTTGGAAAAATTAATAGTTGAGCAAATCGCTTGGGAGAAATTGAACAAGTAAGGTAAAAACCTTGACCAAGTAAGGTAAAGACCTTTCATGCATGTCAACCTGTTGTTGTCCTTTCATTACCCATAACAGGGGCGCTTTAAATTAGATGTCCAGATTACTTACAAGAGTGGAATAAAAATCCAAGAGTCTGCTACTCTGCTATACTGTTGTGATATCAGTGTCACGCTATAAATACATGTATTTTACGAACATAAAACAAATCTGGCAAAGCATGACGGAAAATTTGCAACCAAGTCCCTCATTGGCAGACAACAATTATTTGTAGCACAACCTCTGGATGACACCTCCGTTTTCTAAGAAAGCAGATCATAAAACCAGTGCAATAGAGAAAATATCCTCAATAATCGAAAAGAACACAGAGACTTAAGACAGGCAGACTCGAGCCCAGAGAGAGGAGAAAGCCAAAAAAGGCCACGGTTTTGGGTGAAAAGCCACTGTAACATTCAGCATTAGGACATTCAAACCTACCTAGGCAACAAAGTGAAAGAAAGAGAGAAAGAGAGAGATCTGAAAGAGTGAGGGGGTAGTGATGCAGGAAATCCAATGCCGAGGGCAGTGAGTGTTTGGAGAAGTGAACGAGTGAGCCAGTGAAGGAGGGAGCCAGAAAAAGTACGTGAGAGTGGAAGCGAGAGGCTCGGTATCACACGTTAGAGGGGCAACGCTCGGGTACAGGGGACTGTATCTACTGTACGTGACTGCTCTGTGACTATGTGCGTGGAGAGAGGGTAATTATACTGTTAGGGGGAATACAATATATAGATATATATCATGCGCTTTACCAATAACTGTATGTTTGTTTGTATAGTGCTTGGACATGTGAGTGTGTGTTGTGCCTCAGAATAGCACACTTACCAAAGGACTCTGTAGATTAAAACACAGAAAGAGAGACAGCACATTTATCACTTAAGGTTCTCACACAGCAAAAACAGTGTGTTTGAAACTATCTGTGTGTGTGTGTGTGTGTGTGTGTGTGTGTGTAAGAGAGAGAAGGCATATTTGGCTACAGGATTTCTTTAAAGGTGCACTCAAAGAGGTTGTGTGTGTAAGTTTGTAGCATGGGAATTGTTGGCTGCTATGGTTTGTTACATCGGTCTGGCAGTGACTGCATGACAATTGATTTCTCCCACTGTTATGATAAGTCTTGTGTATCTTCATTGTATTCTCAGGTTTCTGTTCAGAAGTACTTTTATTATTAGTTTCTAAAGTATATAGCAATGCATAATATACACTATATACACATTTAAAAGTTTTGGGATGTTTTTTTAAATGTATTTTAAAGTCCTCTTTATACATTGTGTTTCGTTGATATATGGTTTGTTAGGATAGGACCCTATTTGGGGCGAGATACAGCTATTGGAAAATCTGGAAAAAATCTAAATATTAAGAAATTCAAATTTAAAGTTGTCCAAATAAAGTTCTTAGCAATGCATATTACTAATCTTAAATTAGGTTTTGATATATTTGCAATAGGAAATTTACAAAATAATGATTTTGAGCATAAAAGAAAAAAACAAGAATTTAGGCATATTCAATGTGTTTTTGGCTATTGCTACAAAACATACCTGCGCAGTTTTTGCAGTCCAAGGTCACACTTATGTATTAATTATTACTATAGTGGCATACACTTCAATACTGGTGCATCACTAATTAATTATGTATATGAAGTAAATATATTATCTTATTATTATGAATAATATCATAACTATTTGTAACTTGTTTTTACCCTCAAAACTGCTAGTCATGTAATTACGAGCTGCTCAAGGTAGAATAAAACATTTTTTTAAACTATTAATAATGGATTATATCATAAAATAAAGCCCTTCAGTCTTAGAGTCGGGCTGCGATAAGCCTGTTGGGCTTTATTCTGCAATCACAACCTGCTAGCTGTATATTATCCTGCTTATTACACGGCTTCTTGCCCCAAAAGTAAATAATAAAACAATAAATAAATAATATAATAATAAAAATTAGTTTTAACCGGGGAGTCAGTGGAATCATCCACTGCTTTTGCTTTTCCAGTTGAATTTAACGTTGAATTTCTCCATTTTAACTCGTGGTTAAGCATTTTTAAGCCACAGGAAGGCGTTAAACTGTCAGCGGAGTGATGTAATTACTAACGGTCAAGATGATGCGTAGTACCCGGATGAGCCTATGTTATTAGTTATACCGGTTGTTATCTGGGAATAACAAACCTTGGAATGTGGCGACTGACCAATCAGAATCGAGTATTCCACGAAGCCGTGTAATAAGACTCTTTATCTCATTTGAGTGTACATCATTTAAAACATACAGTATATGTAACATATACTATTTCTTGTGTTTTTTATGTATATTTTTAAACATTTTAATGAGACACATTTCCTAAGTGCACCTTTGAACATATGACGAGTACAGGAGCACAGAGACTGTGTGAATCCTTCAGAGCACACTAACCTGAGCGTAGCTGTTTGATCCGCCCATGAGTGTGTGTATCTATGGGGAGGAAATCTTTAAACCAGGTGATCTCAGGGTCCGGAGTTCCGCTGGCTGCACACAGCATGGTAGCGGTGCGAGAACGCTCCACTACCTTCAGCTGAGGGCCCATGTCTATAGATGGGAAACCAGTGGGAAGCTGGTCCTCTGAAATAAACAAATACAAACTAGCATTACACTCACACCTCTGCCTTCAATAGATGGCTTTGATCTTCACAAGGTGAAGGTGATCTTATGCAGATGTAATGCAAAGTAGCACGCATTTTGTTTTAAAAGTTTTCTGTCTTTTGTTTCTTTTTGTTTTCTTGAAGACAACAATCTACAAACTAAAAAAGGCATGCATTTTTTATTTTATTTAAAATAAGACTTTAAGCTTTGTCAAAGTTGTAATTTCAATGTAAGATATTAATAAAAATGTATTAAAATGACAAACAGTGTCTACAGGGTTAGACAACAAGGGACACAATACAATTTTTAATTGGACCAGAAATGACTAATTTAAAATCTCTGTAATTTTTTCATTAAATGAGTTATTTCAATAAAAGATATTAATGCAAATATCTAAACGGAAATTAATTATTAACACAAGTTATTAACCAAATATTATTACTGATTTAGTTGGCTTTCTAAAGTTATTTAATATTACAGTATTTTGTTCTATAGAAATATTTTGTTTTAAAAATAAAAAAACTTTTTACAAAGTAAATATTATTCATTAAATATTGATTTGGCTTAAAGTAAAAACATTTTAAATTTAGAAAATAATGTGCATTTACAACATGCTAAGATTATACAGATACCATTACGCTTTAGGAAGTGATAGTGATAGTTTAGCAAGGTAGTCATTACTTTTTTGGGGTCCTTGGCATTAACAAAAAACAAAAAAACAAAAACGGTATAATACATAATCTTAACAAAATGTAACTCACAATGCACAGAATCTGCGTAGGCCTAAACCTGTATATTCTCAATAATACTGGTTGTTATTCACCGAATGAAAACAGTTATCTTCTAATTAGTGTTTCCCAGACATTCTCTATCACTGCATCTCTAAAAATAACAGCAATGCTCAGAGATGCCACGCTTTAAGCAAGCTTAACAGAAACGCACTTCAGATGTCCAAGTAAGAGTTAACTCTTGAAGAAGCTTCTAGTCAGCTTTGTGCCTACCACGGAGAACGCTAAGACGGGTGGAGGCGCTGATCTCTCCAGCTTCGTTAGATGCCACACATTCATACACAGCCTCATCACGGGGGGTCCGCAGCGGCTGCACTCGCAACACAGACCCTGAACCATCCTCAAACTCTATCACCTACAGACAAACACAGAGGCAAATGTGTTAGTAACTCCCAGAATAGCTTGCGTGTCTTCATAGACCATGTGCATGGCATCCATTGAGCCAGAGTAAATGTGTGAAGTTACGGGAAGTGTACTGTGGGAATCTCACTTTAGTAGTGTTACAACCTTGTATCGCTGCTTGCAACAAATGTGTAAGCAAGCTGTCTGTATGTTCTGTGTTTGTTCAGTTGAGGTGTGTTTACCTCAAATCTCTGGTTGGAGACTTTTTTGCCTTTTCTGCTCCATGTGATTTTAGGCTGTGGATCTCCTGTGGCTTGACATACGAAGGAGGCCACGCCCCCCTGAACCCCTATCTGATCAATGGGTGTCCGGGTGAACTGAGGAGGACCTGCAGAGAAAGGACAGATTGGTCAACTTAGAATTGTCTTGAGGATCATGAAGTTACACTTCTGACATAGAGTAGTTTACAAGCAGAATTTTACATTAACAAGCACCAGATTCACTAAATATAACAATACAATAAATGTACTCATAAATATATCTCTGGCAGCTAAGTCGATAATTATGTTTATGTTGTGCTTAGCATAATTATACATCTGTCATAATTAAATAAATTAAAAAACACACATGCAAAAAATAAATAAAATAAAATAAAATAAAATGAATAAATTGTCTTGAATATGATGGAAAAAAAGAAACTAAAATAAAATTAAAAATAACCTGGTCTCACGAAAACATGTATAAATAGTATGCAAAATAAAAATGAAAACTCATATAATACAGTTTTTGTGTGCACATGATAGGGAATTTGTTGCCATGCATATGATATAATATGTGCATGCAAAAACTGTGTACGTATTATACATATAAATGTTTA
>JAUYWG010000031.1:9381857-9406731 GCA_034779775.1 Enteromius afrohamiltoni | reverse complement strand
AGAGTGAATTAACTCTTGTAGATGAGGAAAGTGCAGATAAGCGGTGCGCTTGATGCAGTCTGCAGCGCTGGCTAATCCACTCGACCTAAGGATGATGTCACATTAATCTGCACTATAACCCACTGACCAGCAGCTCTAAACTAATGGCATGTGTAACTAACCAAAGCCTCAGCTCAGGTTCAAACCAAACAATGACGTGAGTGCGGGGGTGAAAGTTAGTGTCATCACCCCAGATGATGTGACATGAAATCTCTTTACATGCTTTAATCTGCAAAGGCTCGGATAACGGTTACAAAAGATAGCACTTAAGTGTGACTACTCTTACATTTAAAAAAAGAAAAAAAAAAGCTATTAAAAACAAGAGAGAGAACGACGAGAGAGAACAGAGAACTATGTTTATAAAAAAAAAAAAAAGAAACCCTAAATCAATTTAAGAAATGAAATACATATACAATTAAATATTTTAATAAAACTGCAATCTTTTTTTCTGCACGTAAGTTCAACGCAATGGTATTTCTTTCCTCTTCTAATAACAAAATGCCAGCCTGATTATCTTTTTTAATGTTTTATCTTGGTCATCAAATGAAAAGCTAAAACTCCATGTATTAAACGTTGACGTCATTTCTTTACGTAGTCAGCGAAAGCCACAGTAGTCTTGTAAACACTGATCCGGACATTTGGTGCAGTGAAAGAAACAAATGGAGGAAAGTATTATAATCCTTCCAACCGGTTTAGCATGATGAAATTGCTCTGCATGTTCAAAAACCTTATTTTTTAATTACATACTACTTTGTGCGCTGTATTAAAGTGTGCTTTTATCCTTTGCACTGCTGAGGAAGAAGAATAAAAGAGCCAACAACCATTCTGAGTTGCAGAGGATTCAGCCTCTGTTTTATACGTATTTGATGTCTGTGTACTCACTTTGTGTATGCGCCAGCTGGAGCACGCTCAGTAGAATCAGTAGTACTGGCTGGTAGGCGCTTCTGCAGATCATGTGACCTCTGGCCATCCTCTCATTGGCTTGTCTATGTGGATCCCCAAGCTGTAAGTGCACTCATAACCTAAAGTAAACATGCGAATAAGCAAACATATCTGTCGGTCACATGTGCAGGCCGCAGCACAACACGAGTCGATTGCATTAATCAATTAGTACTCTGCGTGTAAGATTTTCTCTGAGGATCAGATAACAAATTACTGAGTGGTCAATCAATCCGTGAACATATCATTTAACATAGAGCCTTTACAGACAGAGAGCAGTCTAGCTCGCATTAAAGGAACAGTTCACCAACAATGAAAACCCAAACTGAATAGGGGATTGTTGAGCCCCCCAAAATACACATAACACATAAATAAATCATCATTTAAAAAAGTCACAATTTGTGATAATGTATTTTTAAAGTCTTCTGAAGCCATACGACTTGCTGAAAATCTTGCTGCAGCTCGTGTCATTGGTTTTAAGGTACATTTACATTTGGTGCCTCGTGGCCGATTGTGACTGACATCAAAGCTTGCACCATTTGTTTAATGTATAAATGTGAACGACGCTAATAGCTACAGCGGAGGGAAAGAATTTTGAATAATGGCTCTCTTTCACAGAAGGCTATCATCAGAATATTTTAGATGTAATGCAAAACTATCTATGGATTAAAAGACGTTTCACAAAAGTTGCATAAAATTATCAAAAGTTACATTAAATACATTTAAATATCGAAATATTTCGATTTCGAATAGAAATTTCTATTTCTATTTCTAAATATTTCAAACTATTGTTTTTTTGAACTTCAAAATCCTGATTTAAAAGAGGTTTCTTAAAGACACAAAAGTGATTTCTGAAGGATCGTGTGACGTATAACTTACACTTTAAAATAAAATCAAATAATATATTGTAATGTAAATATTACAATATGTGACTTCTTTCACAAACATGTTACCAATCCCAAACAATGAATGGTGTTTGGAATTGCGGCTTTTTTTGATGCTTCTTGTCCTTCAGATTAGTCCTTAACATTTCCAATCGAAAACCATTACAACAATCTGCCGTTGCACAAACTTTAAAGCTGTCAGCTGAGTTTGCAAGAAAGTTTTTTGGACATAGCTAAAAAAAGAGAAAAGCTGATAGTAGCACAAACGAAAACTGATAACAGCTGTCTTGTCTGTAACAAATGTAGGAAGTTGATACAGAACTTAATTAAAAACAGCATTGCATATGTGATAATGCAAGACAGTTCCTTTAGGCCTCTCTGTCCAGAAAACTTTACCGTAAACTCAACAATTATAACATTCAGCCCATAAATGTATAATGTATCTTACTTCAGAAAATATGACGAGAAGAATGAGAGAGAGAGATAGAGAGAGAGGGAGGGAGAAAGAGTTGGGTGGGCAGTTGAACTGCACTAAGTAAAAGTTGCATTAAATATGAATGCTGTGCATGGGAGATTGCCACAGATGGGGGGCGTGTTGGGAATCGCTATGGTAACTCTGCCCCCATGAGCACCACGCTTGTCACATCACATCACATCATTAGGAGAGAGAGTGGTTGCAGACCCCCTCATCCGTGCTGCCTCCCCCGTCTCCTATCCATATTTAATTCCTCCGCTGCACTCTGAGGCTTCCTTCACTTTTACAGAGCTGAGAGAGAAAAGACCACACGTGTCACTTCCTGCAGGGAATCATGATGATGTAGGAAACGGGGAGCGAAGGAGGGAAACGGTGACACATACAAACCCCAAATGTATGTGTTTCCACATGTCAGTATTCTGCTTTGGAGGAAATGGGTCAATCTGATCTCTGACTCATGTAAAACTGAAGCCCTTCAAACCCCTAAACCTACACACACACACACACACACACACCATCTGCCTCATTTGGAAAACACTCCACAGCAGCTTAACACAATCCCTAATACACATTATTATCAGGAAAATACGTAGATGCACACAAGGCATACACAAATAACACGAATACACTGAGTATATCCACCAAAGATACATCACATTTAAAACGTCTAAGACCAGTAGACTCTTATTTTGTATTTTTCTCAATTAAAACTCAAGTTACAAGTATTTCACATAAAATGAAATACTAAATAAAATTAACAACAAATAAATACTAGTGCTATCAAATGATTAATCGTTTATGTAATATATATGTGTGTGTACTGCGTATATTGATTATGTGTGTGTGTGTGTGTGTGTGTGTATATATATATATATACACACACACACACATAAGGTATATATTTAAAAAATATTTCATGTTTTCACATGTATATATTTATATTTATAGAATTTACATTATATAAAAATGTATGTAATTTACCAATATAAAATATTTTTTCTTAAATATATACATGCATGTGTGTGTATTTACATATACACACTAAATATATACAGCACTCACATATATTATGCAAACAAAAACTCTTTGGATGCGATTAATCATAATTAATTGTTTGCCAGCACTAATAAATACAAGAAGCACCAAAAAATTTAAAAATTTAAAGTCTGATTTTTTTTTTTTTTTTTTTAGGATTTTTTTGAAGACATGCACTTAAACTTAATTAAACTTAACAAATATTACAATCCATGCTGTCCAGCATGATGTGAAAGAGCATCTTCTGCTTGAGTGGAAGCAAAAAAATGTGACCTTTAACAGAAAGGGCGTTAACATTGTCACAACTGTGTCACAATCTTAAAAAATAAAACATTTTACATTACTGCATTTCTTTTTTTAAAACTACAATTATTTGTTTGCTTACACATTTAAATTAGAATATGAATCCTTGATTGACTGTCGATTTGGATTGTTCAGACAACGTGGATTATGCATGCATATACTGAGTGTGTGTGTGTGGATTATTTTCCTCTCCCCTGTGTTAGAGCCATACGCTACCCTGCCTAATCTGGAAAGAACAGAGATCATAATGATAACCTGATATTTCCTGCTTCAACTCCATTTGTGCCAAAAGTCGATAGCTAAGCTTTGTGGCTACGTCTGTGCGCATATGAGAGAGACAGAGTGAGAGAGAGGGGAGCATAAGAGACTATGAAAGAAAGCGTGTATATGTGTGATATTTGTGGAACAGTGAGACATAGCTGCTGACTAAACAAATCTGCATCTTAATTACTTATTCAAAGATGCAACGAGTCAAATAATTGATATTTATTACTAAGGCACCCATCACGTTAACATGCACAGACACAATTAGCCTGCAGTTAGGTGATATTTAGTCATGAAATATACTGTAGTGCTCTATTCTCAAATGTCACCTCTGATGTCTTACACCAATATTCTAATAACTACAATAAATCTGTTTATTAAAATAATCTATTTAATCAGTTTACGTTCAAACCAGTAACCTGCCAGTGCAAAAAATACATTTTTTTTTTAAGTTTACAACACTTAAAAAATTCAATAAGGTTCATGTCAGTAGTAAATAAAGCATTACAAACTACTGAGTATCCCAAAATGTCAGCAGCAAACTAGTCCATAGTCATATTCTCCTCTCATATTGACAGTTTCTGTCCACTTATCCTTCAACTGCACAATAATAGAGCACTTTTTTAAATAATTGCTTAAAAAAAACAAAGTATACAATATATTTACAATATATACAAACAGAAGCACTTACTCTGGTTGGTGCACATAAATCTGCAGGAAAAATGCTTTCCTAATACATATCACACATGCAAAGTTCAATAAGATAATGAAAGAATGCAGGTTAAGGTGTTTACATGCAAAATTGTGTTGATTAGTTTATCCTTAAGTCGTTTTACGCCAATAAAAGAATACAGTTTATGGCATCTACACAATTACACAGGTTTGATGTCACATAAATGTGTTAAACGCAACACAACGGCTCCATCTGTCATATTTGATTATGTTTTTATGGTGTTTTTTGTCATTTTTGAGCCCTTTAAGATCATGTAAGTAAACACAAGCACTGTTGTTTGGTCACAAGATATGTGAGAAGCAGCGCTATTTGACGTCACTGACTTCAAACCTGACAAATCTGCCACATTCAGTTGTGTTTTTAGAGTGCTTTTTGTCATTTTGGAGAAATGCTTGTAAAAATTCATCCTCGTGGAAGGTTCGTAATGACACAGGCATTTAGATAAACTATGGCTTTAACATCTACACAACAGTGATTTTGAACAATAACCAATATTTCAAGTGAAAAGAGGATCCAAAATTGCGTAGGATTTGAAATGACTACAATAAAAGCTCAACAGCCGAGCCACTAGACTCCCTCTTAAACCCAGACTGAGCAATGTGCTCTTATTTTGCTGAACCGTGTCACTTTTTAACTCTTAAATCAATTTGTGCTCTAAGAGTCTGTAGACATGAGCAGCAATTTATAATGCAGCTTATTAACTATAGATGGACCTGCAATGCCATAAATACAACTGTTGTACTATTAATGCTGTATGGCAGGGGTCTTCAACAGATGGTTCGTGACAGTACTGCAGTCATTTTTGTGAAGAAAAAACAACAACAGCAAACATTAAGTAAAATTAAAATGCAATATGACTCAGCACATCGTTAATGATCATTTTAATGGCTTTGCAATGTAAAAAAAGTATAATGTATTAATTTGATGCTATATGCATGTTATTGTACTTCAAATGTAACATGAGGTCTCTTATCCACCAGGGGGTCCCTGGCCTGAAAAAATGTAAAGATCCCCGCGGATCTTAAATCTGTTTGGTAATAACAGTGGTTACGTAAGGTGATTTGCAGTATTGGGGAGAAAAAAATGCTGTGTGTGTTTCCCAGGGTTTGCTCACAAACACACAAAAACGCACACGGATATAATCAACTGAAAAAAGAGATCACCACCAGGTACTAGGAACTGACTACAAGTTTTAAACAGCTTCTCATCTCTAATATGCATCCCGTCACATGAGCACTCAAACATATAACAGCAAGGAAAGACAATGCTTTGGCCATATGGCCGCTGTAACTCAACACAAGAACATGTTAGTGTGTTGCAAACACAAACTCTACAAAACCCTTCATTAAGTATCTGTACAACAGATGCAGCTTGTCTGGGCAAGAGACAGATGAGGACAAAATGACATGTAGATGTGGGACAGTCTTGCTGGCAGGCACTCATTGCCTTGACAACGCAGAACTCCAATTAGAGCTACTTTGACATGGAGCAGCTGTGACAGTTAACAGGTACACACATCTGTCTCACCCTGGCCAAAAGTGACCTGAAGCTTCTACATATGGAACGCCCTGCATGACATAATCACATGGGTCCTCTGCGCATTCCAGTCTTCAATCTGTTTCAATCTGGGATACTTCTATGCAACATTTAAAGACCTTCTAGGTGTTGCACTCCGCCGAAGAAAGAAAAGAAATATTGATTTGTTCAACAAAATAAACGAACAAAAAGAACTGCCTGTCTGGATGTTTTGGGCAACCTAAATAGGGCAGAACTTACAATTCACTTACAGACCCAGTGTAGGTCTAAAAACAAAATATATATATATATAAGTAATTATTTTTGATAGGGCTGCTTTAAACAACTGACATTGTGATCTAGATATTTTTCTTGCAATATGTTGTATATTAATTCATTTTCACCTTATTATGTAAATAGATACTGTATCTTTACAAAAGATGAATTATTCAAAAGTTAATTAGGTGATTTTGTAAGGGAATGCATCTACATATACATAAATAATACTGCTACTAATGATATAGACTTTTTTTCGGTAAAGATTTTTACCTCTCTCAGCAACCAGTTCAGAATAATAAATCCTTTCCAATTCTATGATTCAACGCTTTCATTGTTAATTAGCAATCGGATATAAATCATATGGCAATAAAATAATACTAAATGCCATGCATTGTGATTATTAACAATAATACTGAGACACAGATACTGTATTATGAAATAAAAATAAGATATAAATGCCACACTTGAAACCAGTAAAGGATATAATTGCAGCTATCTCTATTATACTCAATCAATAATATTGCAATATCGATTTCGTAAAAACAAATTTTGGAATAAACATTAATTTTTTTTTGCAAAATCATACAGCTGGACTTCAAATATTTTATTTGGTATTGTATAACCATGTACTCTTGTAATAAATGATTTAAAAAAGAAACAAGCGTTTTTCAAATGGATCTGAATAACCCCTAAATGCATATTCAGAGAATAGGTCCTTCTTAAATTAAAAAAACACTCCCGAAGACAAACAGCAAGTATAAATGGATTACCATAATTTCATATTTTATATCCTACGAATGGGATTTCCAGCACCAAGCTGAAACAAACCATAATCATTAAAACAAACCTTTTTTAAGGGCCTGATCACTAGCAACTGAAGACCATTGTTTTTTTTTAATCATACATCAGTATTTTTCCCTTAAAAACTCAAACGGTATGCACAGCATATCACAAGACTCAAGAGTACTTTCTATCTTTGCAGTTAAACCAGAAATAAAACTGTTTGTAAACCTCTCATGAATATTTCTAAATAGGTTCCAAACAGTCAGGGCCTGTACTGAAACAAACAATTGAACGGGAACAGAACTGTAAGTAACAGTGTGTTCCTTTATGTGCCATTAAGACAGTAACGATTAGGGTGCGACTAAACAGGCTGAACTGCAGCACATGAAATTACAGTCATTATGATTTGTAATGATCAAACTTAATCCAAAATACAGCAGAGAGATATTGCACCGTTTTATGTCTCGTTAAAATGCCCCCGGGGACTTTTTTGATGACATAAACAAATCCCTATATCAAACTGATTCATGAAACAACTGGTTTGAAAGAACTAAGAGCTGCTGAAATGTCTGAGCATTAACAAATCAGTGATTTAGACCGAGCCATTGTGATTGGTGATTGTATCAGGTGCACTGTTTTATTAAAATAACTTCAGAATAACTTGCCATACTGTTTCCTGTTGGCCCCTCTTCTCCTCACATTCAACTCTGCTATCCAATAGAAAGGCAAAATAGCTTTTAAAAGAGATCTGAACCTCTAGTTCATGAATTGTACATCACTAGAAAGTCTCCTTGATCACAACTCTTTGATGTTTAGCTTATAGGACCCATCCAATTATATTATGTCGGAATATGCTTGCATACAAGTTCTCTAAAAGTTCATAAAACCTCACATTGACTTTTTAAAGGTAAACGGTGCACATTTTACAATGCACTTTCTTTTATCTCAGCTTAATGTACAGAGACAACTAGGAAGCTATATGTAGATTACTTTACACTGTGGTGCATTCAAAACATTGCTCTGTTTAGTTCCTCCCAAGCCCAACATAGCAACAATGGCTCAGCCAATGGTGTAAATCTGGGGCAGGTAGACTCTTTGGGAAACCTGTATAAATACAGTCATTACTTTTGCAATGCTGGTGACAATAGTGTCACAGAAATCACATGTGTGAAACTAGCCTTTCAAAAGCGGATGAAGCAATACTCAAAAAAATAAAACAAGAAAAAGGAATAATGTACAGTCAGCCAGTCATTACTGCAAAATCCCTTGTTGAGGTTCACTTGATGTAATGACCATCTATATACATTATCCCACTGTACATTATCCTACTTATTACACAGCTGCTTGGAAAATAAATAAACAAATAAAATGGGCATGAAATATTGATTTGAGCTGAAATTATTTTATTACGTAAAAAGAAAAAGCTGGGAAACTAGCACAGCTATGTAGGAAATTGGTTGTCAGTTGTACAGCTTAGCAGCCATTAAAAAAAAAATACAGAATGGAAATTCCAGAGAGCAATGGTTTATTCTTCCACTTATCAGTAAGCAACACCACTCTTGTCACACGCTCATCTCGGTGTGAGCTGATTTAGCATGTGCAAATACTAAAATAATACAGTGACAAAGCAGTACATAATGATAGATTTTTCTGGAGAGAAAGAAAAAATTCTACTATTTTTTTGGTTTCATATAAAACAATAAGATTTTTGTACATACGATTAATGTATGTATTATATATAGATAAATAGATTCTGCGCCCATGCTGTACTTTTTAAATGCATCAAACAGGCGTCGCTGCATTTCGTCTCATTGTTTTTTTTAGCATCTACTGTGTATATAAATGTGTATCAAGTATAAAAAGTATATGCAGTAAGTTTCATCCGGGGACATTCAAATAAAGAAATGCATTGCACTTGACAACACCTTAGCCTTTTGCATTCCTTTTCGCTCAACAGTTTTAAGCTCACGCAAAGACACGGATACAGTATTCCATGAACCCACTTGAAACACAATCATACTTGCCCCAGACTATCTATAACCGCTATATAATGGCTATTGAGCACAAGTTCTTCTCAAGAAGATTAGAAATCATTTCCAAAAAGACCCCTTAAACCATATGGTTTTGACAGTAATGCACATGCAGAACACTTGAGCTGATCAAGCTTTAAGCACTGAGCACATCAGTGCTATTAAACTCTTCTCCAGTTTCAGGAAGAGATTTTACTGCAAGCTTTCAGCTCAGTGTCATAAGCACAACATTCGCTAGCAGAAGCACTTAAGACCCACACCTATAAATGGTATCAGAGACGCACGTCTGTGCAATAAGCACAAGGACTGTGCCTCCGTGACGTGTACATTATTAATATAAACCATATGCCACCGAAGCTGAGGCAACCTGCTTTTCAAATAGTGCAAGTTTTCAAGTGTGCTCCGAGCAACCCTTAGTCTGCAGGTATGGAAAAGAAATAAATTATTCACAACTCAGAAAATCACTCTCTCGCTTCATCCATCTGTCATTTTCTCGCAGCTCTGGGCATTACAGGTCAAACACTTACACCTCGCTCAGACCAACCGCCAAACTCCGCTTCGCTCCTTTCCTCCAAATTTGCTCTCTTGCATATGCAAACCTTAATACCCTAACACAATAATATCCCTTGCTCTTTCCCTCCCTCCCCTTTCTGTCTCTCACACACACTAAGAGCATTAGGAGGTATAGCAAAAGTCATCACACATAATCCCCTTCCATGTGAACTTTGTTCAAACGTAGACTCATTCAGTATATTGGTCCATTAAGAATATGCTTTTAATGATCCGTGGAGAACGTTCTGTCATAAACGGTAATACTTTAAAGCTCAGCATAATGCCCCGGAGCACTGGGTTCCCCGAACATCACTAAATGATCTAAAAGGCAGCAGTGGGGAAACCACAACCATTGTCATGATGTCAACTAAGACAATAAAGCCAATGCCTAAATTATACACACACATATATACAGGCTATATATATATGAATATGACAAAAGGAAATTTTAGGAACATGTTACATGATGCAATACTGCTTATCCGCTTAAGCACACTATATTAATATGCTAGCAAAACAGCACAAAAAGTAGAATGTGCATGCATGCAATGTAGTCTTCCGTATTAGCCTGCCGGATTTACAATAAAGGATTTCCCATCGATTCACATGCAATTGTAGCTCGAGTGGATGACTGAACATTGCAATGAAATTATTTTGTCATTTCCTCCATAATAACTGAGCGGATGAGGCTTTCACTCCTCGCCTACCTGATCAACATCGCTGTCGGGTTCAGGTTTTCATTCGGGTTTCACCGGCTCGGTACCGCCAGTGTATTCATCTATAAGCACCAGAGATATAATCCAGAAGCCCGTCCTCTCCCTTGTGAGGTTCACCGGTGCTGGGCTGAACTATAAAAAGCACAACATCAGCAGAAGCGCTGCGTGTCTCCAGCGCTAGTAAAGGGCTCGCAGGTCTCTCTTTTTGATGATGCTGATGCTGTGTGTGCATCCGAGCGCGCGAGCATACAAAAGCGCTCGCTCGAGCACACACTCACGCACAGCGAAATATAAGGGGACGGGCTCGAGGCAGGACAGAGCGGCGGCAGTGGCAGCGGCGGTGTGACGTCAGGTGCCCCGGAATGAATCTCCGGTTCAGGGAAAATAAATAATTTGGAGAAACTGCATTTGCACATCGGCGAGGCTTAAGGTTAACGTCTAGAAACTGGGCCAGGCAAATCTGACAGTTTGTATAATGATACTTTAAGGTCCCTTTTTTTGTAGTTCTGAGAGATCATTTAATCCAGTGAATATTTCGTAGGCCAAGTTTATTTGAAAAGTCAATTGTATGGCAATAAATCAAATAAATTAAATCATCAATCAATCAATAAACAATCCAGAGCGTGTTCCAAGGATCAAGTGTCACAAGGGATACTTCTGGATTATACTGGAATTTCTGTCTGTCTGTGTATTGTTTAAAATACATATATATGTAAAAATATAATAAAATACTAATGAGTGGAATTTCTGCATCATTACTTGGAACTGGTGAGTATGGAAATGGCACCAATACTCAAAATGCTAAACAAATAGTAGGAAACTTTATTACAACCTACCATGCAAGCTTATAGCAAATATGATTGATATATTTTTTTAATTACATATAGTTTTATTGTTCATGTTGTACCGCACACAATAAAAAAAATCTTCATGTTAAAAAGTTTGTTTCATCCATTTACTCATTCATCCGTCCATTCATTTAAACATTCGTTCATTTATGTATTTATTTATATTACGCAACCTAAAGAGGAAGCAAAAATATAGGGACATTTATTATGAACTGTTTACTGCAACAGAATTCAATTGTATGCAAATTGAGGTGCCAGTTTTTCTAGTGGGCTGAATCTGAACAATACACAAAATAAATGCATAATGAAATTTGTTTCTCTCTCATGCTCACTGTCTCTTTTTCTCTCTCTCACATTCACAGTAACAAAGATGCATGCATCACCAGTACCCCAGTTCCCACAGTGATATGTAAATGAGGGCATTAATTTGCTTTAGTTGCAGAAAGTGCTCAGGTAACCACAGACCTGGCAGCCCTTGCACACAAACACTGGCAAAAAAAAAAGATTTCTGGGTATGTCATTAATCAGCCATATATCTAAGGTTGTGTGTATAATGCATCAAGTAAACAATCAAATAATGCAACAAATAAACAGGATATATAGAGGTATTCCATGCTCTTAATCAGAATGTCAGCGTAAGAGCAGGAGACACTCGACATTTTGCACCAAATTAACACACAGCGAGACACCAAACACACGCACAAACACGCACACACAACATCAGTGGTGACATTTAATTAATCTCGATCTGGCCTTTGAAAATGAAAGAGACGAAGGAGTAACAGAAACTACTATCATCTGTGGTGTGTATCCTTCGGTGAACTGTTGATTAAAAAGATTATTCAGTGCTCTCTATCGCTGTTTAGAAGCTCATGCGATTTCCGTGCGTGTGTTTTCTCTCAAATGGTTGGTGCTCAGTAATCCTCACACTAATCTGATTTCTTGTGTTAGTGTGAGCACGTGAAAAAGAAATGGAAAAAAAACAACAACCCAACCCGTCCCATCCCCCATATATTCATCCTTCCTATCACAGACACACACACAGGGGGCATTATTGTGATCACATAGCCCGTGAATATTTTTTAGTCAGCCAAATTAAGTGTAAGAGACTTTCTCACATACTGATGAACTCCAGCTGACTCCCTACTGTACTGCACATGAACACATCAGCAGTTATTTCAAATACAAAACAATTCATTGAACAGACTTGTGAAGGAAACATAAACACATCCACACAAAGGGCTGTTAGTCATATAATTCATCTATGTGTGAGCCTAATCTATTCTTATGTTCAACTGAAGTGACCATAATCGGATATTTTAATTATATTCACTCTATTGCACATCTGAACAACCCACGCACATGCTCTCTCTTTCTCTGTAATTGAGCGTTTGCATGTATGTTATGTGGTTTCTCATACTTTCTGTCCATCAAAGAGCATATATATATACAGTGAGGTCAATAAGTATTTGATCACCCTGTAATTTTGTAATTTTCTCTTACTTAGAAATCATGGAGGGGTCTACAATTTTCAGCATAGCTGCATTTCCACTGTGAGAGACAGAATCTAAAGAAATCACATTGTAGGATTTTTTAACAATTTATTTATTACTGTGTCAAATAAGTATTTGATTTGACTGACTTGAGTAAAGCAGAAGCCTTTTTTAACAATTACAGAGGTCAAACGGTTCCTGTAGTTCTTCACCAGGTTTGCACACACTGCAGGAGGGATTCTCTAGATTCTCTTCTTCTTTAGATCTGTCAGGTTCCAGGGCTGTCACTGAGCAACACAGAGTTTCAGCTCCCTCCAAAGATTTTCAATAGGATTTAGGTCTGAAGACTGGCTAGGCCGCTACAGAACCTTGATATGCTTCTTACGGAGCCACTCCTTGGTTTTCCTGGCTGTGTGCTTTGGGTCATTGTCATGTTGGAAGACCCAGCTACGACCCATCTTTAATGCTCTGACTGAGGGAAGGAGGTTTTTTCCCAATATGTTACAATACATGGCCGAGTTCATCCTCTCCTTAATACAGTGTAGTCGTCCTGTCCCCTGTGCAGAAAAACACCCCCAGCGCATGATGCTTCCAGATCCATGCTTCACTGTAGTTATGGTATTATTGGGATGATACTCATAATTCTTCATATGGAGTTAAGACCACAGGACTTTCTCCCATAACTCCTCTGGATCATCCAGATGGTCCCTGGCAGACTTCAGACAGACCTGGACATGGGCTGACTTAAGCAGGGGAACCTTCCGTGCGATGCACAATTTTAAGCCATGACGTCTTAGTGTATTGCTGATAGTAGCCTTGGAAACTATTCATGGCATTGACCAGCTCCTCCTGTGTAGTTCTGGGCTGATTCTTCACCATTCTTAGCATCATTGATACCCCATAAGGAGAGATCTTCCGTGGGGCCCCCACGTTCTTTTTTCACCAAGCTGCCCCGTAGCCCTTTCCAACTGTGTTAAGATCTAAACACAATTTTGTCTCTTGTGTCTTTTGACAGCTCTTTGTTTTGCACATGTTGCTAGACTTAAGACTTTGGCTGATTGTGGGGTGCACAGGTCAGTGTGTAGTGTAGCTGGACTATTTAAATCACAATAACAGGTCTTTGAGGGTAAGAAATCTGGCTGATAAGCAAGTGACCAAATACTTGTTTGACACAGTAAGACAGAATCTCTCACAGTGGAAATGCACCTATGCAGAAAATTATATATAACTATATATAAAAAAATTGCATGACTACTTTATAGTCTAACATTTTACGCCACTAGACTAGACAAAGTATCTGTTGCTGATGAATGTTTGTTCTGTACTACAGTTCATATATTTTTAAGTAAATGCTGGGTTGATATTTAGCTTTATAATGCAAATATATTATACCTTTTTAATTGTGGCGTAAGCATTTTACTTTATACCTGTGATTTTTCAATTTCAGTATTTCTATACACACATTTTATATACTACATATATACTTGTGTATATAGTTTACTTGTTTACGCTACACCATGAGGATCAAATCAATAGTAAAACCTGAACTTTTTACATTGTGGATACTGGCTATTAAATCATTACAAGTAGTAAATGATGTTTATCTGAAAGTGTAACAGTGCAAACAGGTTTCTGTTTGGGGCAGGTTTAGGGTTGGGTTAGAGAATAAAAAATGTAATTTGGTCAGTATAAAAGTAATACAAATCTATGGAAAGTATCCACAGTTCACAGAAACCGGCCTGCAGTCCACTTAAGGAAAATATTCTTAAAATAGTAAATTATGTTTATCTGAAAGTGTTACAATGTAAAAACATTTCTGTAGGTTTCTGTTCTGTTGATTATCTGCGTTTTGGTATTTTTGGTTTAGTTTTGTTTTAATGTGTTGGTTTCAGTTTGAGTGTTCCTGTCTTAGTTCCTGTTTGCCCTTATATGTTTCTTCCTGTGTCTGCATGTAATTAATAGTTAATTTGTTCCCACCTGTGTTTTCCCAGCTGTGTCTAGTCAAGTCATTTGTGTTTGTGTATTTTTGTGTATTTGTGTATTTTTCAGTTCCAGTTTGTCTGTGATTAATTTTGTTTCAATGTGCTCTTGCTTGAATATTGATTTATATTTAAAAGTTTTATTAAAAGTGTGTTGATTATACTCTGCGTCTCCAGTGATCTCTGTGCCTGACCAGCACGTAACATGTGTGTGTTCAGTAAACAAGAGAAACCATATAACCAGTTATATTTAAATGTCTGAGAAAGTTATTTTTGTTTTCTCTGGCTCAAAATCACTCTAAATCCTTGCATGCAAGTGAGAGGAGAGCAAGGATTGAAAGATCTGAGGTGAAGCTGAAGCAGAGTGATTACAGAAGTCTGTGAGCGGAGAGGGGAAATTGCTGTCACTCCACTCCTACACTTTGGCTTCTATTGGAACTATTTTCATGAGCAAAAAATATGTACCAGCTAACTGGCCAAATTTTGTCACTCGATATTTCTTTCCTATTTGTTGATGTGTAAAAACAATATCACACTCACTATCATGCTGTTTTACAGAGAAAGATATAAGTACAACAGCACTCATGGAATAATATAATATAATTTAATATATCAAAATAAAAATTTCCTATTTTAAATAAACACTGTTTGCTTAGACATTGCATTTATCAAAATGTCCTTAAAACATATCATGGTTTATAATCTAATCTAATACAATGCAATATGTTAAATATCTGCACCTAATCTCCATTTTTTGTCTCCCTTCTCCAGAATATTAGGGTGGCTTTAACAGAATTATTTTGCCATTGCTATTTTGGTCAAGTTAATCATCAGAAACAACATGGCAGAACTGTTACACTTCCTTCCATTAAATCAAGCAAAAAAAATGGCTGAGGTAGTCATGGTTGAATACATTATATATATATATATATATATATTTATATACAGAACAACAAACTGAACCAGAAATGGATTAACGAGTGTTGGATTGGTCTTGAGGTTATAAAATGCACTTCATAAAAGCACAAAGTTGTTCTTACCTTTTGATATCCCACATGTTGCTGGTCAGAGTTACGGAAGCTGCTGATATGACACAAAAAGAAGAACATACAGGATTTTCATATCTTTCAGGCTTTAAAATGTTAAAATATCAGCCTCCAGAGGAGGGCAGCAGCAGTCTCACAGCATGAGATAATGCCTTAAAATCAACAGCAAAAGTTGTGCCAAACAGAGGAGGATGGCCCCTGCTGTGTCTGCTTTCTGCACTGGTTTATTTGCACCTTCTATTTATAGATCAGCTATGTGGAATATACTATCTTCATCTATCACTTTAATGCACTACCAGATTCATAAGTACCACCTCTAATAAAGAGATGGAGGGAAAAGAGAGTGAGAAAAAGAAAGGGATAGTTATTGAGCGACTGAGAGGAGAGGGGAAAAACGATCTAATGCATCTAATGCAGCTTCAGTTTAGCACATTAAAGCAGACAGACGCGAACACACACACAAGAAAGAGAGTGTGTGAAGAGTGAATCAAGAAGTGAAAGAAAATATATGGAGAGACAGGGAGAGACTGAAAGGAAGAAAAAACCAATAGAGAGGAAGAGAGAGAGACAGAAAGAGTGAGAGAAAACCAACAGAGGAAGAGGGAGAGACAGAGGGTGAGAGATGAGGTAAGTATGTATTTTTAGTGAATTACATCTTCAGTGTCAGAAAGAGTTGGATGCATCTGTGAGTAGCTCTCAATAATGCAGCAGTGTATGCACTATAAAACACACACGCACTCTAACGCGCTAAATCCGCCGAGGTTTTATGGTCATATACAGTATTCATGTGCACGTTATTTGCTGCGAGGTTTGACAGCAGTTGGTCAGAGAGAAGCTACTTCAGGACCAACTGTGTGAGAACACAGGAAGAGGGAAACAGGGGTTTGGGGAATACAGAGAGGCAATTGTATTGCACATGTAAAACGGGAAGCGGTCTGAAGCGTCTAGAAGTGGCTCTGGTCCAAATCCTAGTGAGCTGCCTACTGAGGCCGCATTTTAAGACGTCTTCTTACTTGCGATGGCTGTTCCACAAAGTAAGCAGCATGACTGGGTTACTTCTGATATTCCTAATTTAGGCCGAACTGTAACGCATGTAGTGACTCTTTACATAAAAGCTACATCCATGTTGATAAAGTCAATGCATTGAGAGAAATGCTGACTATAGGTTGCATTTATTTCTTGAAAATACAGTACTATTATATTCATTATATACCGCTACTACTATAATTTAATTTTTTTACTGTACTTGATTTTTTTTTACTGATTGTTTCTTTTGTTGTTTTTGTTTTATGTCTCTCATGTATATTAAAATCCATAAACAAATGATTAAGAAAAAAAAAAAGAAAATGCAGTAATACTGTAAAATGTATTATTACAATTTTAAAACTATTATAAAATGCAATTTGTTTCTGTGATGGCAAAGCTGAATTTTCATCAGCTATTATTTCAGTCTTTGATGTAACATGATCCTTTGTAATAATATGTTGATTTGACACTCAAGAAATGTGTCTTATTTGTTGAAACAGCTGTGCTACTTGAGGTAAAACACTGCAGGCACAGTTTACTCATTCACCTGTCAGTTTTGAGATGTTGGGCTTTATGGGGTTTTTTAGACTAGTGGAAAAAAAACATTAAAAAATCAAATTTTAAGTGTTCCTTTTATAGCACTTATATTTGTGTCTCTGGATTTCAATCACCATACATATCTTTAAATGAGATTTTTCTCCTGCACTGAGCCAAAAATCTCCACTTCAGTAACACTTACAAATACCATTTTTACAATTCTTTGATGAAAGTTCAAATGAACAGCATTTATTTGAAATAGAAATATTTTGTTAAATTACTTTAATGAATCAATTTAATGCATACTTGCTAAAGAAAACCATTCCCATATGTAAATGTAATATATGTACATATATTAAATTATATATACATTAAATATATTGTTATAATATCATGTACAGTACACAAATATATATCCTAAAACCCATCAGTACATGTTGATCTTACATAAATGTAAAACATAGGCATTTAAAACATCTATTACAAAAAATATATAAACAAATAGATTTGTACATACATGTATATTGTTTTAATAAAAGCATACATGTATATTGTTTTAAATAAAATATAAACAAAATATATATTGTTGACGTATGGTTTCTGCATATAACACCATATAAAATCATAAATTATTAGCATATGTACAAATTGTACTATGAGCATTTTATATATGAAGAGTTTATTGGCAAAAAGCATAACAGATTTTTTAAAAATGATCACCTTTACATTTTAAACTGCAGTTTGATTGATATTAATTGGAATACGCAATTAATTTTTTTTTTTTTGAAAAGTTATCTGTTTCTGCAAATGAACTCTTTATATGTTTGAAGCTATATCTACTGAGAGAATGTGCATATGTGAATTATTTATAGCCTTTCACATAAGATATATGGCAATACTGTATATCTATATACCAATACCTACAGTATATCTCAGTAAAGAAGAATATGTCAGGCTGGATATATTACACATCTGGTTTCTTATTAATGATAGCATTCTGACTTCTAATAAGACTAATGACTTTCCCCCCCCTCTATTACCTAATTTTGCCATAAATTCAGATGCAAAAGCATTTGCAGACCGATTTGAGACAATCTTATCTCTGTCTGTCCACTGTTATTTGTTGTAAGTTTAGCAACATACTAACTTTATAAATATTTAAAACATTTATAAACTACTGTATGCAATGTAAAGTGCTCCAAATCAGTCACTAGTTAGCTATGCTCTTTGGGTTTTGGACAGAATTGGTGTGTGTGTGTGTGTGTGTGTGTGAGAACGCAAACTTACATGAGTGAATGCTAATATGAGTTTAAACTGAGTCTAAACTCAGCAGTCTCTCGCTGGGTGAAAGAAGGACAGACTCCACAGGACTCTCCTGAAAGATGAAAAACTCATTAAGCACACACACACCCTTTTTAAATCCTTCTCTCTCAAACGTTCACACACTCACTGAAAGCATCAGTTGGGATTTGACTGTTTTATGATTTTCTCAGTCTACTTTGGAAACAGCTGACTCAGGTATTCTCCCACTAAAACTCAGAGATCAACAGACATCTGTCTGAATATGAGGGTCTTACTGTGAGCTTGTCACTAGAGTAAAATGGAAATTTTGTCTATTATAAACTCTGCATGAAAGAAAATGGTCATATATTCTTCAGTGTATACAGTATATATACACTACCATTCTAAAGTCTGGGTCAATAAGCTTTTTGTGTGTTAATCCGTTAACAAGGACCCACTGAATTTATAAAAATGAACAGTAATTTTATGTTACCCAAAAAAATCTTATAAAAAATGCTGTTCTTCTGAACAAATGTATCACAATTTCCACAAAAAATATTAAGCAGCACAACTGTTTTTAACATTGATAGTAGTAATAAACATTTATTGATCAATAAATCATCATATTACTGCTGAAGAATCATGTGACTCAGAAATAAATTACATTTTAAAATTTATTGAAACAGAAAACACTGTTTTGGAATTGTGATAATATTTCACTGTTCTTTACTGTTTTCCTTTTTTTTGGATTTAAAAAAATCCAGCCTTGGTGAATTTCAGATATAATATAATATAATATATATATATATGTATATATATATATATATATATATATATATATATGTGTATAAACATTTTTGTTTCCAAATCTTAAAAAATCTTACTGACCCCAAACTTTTTACAGTGTGTATATCAGTGTATGTGCATACTGTTTTTATGATGAGGCATAAATGTCAGAATTTTCTAAATTAATAAAAAAAAAATGTGTTCATAGTGCAACTGTAAATTACATTATCAGCATAACAAAGAAGTGAAAGAGTTACATAAAAGGGAACTGCTTAGCGATTGATATTTGCACTGAAGATGACATTTTCTTCAAAAGGTTTGCAAACCTGACGATCCATATTATCCAGCATTTGAGAATGTTACGTGCTGTGATGGAAGAAACAACATCTGGCCTTTAGTACAAATTTGTTTACATTTTATCAGTGACCTAGAAATAATGCGAAAATATGTCATTTCACGCCAAAAAAAAACTAAAAAGAAATCACAGAGTTTTCGGGCCTACTGTATACTGTACCCTTTGCAAACATCTGGATTAGATCTATTTTTAAATTAGGAATATAAATGCAAGACGTCATGCTCAAGTGTGAGATTGCTGTGACAGATGGGGTGTATTTCGGGTTTTAGGAGCAGATTGGTGTGAATGCAGTAAGAACATGTGGCCACTAGATTGTGCTGTTTACTTTCATTCACCGACCGAAATATTGATCACAAACTGGTTGTAAAATTACCTGAGAAACGTGTTGGGAACAAAAATGAACCATTTCCTATTTATTTAATCAATATTTTTACGCAATGCATGTTGCATAGGGTCTAATATGCAAAGCTCATGTGTGTTTCTGAGTGAGACAATATATAGACTGAAAAGCCTAAAACAGTCAGTCCTTTGTGTGTGCGTGTTTGAGAGAGAGCACGAAAGGGTTTTGTGAGAAAGAGAGAAGACATTTCACCCCCTCACTGAATGGAGGTTTTATTGATCTCAGTGGACATCAGCGCCTTCCAGCATGGCATTGTACAGAAAGGCACATTAAAACATCTAAACAGTTTAAGAGCGTTGAATATGAGATAAGACAAGCCTTGACTACTGGCTATGAAAGACAAAATAAAGATCCAAAAGTGGCTTTTGATGTTCATTGAATGTGCATTCTTCATATTTAGAGAAGACAAGTAGGCCTACTGTACAGTAGATAAAACAGATGAACTGAACACCACCGTTTTCATGCCAGGCCCAGAAGGAATCTGCTGACTTTCTTGCATCTCCCGTGCTGATATCACGGAATTCAAACATACTAAACTGTGGAATCGAGCTGATAGTATTACACTTACTACTGATAGCCAAAAGCATTATCAAATTACATGAAATATTTCATAAACTAAAACACAAGAGATTGCACAGATTCGGTTTTCTACTAGTCAGATATTTTAAGGGTTCAATAAATTGAAAGACTGGTCTCTGCCATGTGCCACGTTACAGCAATCAGCCTTCATTCTCACTCTTGTCACCATGCTTGTTAGTTTTTCCAAGCTGTAAAACAATCAGTATGAAGAAGATCTCACTTACCTCTGTGCTCTATTTGAGTCAATCTGGAAAACAGAGAGAGAAAAAAGAGAGTGAGATGAATACAGTCATCCAAAATGACAGCAAAACAACACCACTTCATTATTATGCAACTGTTTTCCATACAAAAGATCAAAAATGCAGTCTCCATGAACTGCGGCAATATCAGATGCTCTGTCATAGTTGATGTAACGCAGTGATTCCCAACCAGGGCCACGCATACCCAAGAGAATACTCCGAAAGATTTTGATTTTGACTTGTTAAACCTCTGAAACAGAAACTATGGCTTAAAAATAAAATATATCAAATTATTGAAATAATGCTGAACAATATTTGCAGATTATATTTTCAGTTATTTGAAAAGAAAGATATTGTGTCAATTTTTTTTTAAAAATGAACATTTTTATTGAGTTAGAATGCATTCAATTGATCAAAACACCAGTCAGGGCATTTACGTTTGTTGTAGATAATTGTAAACTTAATGTTCTTGATCAAGATCATGTGACATTGAAGACATGAGTAACAGCTGCTGAAATACATGATCGGATTAAATAATAATAATCATTTAAAAATATATTATTAATGATGATAATAATAAGAACTAAATAGGAAACATATCCAGTTTGGGGTCAATGAAAGGGCATTAAAAAAAAAACTAATGTAATGTCTCACTATCACTGTGAAACTGCTAAGAGTACGTAAAATAATTTAGGAATCTACTGCCTGACAGGTCAAAGGTCACGTCAAGTCAATGCATTAACCAGCAAACGTTGTAAAAAAGACGTGAATATGTTTGAGTGAAAACGGAGCAGGTCACGACTGTGACCCAGGCCTGTCAATCTTGAACTCGGAAAGAGACAATTTAAGAGTTTTCTCCCTTCTTTTCACACTCATCTTCTCTCTCACATTCGTACACACACTTTCACACCCACATCTTGAGAGAGTTGTTTGACTGTGTGCCTAATGATAATAGATGAGGTGTCAGGATGAAGGTGAGAGACACTAAGTCATCCTCACAGCACGAGGGAGAAACAGCTCATCTCTAGCTCTCTCTCTCTCTCTCTCTCTCATTTTCACTTCGCCTAAATCTACAGGCGCTAAAATGGGAGAAAGAGCTCCTATGGAGCTTCTGTTCAAACACAACGTTGACGTTTTGCATTTTATTTTACTTTTACTTTTAAATAATGTGGCCATCTGTGTCTGAGTTGTGGAAGGGAGAACTTGGATATTCAAACCGGGCTGTCTTTTCCGTACACATTAGAGCAGCGGGAAGAAGTCAGCACTTTACACGAGTCTTGTGAGAAAATGTCAAAATATGACAGGGCTGAACAGAAATAAAAAACTGCTTATGCAAGCCTCTTGTCTCTCAGAGAATCACTAGAGTAAAGTGACCTCCGGTTCTCAAGAGCAATCATACACATTCACAGACATGAAGAGTACCAAACTAACATAAAGCAGAAACTAGCATTATTTAATGGCATTCAGTTCAATTTGTGCTACATTTTTGCAATTTCCAGAACTTCATGATGCCTTTTGGTGACTGCATACGTAATATTGGTGTGGTAATAAATTTCAGCTATTGAAATGTATTCATTAGTCTAAAAAGTGCTTATATTTAGCTGCGCAATGACATAAATGTCACATGACTATGAGTTTAAATGCTCTCTCCAGTGACTGTTGTCACACAGAAACACTATACAGGGTAATAAACATAATGAACATAAACGAAACAACATAAAATGTTATTTACAATACACCAATGTGCATACTGTAACTAAATAGAATAATATAAATTACACTTCCCCTGTAAATTATAGGCCTGGTTATTAGATCCATAAATATTTTTAAAGAAATGTTATTTTAACAACAGGAATCCATAACGTCTAAAAGCAATAGCCATATTTTGTATCCATTCTGTACATTACATTTCTTTATTATTTCATTTGTTTTAGGGTAAAACATGTCAAATGTAAAATTACATGTGTTGTCTTTTACGATTTTACTGTATTCGGTCTCCTACAGTTTTACGGTATGACTGATCATATTTGGACATTTTTACAGTTGTGGTTTGTAATAGCCTGCAGTCACTGCGAGTTTGTAAGAAAACCAACAAAACTTGAAGACTTTTAATGAGTTCACCCTGTCCTAAAATGTTCAACAGAGCTTACAACTCTAATAAATAATTCAATTAAACAGCAGTCTGCACATTTACGGCTGAATAACGACGTGTTCTGTGAAAGCACTATATGAAATCTTGGACATTTCTGAACTGACTGCCTAACAATAGTTTGTCTTTGAATATCACAGCCCTCACACACACACACACACACACACTTGACCAAAGAACCGGGCGACCTCGCTTTATCGTAAAGCTGCGGGAGCTCTTACCGGATTCTCCAGGTACTGTCGCGGTGCGAGGAGATCCCGGTGGAGATCTGTCTCTCTATCCGCTCGAGTGAGAGTCCAAAATTTGGTAACTCCGACAAAAAAGACGAGTGCAGTCTGTACGGTTCTCAAAAACCCGACGTGTCCACGCGCATAACCCGATATAAGTGAGGAGCTTTAGAAGCCTTTGAAGTGGTGCGCTTCACGAGACGCACTCGCACCCTGCTTTTACAAAAAATACTCTCCAGACGCAGGTGGGCTTGGGGGTCGCGCAAAGCCAAAGGAGTCAGAGCGCAAGTTGATCTCAACACAAATCTGATGAAGACACGAACAAAGATATGCAGGATGCTGCTCGTACGGACACACGCGCGCGCGCGCGCAAAGGGGGTGACGATTTGGAATAGATGTTGTTGTTTTTTTATTTAAAATTTCGTTACCGTATAAACTGCATTTGACGGGAAATGCACTTGTTTTGTGGGTGAAATGTAACAAAAACAAAGAGGACCGATTTAACACAACTTCACGATAACACAAGCCCAAAGGGGAGCTTAGCCCAGAGCAATATAAGTCTCATCATCATTCATTAACTCATCAAAAGACAACACACACACCCATGCACGCAAACACGAACACACACACATACACTGTGCATCTATTCTAGGACATCCCATGGCTTCATTAGATGGAGTGTGATCTCATTACAACACAACACAATGCTTTAACAGCATAAATATTCATGTATATTCCATGAGCATTATTGTGCCGATGTATGATATTCATATGCGTGTTTGTGTGAAAATTAAAACTAGGTCGTATAGCCCACCCAGAGCTTCCTGTGCTTATGGGGGCTGTGTACAGAAAACACACACAAACACATCAAACACTCAATTACACAACATGCAAACCACATTAACTGACCTAATACCAGCTTCATCCTATCTCCATCTCTTGTTCACACATTCTGGCTGCCTAAATGACTGTATAAGAAATAGACGATAAGAGCAGGTGAATAATGAGCAGCCCCCAGACAGAATCAGTTTTTTTTTCACACTTTCAGTTGGTTTTTTTGGGGAGGAAATCTGTAGAATTGAAATATAATAATATTTCGAATATGATATATTACATAAAGGGAGCTGGAAGTACTGGACACTTTTATTGGAAGCTGAAAACATTATCAAATTTGCTGAAATATTGAATAAATGAAAGGGCAGAAGAATATGCAAAACTTGTGAATTATGGCATGACTAAAAATATGTAAAGTTGGAAATGTATTTCTGTTTAAAGTTATACTTCGCCTAAAAAGTAAAAAAAGTAAATAATAATAATTTTCTTATATATGTATATTTATCAATTTAAAGGTAAACTTTGCCTAAAAATATATGAATTAAATA
>JAUYWG010000031.1:9365468-9381494 GCA_034779775.1 Enteromius afrohamiltoni | reverse complement strand
TTGAGAATACATTAAGAAACTTTTTTCATCATACACTTTGGAACCGAACAAATCTAAAGAAAAATGTAACTGTCCAAAAGGTTTGACGTTGGTAAGACTTATTGCTAAAAAACCAAAGTGTCTTATGCACATCAAGGTTGCATTTATTTGATATATACACCAAAAATATGGTAAAATATTAATATAATTTAAAACCACAAAATTAAAATATTAAATAAAATAAAGGGTAATGTACGGAAAATGTATTTGTATTTAAAGGCATAGTTCACCTAAAAATCAGTCATATTTTTTATGCCTACATGTAATTCTAAACCTGTATGTCTACTCTTATATTTTGCATGGATTTTTCTGTGCTCCACAGAAGATGGAAAATCATTAAATGACACGAGAAAGTGAGTAAATGAATTTGTATTAATTTTCTTTTTTAGGTGTACTATCCCTTTAATTCCTTTGACCTGACCCTCAGAGGTCGAGTGGTCAGGAAACACACAAACTCAGCACCTTGCTCTAATAGGTGAGAGGTCAAAGAAGCACAGACATAATTCTATATGAAACAACCCCCTGGGAGAGTTGTGTGAAAGTGTGTTGGCCATTACGTCAAGAAATATATTAAAAACACTCAGGAGTAAAGAGCAGTCAAGAGAGAGAAAATATAAGATTGTGCATGCAAGCCTAATTAAGAAGAAACACCTTTCTTCTCACTTCTTGTCTCGCTTTGTCTGAGTGTGAGATACGGAGACAATGTGCGTGAAGAAGGAGAATGTGTGTTGATTGTGAGCATGTGTGAGAGAGCGCTTATGTGTGAGTATGTGTGGTTGTGTGTGTGTGTCTCATCACCATACAGCTGAGACTGCAGGTGGTGGATCTTTCAGTGAAAGACTGTCTCACTTCTCATAAGAATCACTGCCAGATAACACACACAGGAGCCACTGTTTATTGCACACACATACACACGCACAACTGAAAATGAAGAAATAATCTAGCCTGATCGCAAAACATCTTGGACACATTAAACACGATTACATCCTGGATCTCTGAAACAGATGTCTTATAATATATTAAGCATCTATCGCTCATGATTCTCTAAATAACAATAAAATATGTATCAATTAACGCTATAAAACTCAACTGGTTGCATAAATGTGTCATTAAAAACAATGAAATATGAATTATGGCATCCAATATTGATCATTAAAAAAATTCAACCCATCTTGGGTGTTTAATGCGTTTGCCCTCCAGAGAGGGCAGAATTAGAGTCTGAACACACACACTCACACACACTGTGCACTGGGTACTTTCACTGTATTTTGTTCCTGTCTTATATCCGATCATTGCTTGCTCAACATTACTTCTTTATCGCTCTCTCTCTCATTTTTTCTTTCACACAGTCTCAGTTTCATGTTCCTCCGTCTTCTTTGTCTCATATTCTCCTCCTTCACGGGCTAAAACAGTAGAGGGACCATTAGACGTATAGCAGAGTCCCAGAAACAGCTTTGATCATCTGTTCATTAGATCACATGGGAATATCATGGAAAAGGGGATGGGCGTTGGAGAATTTTCAAGAGGATGCACCAAATTTGTAATGTCAGATTGTTTTGCACCCACAAAACTCCACATAAAAATCTATTTTACCACTAGCATTGACTAGTATATTTTCAATATTCAATAAAAAAGAAATATTATATAATTTACAAAAAAAAATTTTATTATAAACTGAAAGTATTATTGTAAATTGCGCTACAATTCAAATTAAGTGTTTCGAGTATTATATAATGTTATATAATTTAGTTTAAAATGTACCTTATACTGTGATGCCAATCATAACACTTCATTTTTGTAACCTTGTGCTGTCACTTTTGATCTATTAAATGAATAAAACTATCAATTTGTTTCCTTCCATTTTTTCTGTAAACATATTTCTTTGATGAGTTCAAAAGAGGCATATGAATCACTTTGATCATTTTAATGCATCCTTTCTGAAAACAGATATTACAAATTATTAAGTATAGTACAAATATAATCTTTACAACCCTTGTTATTAACGTGGTTATTTAAAACCTTTATTTCAAACTGAAAGATATTGTATTTGTTGTCCATTTTGCTCTGCAAGACCATACAACATGACTCTGCTTTTGGAATTTCACAATGTCTTGTATCTATTCCCATGCTAAGAGAAATGGCACTGGGGCCCAGGGCACATGACCTGTGTTATTATATAGGACAAAGCCAGTGTCCACTACTTACAGTAGTGCAATGCTTTATCGTTCTGTTTTTTCAGATGACATTACGTCCACCATATCCCCATTTCCAGATCCAACTGAGGCTTTTTTTTTCATTTTGGCAATGGAAAATGAATGATTGAAACCCATATCATATTTTCTTGAAGCAATCCACATGGACTATAATGACATTCTAGGCACAACTTTCTAGGTTGCTTGGCCAAGGAACCAGATTCAGGTGTCATGTTGATGAAATTATGTGGCCACATCCAAATGGCAGTATGTAAACACCTTCTCTTGTGTTTTGTTCAATATATGACTTCCGTACCACAGTACGGGCCTACACAGATTTATTTGTGTTTGTTAATATTGCATGGTGTACATATAATGTTTTTATGTTTTTTTAAAAAGGTCTTCTATCAATGCTGCATTTAGTTGATCAAAAATACAGTAAATGTCATTTATCCTTGTGATGGCAAAGCTGAATTTTTTTCGAAGTCTTTAATGTCACAATCCTTCAGAAATCATTCTAATATGCTGATTTGGTGCTCTTCTTATTAATAATGTTAAAAACATTGATTATTATTAGTGTACCAAGGTTTCCACACAACTATTAAGCAGCAAAAAAACGTTTTTAACATTGATTATAATAAGAATAAATTTCCAAATTAGGCTTTTTAAAGGCTCATGCGCTCTTAGAAATAAAGGTACAAAAAGCTGTTACTGGGGTGGTACCTTTTCAGAACTTAAAGGGTCCATTTTGGGACCTTAATATTAATACTTAAAGGTAAACAGGTAGAAAAGTGTAGCTTTTCAAAAGGTACCGTCCCAATGACAGCTTTTGTACCTTTATTTCTAAGAGTATGTAGGAGTAATGGCTGCTGAAAATGAATCAAATAATAAGGAATAAATGACTTTTTAAAATAAATTAAAATAGAAACCAGATATAAATTGTAAAGCTATTAATATCCTACAGTTTTATTTTGTATATAATTGCAAATAAATGCAGACGAGGCGTGCATGAGAGACCTTTTCAAAAACTGGTTTTAACCAGTCATGCACTTTCAACATATAGTCAAATTAATTAACAATTTGGTATTTTGATTAAGGCGTTTTCTTCTGAGAACACTAAGCTGGCCCTCACTATGTACTGCAGCAGATTTCAGCTTTAACTATCCTTGTGGGGACATTTGAACCCCCAACAACGTAGGCAAAATGCGACCTGCAGACACAAAAAGCGGAGGACCTGCTGTTACGCTCCGGACAATCATTTTTTCTAACACTATAACCTTCAGTCAGTCGTTTACTTTAACATTCATCCATCTCTCATACTCACGTACACACTCAAATCCATTAAGACTCAGGAAGCTGGGATAGCTGGCGTTAAAGTTATGAGTCATTAAAGTAAATCTGAGACAGATCAGACCTTAAGACATCACTGGAAAATGCAATACCGTTATACACTCAAGTGCAGCTCTGGTGTAGAAATACACACACACACAGGTTTTTTGACTGGTAGGTAGATGCTCTTACACCCTGGAGGCAGCCTGACCCAATTCTGCCTCAGAGAAGATGCTGTAAGGAATCTTTTCCCTGCTCTTTGCTCTTCTTTCTCGCTCCTTCTGTTTCTCGCTTTCGCTGCAAATTATGCATGCGATAGTGACAGTTTAAAACAATAATATTACAAATAAAGAAACAGAGGTGTTGGTGTGAGAAAGTGTGTAAATTATGGAGAGCGAAGGGGGAGGTGTGAGTGGGGACATGCTGATGTAAGGTTTAAGGTTTCACGTCGATGAAATGAGGGGTTTCTCTATTAAGCCGCATGCGCCCTCTGCTGACAAGACAGCGGTGTTGCACCCTCGCTTCAGCACCCACCCAGTTCTATCTCACCGTTCGTGTCTCTTCTTTAATCCCCTCAGATTCTTTCTTTGTTTAAAGAGGGGGTGCGTATAGGAAAGATGAAAGATATCCACCTCTGTGACTAAGTATGTCTGTCTCTACACTTTGTGTGCGTGTGTGTGTGTGTGAGTGTGTTAAATAATGATCGCGTAGACTCCCACGCTACATTCTCTCGTGCTCGTGGACCACCATGAGTGTTCAAGGAAGGGACGCAGATAATTCAGGAGGAACATCAAACACAGACCACCACCACACATGTATGAAATATTAATAAAGGCATCCCTCTTACATAATATACAATGCTTATGTAAGCGCTCTATTTAAGTAGAAGATATTGTTTAATGATCTCTCGAAGAAGGGAGGAGCCCTATGTGTCGGTTCCATTGATTACATAGGCTCAGATGAACTAATATGATCCGTGTTGCCAAGTCAGCGGTTTCTTCGCAGAATTGGGATACTTGGGATACAGGTCGTTTTCCATGTCCGGGGGTCCCAAAAACCTAATAGTTGGAAGCTAGCATGCACAAACAGTCAACTGTCCATGGAATAACTGTCAAAAACTTGCATCTTACCCCTCCAGATTTTTCCGTTGAGTAGCAATTGAGCGTGTTTTGTTGGGAATACCTGGTAACCCTGAATATAATCCTTGGTAATGGAGGAAACTGGACAGGGAGCCATGAATCTTAGCAAGTTGTCTTACGTCGACTATTAAGCAAACTGAATATGAGAAACGAAACGAGTAAAGTTATTTGGACTTTGCTGCAGGTGGGTCATTCTAAAAGAAAGCTTTATATAGGCTAGAGCTTTTCCTAATCCATTAGTTGTATGCCAGACGTAACTTTTAGGTTGCTATATAGTTTAGGCCTGTATGTAAAACTTAATACTGTAGATTAAAAACATAAACAGAAATGAGAAATAATGTCTTGACAAAGTAGCCTACAAATGTACACAAATGAATAAAACTGATTCTGTCAATGAAAAAAAAAGGTTGCTAAGATAATGAAAAACCTGCAATTTTGTGTGCTGCTTGCGATATGTATTTTATTATTGTCAATAGAAAATATTCTTTATGGCAGCAGAATTATGTTACAGCATCCACCAGCAGGGGTTAACTGGGCAATACTGGAGTCAAACCATGAGCCTTTATTTGGACCAGAATCAAGTGAAAGAGCATTTTCTATCAGTTTTCAGTCAGAAGGTATAATTAAATTGTATTTAATTAATCATTCCATTTGGATGACATACTAATCAATACATTTTAGACCTTACAGTTCATATTTACTTCAATAAATCAGCAATGGCAGAACATCATACTTAAAATTTAGATTTTATTTTTATAGTCACAAGTTGGACAAGTGCCCATTAATTACATTAATTACAACTTTAGTATAAAGGTTACAGTAGCTAGAATATGTACATATTGGATATTTGAAGAGGCACATCAGTCGAACTGATTTCTGTGCTCAAAGTGCACGCAAAATAACTGTTTCCAAGCAGGTTTCCCCATCTTCCGTTGGTCAGAAATGTTACTTTTCGTGCATCTACCAGCAGGAGCTCACAAGGCCATGCTAACCAGCAAAAACCAGAGGTAGATATGAGAAAGTACCATCAAACAAACCTTTAAATGCTACTGTTTCAGTAGTAGGCCTCTATTCTCCTAATTGGATTAGACCATTGAAGTGAACAGGAAATGAGAGAAAGCTTTCAACAAAACATCCCTGTTGTTGGGAACAATCTCTCTCTTAGCCTTACGCAAACATGCTCAAACACACATAGCAAAATCAGCGTGTCTGTCGACTGGTAATGCTACGGTTACTGGCTCTCTCCTTTGATAAGTTTCCTAATGAAGGCTGCATAAATTAGAAGTTTCTCTCTGAATATTAATAACGCATATATCATTGGTGCTGTTGTTTCTGTTGCTTCCATGGAGCTGATTTACATATGAAAAATGGAAGCTTTCTGAAAACAGAATTTCTGAAGTTTTTGACCTAAAAAGATGTCCTAGATACCTCGAAATCCACATCAAACATGCTCCTCTCCCTCTCTTCCTCTCTCTCTGTTCCTCACGTACACGCTCACACGCAGGGACACAAGCACAGCCACCATTTTTAGGTACCATGACATCATCTCTGTCAGATTTTCAAAATAATTAGTAGCTTTCTTCATGCCTGGCATACGCTGTAGTGAATCATTTTTTAGCTGGAACTGTCATAATGATCCAAACGAGAAACTTTGATCACACCCTGTATTCACTAACGATTGTGGTGTTTAAACCAGTCATGATGTCTTTAATGATGTGTTTTTGATAACATTTTTGCTGGTCTCTTTGAAAATTCCTGCAACTACATAATCGCACTGGAAAATACGCAAACCCTATTGTTCGGGACTTTCACAGGGATTCTACTGTAAGAAGATGAATGTGATGAGTAAACTGTTTTGATCCCTGTCTGCAATTACGGTATTAGAAATGTGTGCAAGGTCTCTTGCGTACTGACATTGAGCTGTGAAGGCTAAAGGAGAGCCTGCACTTTGATCCAAAGGAAAGTTTAAAAGTTAAATGCAGATGTCTTCCAAAAGTCCCTTATGTTGTCATCAGTAAGAGTAATGTTGTGTTCAGTTACATACAGTATACTGTATAGAAGGAAAATTCTTAATTATTAATTTAGAAATATTTATACAATTTTTAAAGTGATTTTTTTTCTCTATGTTTCTGCATATTGGTTGCACTAAACGTTTTGGTAACACTTTACAATAAGGTGCCATTTGTTAACATTAGTTAATGTATTAACTAACATGAACAGTACATTTATTAAAGTATTTATTCATCTTTGTTAACAGTAATTTTAATAATGCATAAATGCTGAAATTAGCAATTTCAGAAATTAGATTTTAATAAGCTGTGAAGCAGTTACACTGTGCATTTTTATTCTAAGAAATGAAAACAAAGTATTATGCATTTACATTTTTATCCAAAGCAAGAGGAACAAAAGCAGTTGATCAAAGAATGAACCATATTTCTAATACACAATGTCAGGTTTATTAGACAGATTAATAAAGTTTGCTTTTCAATAATTTAATTCCTTTTATGAGGATTTTCTTAATTATTTCTTCAAGCTCTATCTAAAAACAACAAATAAATATTAAATCGTTAAACTGTACAGGGTGGGCCATTTATATGGATACACCTTAATAAAATGGGAATGGTTGGTGATATTAACTTCCTGTTTGTGGCACATTAATATATGTTAGTATATGTGAGGGGGAAAACTTTTCATGATGGGTGGTGACCATTAAGGTGTTTCCATATAAATGGCCCACCCTGTACACTCTAAAAATGCTGGGTTGTTTCAATCAAACTTTGGGTCAAATATGGACTAACCCAGCTGTTGGGTTACATTTTTACATTACATTTTTGTCAAAACTTTTTAATGAATCAATAGATAAGAAAACAAAAATGAGTATCATGCTACTGTCCCCAAAGCGTTCCCTATGGTGTTTTATTAATGGTGATCATTATTTCAAATCACACTGTCTATGCGTACATGACAATGTCTTCAAAAATTGAGCATCACAATAATGTTCCTTTGAAACTGAAATAAAGGAATTGTGTATCCTTGTGAATTTCAGGGCCTTGAGCAAGTGTGTGTGAGTGCGTTCAGCTCCCTCCTGTTGTATGAGTGTGTTTGGGTCTTGCGTTGCATGGCTCAGTAATCCCAGTGCAGTCACAAGCTAACAGTGCCTCTCTCCTGCCGGGATTTAGCGCACACAATGTGAGCGGCATGTGACTGCATTAGCATAGCTCACTGTCAGACTACACTGGTCTAATCTCTGTACAGTCACGAACCACAGCACCAACAAAGCCTAAGAGAATAATAAAGCAGGAGGAAACTCTTGAAAAAGAAGTATCTGTCCACAGCGGTGGGTTACAAAGAGTTTTTGTTATTTTGGAAACAACAAAACACTATTTTAACGGCCATTAAAAATTCCCTTGTGCCCCTGATAACATCATTGATCTCACCAAGACCCATTGATTGGGGTCTGTCCTCTCTCACCTTATTCTTTTCCCTTTAGGAATACATTAAGGCTTCATAAAGCTCTTTTATAAGAGCAGTTTTGTCATATGAGCAACTGAGTGAATGTTATCACAAAGCAACTTTTATTCAAAACGCTAGGAGGAAAAAGTGCAGGAACAAAAAGTTTAGGTTCTCAGGGCTGCGGCAACGTGCCAGAAACTATGATGGTCATGTGAATTAGTTATGATGTAAGTTACAAACTAATGACTGAAATCATGCCTGCTTTTGGGTCCCATTCAGAACAGTGAACTTCAGGCAAGAGCATTCCAGAAATTCTTTGAATTGAAGGAGTAAAGCCCAGCAGACCAAACACACGAGGCTTTCAAGCTGCTGTTCATTAGTGAACAGAAGTTTTAGGTGCTTCTGGCTGGACCTAATCAACAAAACTATTTTAATTAAATATCTGTCATTTTAATAACATAACAGAGCCAAAATTAGAAACTTTATTTATTCTAAATGCGCCTGAGTATTCTTTGAAGAAAATGCATGTTTTTATATTGATTTTCAGCAGGATTAAATTGTTTTAGAGTGAATTAATGAATAAACAAGCAACCAAGAAAACAAATCTAATTTTCAGTTTATTTCAAATGATCAATTTTATTTTTTTTAGCTATGATTCATAGCTGTGGCGCAATGCACCTTATGTAAAATGTTTTCACCTTTTTCTGATAAACGACCAAAATCTATTTAACACAAGATATAAAACTGCATACTCATGACTCCTGAGTAGTGCATGAAAAAGTCAAGGATTACATTTATTTTATTTTATTCCAAAATATAATGCCAAGAAAAAAGATTGTCCACGTTTATGGACACAAATGTTATTTTCTTCAATTTGTGATCTTACATGGATACATGGAATATCAAGTAATATATCAGAACAACAATGTGTGGAATTGGACCACCTTTATGCATTGTATGGTTAAAAATATGGAGTGGCACATTAGCAAATGCAATGTACCATACAGTATAGTTTAACCAGTACTTTCATAAGTTATGCTTTAAGTTATTTTATGAAGTCATTGGTCACTTAACCCAATGTTTTACCTCAATCAAAGTTAAAAAAGTTCCAAAATAAAACTGTAGCATGTAGGTCTCCACGATGATGTTCTCTCACTCTTGAATTGCCCTAATGTTCTGCCCTGATGAACTCACAGGTAGGCCTTAATTACTATACGAGTGAGATATGTCATCGTGGCTTGGTGCGATTCCACACAGCATTCTGCAAAGCCTTGCGACTTTTCCAGAAAATCCTCGTTGTTCTTGACACCAACTCAAAGGGAGATCGAGGATCCCAGTCCAGAGACCTCCACTTTTGAGTTCAACACACCTGGAGCCAGCTAATTCCCTCATCCATCTCAAACACTCTAAAAAAACACACACACACCAACAAATAGACCCTACAAAAAGAAGGCAGTTTCGGACATCTGTGGTTTTCCACCATGGGACTGTGTTCTCAAAATGGATTGTTAGTGATGCTGCTGTTTCATCTTTGCCAGGCACAAGGTATGGTAACATTTTCTTCAATGACACTGTAAAATTGAGCTTGAAACCAGATGTTAAGGAATCGGATTACTGTACAAAGTCTATATAAAGGATATTACCCTTGGGGCAAAACAGCTTAGTCTATGTTGAGTCAGCATTAGATTTCAGTAAGTTTCACTGATTTTGAGGTTGAGATCAATTACTAAAATGTTATCTGCATAATCAATTTTCCTGGTCATTCCAAAGGCAGTTTGCTGATTATTTGCTTAAAAGCCAGTTTTCTACATGTCAACCAGATCTGAAACCAATAAAAACTTCAAATCAGTTTGTCAAGGCAGAATGGTAACCACAGTCCTGGCAGCCTCAGCCTGAGTTTGGCTGTAGTACAAACAAACTAATATCTCTATAGACTTCAGACTGAGATCCCATTAGCTTCTTCATTTCAGGCCTATAAAAGTGATTCAATCGCTATTTCCCAGCACCGCAACACCTTCATGCAAATCAACTGTGAGATCTCACATTTCACGGGAATTCACACAAATCTATTGCACTTTCCTTTGAAAATTGCTGTGAAAACAAAGGCCTAAATTGAAGATGACAAAATATATCATACAAAAAGTAAGTACATAGTTTGGTACAGTATTTTCTTTTTCATTTATTTAACTAATATGCTTTTGTTTTTTATTGAAAAGTCAATCATTTCTGTTTCCAAACACACATTGCAGAATTTCAGCTTGTGATGATTCTTATGTGTATTTTCAGGCACAGAGCTAAAATGCATGAAGTCTCACAACATACTATTTTAAGAAACTGTGATTTTAAAAGTAAAAACAACTGTTACCCTAGAGAAAGTCTTAAGCTACTGTAAGTCTGTCATCACAAATATAATTGGATATTAACTGTATGAAATTTTGTTAAAAAGCTTGAAAATGGCTTCAGATTTTAACAGTGTTCTCTGTGACCACTGGTGCTGTTCATCAGGGTTGTGCCCCGTTCAAAATTCAGCTGAGAATGGCTCAAGATAGCAAAGACAGAATGTATTAATACAAAAACTGTTATTATTACAAATGATGGCTGAACGCTGAAAAGCAAAGATATGAAAAAAAATAAATTTTTTATAATGTATTATAATATGTATTGTAATATAAACATGTAATATTTTACATGTTTATATTAGCCTTTAGTAAGCTAATCATCCATGAGCATATAAATATGTCACAACATTATCTTCTGGTGATAATGACTTCTCTCTGGTGATGTACGCAAAAGACATTTTCAATGCTTTAGTGAGCTTATTCATGTCAAAAACAAAACACAATCAAAAATCTATGTAAGTTCCAAGTTCCTTTAGTACATTTGCTTTCTTTTTGATGATCTGTTACACTAAGATGCCTGTCACAAAATGGAAGAAAAGATATATTGGTATTTTGGTTTCATTAGAAAAATTCACTTTAAAAAGTCAGATAGATAGCTAGATAGATAGACAGGTGGATGGATGGAAGGATGGATGGATTGATAGAAATTCCAATTCCTTTCCATTTAATTCAAATTCCAACTCATAAACTGAAATGTAGGCAATTTTGTCTAAACCTGGTGCTATTCAAACTCACAGAAAGAATGATGTAATCCTGCTGCAGTTTAGCAACTTGACAATGTTGACCTGGTCAAATTTGCTCTAGAGTCTGAAGTTTTCTTCACTGCTTTGCGCAGATGATGCTCTCCTCTCCCCTGACCCCGAACCAGCCCCACCAAGCCTGGGTGATGTGATTGATGCAGTTAAGGCAGCCTTTGAGCAGGAAGTACAGATCTCGACAACCGGCACTGTACACCAGGCCTTGGAGCAGGTCGTAGGTGAACTCTCGCCACAGAAGACTCCAGATGTGCAGTCACCAGTGGAGACCGTGGCCGATTATACAACCGAAGTAGCAGCTGAAAAGGAGGCAGCAGTGATCACTGAAGCAGAACCAGATGCTCATGTTTTTGAATCAAGCAAACAGACATTTGAGGAACCAGCTCAAGAAGGTCTGAGTCAAGATATTGAGCTTGCAGAGGAGAATCAAGGACTAATACCTAAGGATGAGTCATCAATTTCAGAGCCAGGTGAGAAATCACTTATAAAACCAGGAGAGTTGTTCTTTGAGGCAGTAGATTCAGTTCAGGAACCACTAGAATCAGTTTTGCGAGACCCTGAGATTGTTGAAGAGCGCAAACCAATGACCGACAAAAGCCATGCAGATGAATCACCTGTTCAGATGTATCCTGATACACAAAAAGAAGAACAATCAGAAAGAGGAGCTGCAGAAATGCAAGTGGTTGAAGATGAACATGTAGAAGAACCAGAACAGGGATTTGCTAACAATGAGGCTCAGTTGTCTCAGACGGAAGAGAAAACTGCAAAAGGGGAAATAGAGAAAGTAGAGATGATAATAAGGGGGGAACAAGTTAAACTACAAGGACAAGAAGAATCGGTGGAAAGGCAAGATACAGAATGGGATAAGGAATTAGAGTATAGTCAAGAGGAATGGCAGGCAGTAACAACACAGATGGGTCCAGATGGTGGAGTGGTTGATATGGATGAAGCAGAACAGGAAGTAGCGGATACTAAAGAAGATGTGACTGAAGTTGAAGCAAGGAGAGAGGATGTAGAGGCACAGCTCCAGAAGGTATCAAGAAAGGAAGAGGTTTATCCAACCGACAAAACAGTACTGGAGAAAACTCGACAGGAACCAGGTAATGAACTTATAATTAAAGTGCATTTATCACTCAAGACAATTTTAAAACAATAAAAGTGATACAATTCAACCTCTAAATACCAAATTTCAATTTTTGCTTTCTGTTAGAAGCATAACATTTTCTAGACCAGTAGTACACCACAGCAGCAAATTATTTAGTTGTGGTTTCCCAATTGTGATGGTGTTTCTCCCTCCAAAACTAATGCAATTAGACTTTCACTGTCTGATCTTTGCACTTACAATAATACAGCAAAGCAACAAAGCTGCCTAGGGCATCCCTTCAGTTTATAACAGCGAAAAGACTCATAACATGTATCTCTGGAGATGTCTGGCTCCTGGGTGCACTCTGAGTCATCTATCCACCATTAATTACACAGTCACACACTGAAGTATACTGAAATACACTGCTCACTCAGGCTGTGCACAATGGGGATTTAGATGCTATAACTTCATTTCAATTCTGGATTGAATAGTGTTGTGGAATCTTCCTAAATAGAATAGAAGAGAATAAAATAGGAATTATGTGGTATAATAGCAGTTGTTGGTTTTTTTTAATCAAAGGATAAGTATCTTTTGGGAGTGTGGAGAATAATTAAGCCCACACAAACACCTGCAAACAATAATAATAATATCTTCCTTTACAATGGGAAATAGTAACTGAAACATATTGAAAGAAATGAAAAATGTGTTATTTGTATTTGGATATGTCCTGAAACATCCAATATGGCCATGTTAACTTTTAAGTATAATTTACAGCATAACAGTATTTACAAATCAGTTTTTTTAAATCTTTATATTGTAATTAATTAATTAGTTAAATGTAATGTCATCCATATGTATTTATATGCATTCATGTGTGTTAGTGTCACACACACACAGAAACACTTCACACCAATTAATACTGTCAATTCAATATTCTATGAACCCAAAAGCATTCCTAATTTTTTTTATGTCTCATATTCTATCCATTAGTTAATAACATTTTGGAATATATACAAATATACAGAAGTGTTAGTACTGCCCTCAGTGAAAAAATATCCCATACTATATTAAGTACTAATGAGATCAAGTTGCATTTTATGATCTGCCTAAATGAAGAGTGTGGTCTGTTTTGGTGTCTGTCCAAAGCTCCAGAGCCTAATTTCTAATGAACCACTGTCCTATATGTTCCTGCTCCTGCTGCTCCTGTGACCTACATACAGAAACACATTCATCCTGCTGAAGCTAAGATACCCCTAAACCTTAATTCCCACACAACATGGACTTTACCCTCCAATCCTCCTAAAAGCACTTCATGCTCTACTGAATCAAATGGCCTCTGTCACAGTTGGTTGTAGTCAGATAAAGCAGACTTTCTTCATTTCTGCGCACGGGATAAATTTGTATAAGAAATGAGAATCTGTTATAAATGATTTAGTGATTCAATGATATTTTATGAGAGTAAGTATTTTATTAAAACTTGAAGATTTTAGTTGTTAGTTGCTTACCAATATCCTTAGCAACATTCTTTCCAACATCATGAAAATGGCCTTACATACAATATATAGTAATTTTGTATACTGGCAATCAAACATCTCTTTGCAAAAGCTTCTTTGAACCTATATTGAACTCTTTTATACCTAGTTGTTGTGTCTCACACATGTAAGTATGTACTGTGAGAGCGTCATTTTAAATTCCATACGTGTCCTCCAGCTCTCATCTCATCTTTCTTCTGCAATTTTCACCACTCTGTTAAATGTCTCCCCTATTTCACAACAGAGGTCACCGTAGATACTCAGGGACCAATTAAGTTGCAGGAGCCTGTTATCGGGAAGTCAAAAGCAACAGGCGGTGAGGCTCTTGATGACACAAATTTCCTGTCAAACCTGTCGCCTCCTTGTCTGTAACGCAATGAATGTCTGGAAACTTCTTCAGATTTTACAGGTAAAACACATGAGGCCAGTGATGTAAATGAGATTATCACCTCCAGAGACCCGAACAAGAACAATCAGGGTGTACCGGTGTTGATGAACACTGTTGAGGAACTGTCACCAACACCAGTTCTCAAATTAAGGCTCGAAAATACTGATGAGCCGCTAGAGGAACATGTTGAATCTACACGTATGTCAACTACAGAAATATCATTTAAACATGCCGAAGTTAAATGTTATCTAAACAAACTTACAAAACTGTTTTTGAAAACATATACTGTACAAAACACTCATCAATGTTGTTTGATAGTCTGAATATATTTTTTTAAAACATCGAGATATATGCTGAGACATGCTGTATTTATATGTTATGTTATTATATAACATAACATATAAATGTTAAAAGTTAAAAATAATATATCAGATAGGGTTAGGCTTAGGAAGGGCTTTATTGTCCTGATAAGGTGGCATCCCTTTTATATTTTGAATTAAAATCATATTTACACTCAACACGTTATTATTGTGTATTGTATTATTATGTAGTACAGTACTACTATTTTAATATAGTGTAAATAGAATCTATTGCTATTTGCACTTAGTGCACATAGAATTCAATATATTTTATTATATTACACTGTAAAAAGAAAATCGTAAAATGTACGATAATAAAGCGGGAAGCTGTGGTTGGCAGAATTAACACTATTTTAGGGTTACGGTTTTAAGTTAAATTTACAGTTAAATACCGTAATTTTGTTAAATGGTATATTGTTAATAATCTATCCAGCTGTCTCTCTTTTTGGTCTATTAAAACTTAAAGTTATTTTTGTTTAAAACTAATGCAAAATCACCTTTAACACAAAATAACTGTAAGAGACATTCAGACAACACGTTACAAAATTGCAAATATAAAAAAATAGCTAGAAAATAAAACAGCATATTATTTAGTTGTTGCCTATCAGTATTTTCTTATGGCCGAGCACCTGTCGCTGACTATATATTTAAAAAAATACATTTTTGAAGAGATTTGTATTTTGTACTCTATTTGTGGAAAATGCCAGATGGTAGTCTCTATAGAGAGACACAGCTGCTCGTTTCTCTTTTTAGATTTATTTAACTTATATATTTGACAGTACTTTCTCTTTCACGCTTCAGAGACCAAAGCCATAGGGCAGGAAGCATGGAAGATAGGAGCCATAGCAGCAGCTTTCTTTCTCATTCTGCAAACTGCTGTCACCATTGTCTACATTCTGAAGTGCAGGAGAAAGCCGAATAGGTTTGTGTGTGCTTTGTAAGAATGTAATTAGTGTTACAGTTTTTCTCAGTCGCTTTGGTGCATTTGGTAATACTTTATTTTAAGGGCCCCAAATTATGCATTAGTTAAGCATAAATAAACTAATAATTTATGATTAACTTGAACACGCACATATAGTACTATGTGCAATATAGTACTAGTACTGAACATATAGTAATATTAGCCATTATTTACAATTCATTAGTCATAAACTTAAATATTACTCAATAGGTGCCATAATTAATATGGATTTAAGTTTCACTTTAGAATAGGGGTCAAATTCCATTTATTAGCACTATATTAATGGTAGTTTAGCCTTAATTGTTAGCTTATCATAATCAAAATGTCACACGCACCGGATCACGTGAGGTCACGAGGACCCGGAAGTAACCTCACGCAGGTATTTAAGCAGGAAGC
>JAUYWG010000031.1:9338337-9355412 GCA_034779775.1 Enteromius afrohamiltoni | reverse complement strand
TCTTCTCTTCTCTTCTCTTCTCTTCTCTTCTCTTCTCTTCTCTTCTCTTCTCTTCTCTTCTCTTCTCTTCTCTTCTGGTCCTTTGTAGTTGACAGGCTCATGGAATTCTTTATTCACCCTTATTATACAAAAGCACCATGGATGCATAGATAATGCAGAACCTCTCTCTCTTTCTTGGTGTCTAACTTTCTCTTTTTTTATCATTTGGTGCTTCTTGATGTCACTTGGAAGTGCTACAGTGCCGTCTTTTGTGGGTGTGTGTGTGTGTAAGGCTCTCCTCAGAGATCACAGGAGTCCAAGTGTGAGAGTGTCTGAGAGATCAAAGGGGGAAATATGAAGACACCAGGCTTGCCAAAGATCACAAGGTCTGTTGCGCGCACACGTATGTGTGTGTGTTTGTGTGGGTGTGTGCTCTACCTTTCTGCGATATAAAGATCACATCAGGTTGTGAGTATTATTTTTGTCATTGTGACAATCACACCAGATACTTTACACAAATCTGAATGCACAAATGTGGTATAGGGTGACTTTGGTTTTGAATGGTCCTGTCAGTTTCTGACTTTGTTTGTTTGTGTTTGTTTGGGCACTGTAAGATCAAAGTGCTTCTGTCAAAGTGTGTGTGTGTGTGTGTGTCACCATTTAACTCTGTGCTCTTTTGTTCAGGGTGAGAGAGAGGCAGCTGCTTAATTGGACAGACAGTTCTCTCATCTCACACACGGACACACACACACAGTCTGGCACTGACAGAATAACACTTCACTTTCACCACCAGAGACTAACATTCTCTCTCTCTCTCTCTCTCTCTCTCTCACACACACACACACACACACACACAGAGAACATGCAATTAGACCAAACAAAACAACACACTTAACAGCAATAAATAAGCCCCAAAACATATTCTTGTTTATTGCACACACACATGCAAAAGTGCAAGTATATAATAAATCAAAAATCCATGAGATGCAGTGCATTACAGTGTTTTATACCACAGTTAATGGCTGTTATTAGGCACAGCATGAAGCAGTTTGCTTTTATAAAATGGAATCAGAAGTATGAAAAAACACTAGTATTTCAGCTCCAATTCAGGTTGTTATACATTACAGTGAAGACATAGACATCTATCTATCTATCTATCTATCTATCTATCTATCTATCTATCTATCTATCTATCTATCTATCATCTATCTATCTATCTATCTATCTATCTATCTATCTATCTATCTATCTATCTATCTATCTATCTATCTATTCCCATTCTTAAGTCAGGAATTGCAGTAATATACCCCCTTTTTGTTTATTAATGTACAAACTGCACTGCAAGCACACAGCATAGTAGAACTGTAATTGACAGCACAGTTGTAAAGACCCACTGCACAGGCTCGCCTGGATAAGGATGTTAGGCGTGGGAACTTGTTGTGTTGGCTGAGGGACAGTGGCGTGATAAATGACATAACCGTATCTCAGCTGTTGTTTTCACATGAGCTTTTTGTTCCTTCTGAATTATATTCATATATGCATAAAAGCACCATATGAATGTATGCAGAGGCATTGCTGTGGTCAACCTAATGCTGAGGTCATACATGCCAGTGCAGCATTCAAGAACAGACCCCATAAATATGGAATATCTATACTGCTGTCAGCAACACGCATTATGAGAATCTATTTTGTGCAGGCTGAATTTTCAATCACTTACTCATCTTCATGTCTGCCTTAATGTATACGCGTTTGTTTTTTTTCTGTGGAACACAAAAGATAATATGAAGTATGTTTTTGTCAATATAATGCCATTCCGAAGTAAAATCAAACCCAAAATAAAATAGATATTCTTCAATCTCATGGTTTTTTTCTTTATTTGTTTGGTTTTTTTAGACAGACATGTCAGAATTTTAATTTTAGGTAAATTATCATTTTAATTTGTTATGTTTAAGTGCAGTCTTACACTGAGAGGGTCATTTGATCTTTTCTATGTGGAAAATGCATATGTAATTGCAGAATCCAGCCATAAAAACAGAATTTACTGTATACACTCGAAAGTTATGGAATTTGCCAAATTTTGGAAAGATCAACAAATAGTGGTATGTTTCTTAAAGGCTTCACAGCAACCTGTCAAAATAAAAGTTTGGTGTAACCTGAAGAAACTGTAACAGAAATATTGCTTATTGTAATGTGCTACTTCTGTTTATAAAATTATTATTAAAACTTTATTTTTGTCATGTTCAGCTGGATGGGCCAGCTCAGGCCACTGGATGGCACTCCAGCGCCCAGCGAACTGTGTGTTTGTCTGTTTTCATTCATGAACTTTCATTCAGTACTTATGTCTCCGCCCCTTTGTATGTTGCCATAGCAACTCATTTCTAATCTCCCACTGACCCAGTTTCACCTGTATAAAACCCCGGAAGTGTTTGCATGTCTTCATGGTCCAGCTGTTAGTTTCTCCACCCATGTTCCTGTGATTCTTGTTCCCGTGTTTCTATTGTCTGTTCTTCTACTGTCTGTTTATATTTACTGTGTATCGACCCACGCCTGGACTCTGACCATTCTCTTGCTCTGCCTCCTCCATGCACTTGAACCTGCACGTTTCCTCACCTCTCTTACGTGACAGAATGGACCGACTGGGAAAATGCCCTCTTAGACTGGACCAACTGAAAGCGCCCTCCAAGGGTTGAGCAGCCACCAGTGGAGCCTCTGGAGATGGAACCGACATCTCCAGAGGGATTGCAGCCTCTGGCAGACTCGATGGAGTCTCCGAACCACACACAGGTTCCGGAGGTTCTGGCCATGGGACCTCACAGTCTTCATGGAGCTTGGGTGAATTAAATGACTGGGAGTCTGGATCACAGACCGGGTCTGGCGGATCCAGCCACCATGGGTCCGGATCACAGACAGGGTCTGAAAACCAAATCGCAAGCCGACATCACAAGACATGGCTCCTCCTATCGTGTAACAGGAGTAGGGCCCATTATTGGCGGCCTAGGAACCGCGAGGACCCTCTGCAGCTCGACTGGTTGCATAACCGAGACTGGCTGGACTGAACAAGGCCCCTCGTGCCGTGCTATGGGGCTCGGACCCGTTACTGACTGGTCAGAAATCGTGAGAGCCTTCTGCAGCTTCTCGGGCTGCGTAACCGGGACTGGCTGAGCTGAACACGACCCCTCTCGTTCTGCTGTGATGGCAGAACCTGTCACTAGCGTCTCAGGGATTGTTAGGACGGGTGTCAGCTCCTAAAGCCATAAGACCTTAACCGACTGGGCTTGAAACAGCACCCCTGTCTATATTACCGGGACAAACTGAGCTTTACATGGCTCACTATACAGTGAAATGGGAATGGGACCCGTCATCTGTGGACCGGAAACCACAGGGTTTGCTGAGAGTAGCTTTCCTGGCTGCAAAACTGGCACTGTAACCAACGGAGTCTGGCATGGCTGCACGGGGTCTGGAAGCAGCAGGCTGGGTAGATCCTCCCAGCGATCTGTCAAAGACCATTTTGTTCGGCTTCCCGCGATCGGCGTCCCTTTTGCGTTGCACCTCGCGATCAGCATCCATCTTGCGCCGTCCGCCATATGGCCATGCGAAAGCCTAGCCACGGGTTCGGTTTGAGGCTCGCAGCACGGTGATTCTGCTGCTCCTTACCGCGAGCGTGAATGTCCTCCTCCACTTCTTTTACGGTGTAGGATGACCCACAAAACGCCAGCACAAAGTCTATGAGTCTTTCCAAAGACCAGTTTTGGCCTTCCGCATGCAAAACGTGCAGCAAATCACGGTCTAATCCTGACAGGAAATACCCCGAAATAGTTTTCTGATCCACATTGACTTGGTGTGAAACAGTTATAAAGTCCTGCACATACTCATCAATGTGACGTCCTTTTTGATATAAGGACAGCAAAAATGTCTCTGATGCTTGATGTAAATCCTGCCTGCGAGGCAATGAATAGTCTCCCTGATCAAACCAGCTGCTGAACTCTGTAGAACTTTCCATTCTGTCACGTAAGAGAGGTGAGGAAACGTGCAGGTTCAAGTGCAGACTGTTTATTAACAAACACAGGGCAAAACAGACAGGCTTAAGGTAGTACCGGCAGGCGGGGATGGAGGAGGCAGAGCATGAGAATGGTCAGAGTCCAGGCGTGGGTTGGTACACAGCAAATATAATCCAAACAGACAATAGAAACACGGAAACAAGAAACACAGGAACACGGGTGGAGAAACTAACAGCTGGACCGTGAAGACATGCAAACACTTCCGGGGTTTTATACAGGTGAAACTGGGTCGGTGGGAGGAGATTAGAAATGAGTGGCCATGGCAAGATACAAGGGGGCGGAGACATAAGTACTGAATGAAAACAGACAAACACACACACACAGTTCGCTTGGCGCTGGAGTGCCACCCAGTGGCCTGAGCTGGCCCATCCAGCTGATCATGACAATTTTAAAGGTATATTTACCAGAAAAACACCCTATTTAGGTTAAATGCACAACACATTAAATTAATATTTAATGAAAATGTTACAGCTGAATTCAGAAAATTAGTAGAAAACTGAATTTGGTCAAAATACATTTTCTTTACATATAAACTGTAATTTATTTTTATAGGTTAAGTTTCATGATTTAGTTTAATTGGGCATGCTATTTAATTAATAAAATTGAATTAAATTAAAAAAGGAATTCAGATTTCATATGGCCCTACACTGAAAGAGCATCCAAAATATCATAGGGATTGTTTGACTTGGGCCAGTAAGCAACCTCCCCGAACATGACAAATCACATAGCAATGCCCTGGCAACCACCCATTAGAGCCTGGCATCATGTCGGCCAGATTTTCATTGGCAAACACCATCATTTTCTTCAGAAATGTGCCGTTTTGGATTGCTTCGTGTTTATCTCCCTTCATTTTTGTTTAGGGGGTTTGTGTGTGTATTTGTCTGTTAGCATTGGAGTGTGCATATATGTGTTTCAGATTGTGTTTGTGTCTGTGAGTGTGTGGGGAGTATTTTTTCACTCTAATGGCATCTTTAGCTAGAACGTAACGATGGAAACCACGTTGCCACGGAAACACTGCATGTCTCTTTGAATTAGAAACCTCTCCATATACACACCCTTCCTTCTCTCTCTCTCTCTCTCTCTCTCTCTCTCTCCCTCCTGTTACTGTTAGTGACAGTGCAGCTGTCCCTAGTCAGGAAGTGTCAGAGCAGAAAGATATTCAAATTCAAATAAAATATATAGTGCAGAGAGATAAACTGAGAGGGAGAGGGAAGTAGTGAGATGGACTTCCTTGAAGGGAGAGTTAAAGAAATAATTATCCACCTCAAAAAAAGAAAAGAAAGAAACTGAAGTGGCGAGATAAGGAGAGTAGCAGAGGATAACAGCTGTAAGAAGAGGGTTAGTGAGAGAGGAAGAGAGATTGGTTATGCTGTGCTAAATGCTGCAGGCGTTAAGTAACACTGTACAGCTCAGACAGTTTCGCTTAGATCTGAATTAACTCCGTACCACTGCTATAATATTAATAATACAATACTATAATAGTAATAAACACTTTGATAAATCAATTCAGTATATATTTTTAGCAAAATTAAAACAGCAAGGAAGTAATTGGGGTGTAAGAAAACAATGAATGTGTTAAATAAGAGAAATATTTTAATATTGTAATATTTTAATGCATTTACTATGCCTTTTAATGCTCTTTACAATGCATTGTTCAGTCTCATGAATCATTATAACCACAAATAATAAACAATTTTAATGCATTTTAAATTCAGATATATAATTATATACGATGAGACGTAATGTATTACATATAAAACTTAATATATTGATAATTATAATAAATAAACAGAATCATTTAATAACCCTAATAAATTAAATAACCCTTTATAAAGACTTTAAGTAAAGTTACCAAACTGCTTTAATAATGCTGCTTTTGTATATTTTTATCCTTTTTTAGTAACTTTAGTCTGCAATCTTACTAATTTTGAAATCACTTTGAAAATAGCATCTCCTAATTAAATAAATGTAAATGTACTACTTACTACCATTACTACTACTAACTACTACTAATTTATTTATTTATTTATTCTTTAAAAAAATAAAGAAATGTAAATAAAACAAAGAGCATTGGTATTTTTTTTACCATAAAACACTGTTTCAGTATTTTTCTTAGTATTTTATAACAGTATTTTCTGCCTTTAATTTCACATCTAGTTCATTGTTTTACTTTTTTTTTATTTGTGAACATTACTAGCTATTTCCAAGCTGTTTTCCAAGCTTTATCAAGTAAATTCTACACCATTTTATTTTTTTATTATTTTGTAAAAATAAGAGAACGTGAAACTCAGGAAGAATAAATAATAAAAAAATGTGTTTATTGTCTTTTTTATTTGTACATTAAGAAAAAAGTAAATGCTCAGCGTCTTATTTCTAGATCTGTGATCTACCAAAAAATGAACGTAGCAAGAATTAATTTTCCAGTGATCTCTGGTTTGCACGCCAGAATTCCTGAAAAATTATTTGGGTGATTGTTTGCCGCCAAATAATTGAATCTTTAAAATCAATCTGTTACTGTGTACTTACTGGGTAGCCAGTAAAAATGAGCTAAAACAAGTTTGATGATGTAGCTAATGTGTACTATAGCTAGAGAGAGAGGTTTGGAGAGGAAGCTTGCCTGTAAGAGGGTGGAGTGAGAAAGGTGGAGAATGAGGGGGAGGAATAGCGAGTAAGTGACAAGGAAGGGAGTGACGGAAGCGAGATGAATCGTAGAGAAAAATTTGTGTGAAATACTAAGCGCAGGGCTGCCAGAGATAGAAAGAGGGAGTGGAAGAGAAAGTATATGGTGGAGGTAGAGGTATGCGCTGGCTGATGAATTAATGGAAAGAGGAAAAAGAGATGAGGATACTTGTGATGAAAAAACAACAACAGCAGAGATGGCGAATGTAGAACAGTCCACAAATACAGTGGCAGGGTTATGAACTGAATCACGGTCATTTTACATGGTACTTGACTCTCACTGGGCAAACACACACACACGTACACAAACTCTCTCATGTAACACACTCATTATAGAAAGAAACATCCTGACTCACACACTCTCCTCATAAATTGGAGGCATTTTTCCATATTCAGGCACAGCGCTCTATAAAGCCTGTATTCATTACTCTAATGAAGCTTAATGAAAGCATTGCAAACACCAACGATCACTACAAAACAACCTGTTCTGTGGAGCTGCCGCTCGTGTACGTGTGCACGTAACAACACCTCAGTAAATACAATCATGTGGTTTCACGTGGACATCTTCGTAGAAACAGCGGACATGGAAGGGTACTAAAAAGCTCACAATGTAAACAATCCTGAAGAAAGTGTTTGATGAAAACTGACTTTAAATGGTGTTATCCAGTAAGGTTGATTATGTTGACGGGTATTCACTTAGAATAAAATTATGTTAATGCACGCTGTTTTTGTTTCTACATAAATGACGTGCACTGCTGTTCCAAGGTTTTAGCCTAGTAAGATTTCATAACTTATGAAAGGGGGGGTTAACATTTTTTCCCAGCCATTATAGGCAATCACCGAAAGAACTTTATACTCTACACTTTTCTACACTTGAAAGAGATATTTTCAATTTGGATTGCATTTAAAATGCTAGCTGTCAGCACTTAATGCTGCACTTTTATTTTGACAGAGATGACAGCAGAGCTTTTATTTTGAAGGAAATCTCCAGCTTCAGTGAAAATATGCTTACAAAAGCATATCTCACTACAAATCTAGTGAAACGCTGTACTCACCTGCCATGAAAATAAATTAGTGGCTGTTGCGTTCTCAGACATACATGCAGTAAACAAGTTTCATTCACAGTGAATGGTACGGACGCCTGTTTCCGCCACATTATTGTGCTTTAGTAACATTACTTTAACTATACCCAATGACATAGCGTAGAGTTCATCATGACTGAGGTTTTTGCGTAGTTATTTAATTTCATTACACTGCTCGTTCTACAGATCTGTGTGTGCTAGTGTTTAAATGCTACTGTTTTTGACAGCGCTGATGAAGTTTCTGACAGAATATCATGATCATTTTTGAGTTCCCTTACTGGATTTGATATCCTGTCAGCAGAAACCTCTCCATGGGCTTTTTTGATTGCTGTCGGTTGTCAGTGCTGGGGATGCAGTGTTGCCAGGTATTGCTACAAAAATAAATAAATTCAAATAAATCTAAATTGAGATATCGCTGACTTCCTACAACTCCCTAACTTCCAAAAGTATTAAATTAAGTAGACAAGTCGAGCCCAAACATGCTTATAATAGCTGGATCTGGCAACACAAAGGATGCACCCGTGCCTTCACTCACAGCCGGTCTACGCTCACAACTCTCTCAAGACTTATTCGCTCTGCCAGCATCTCGCAGTGAAAATTTCATATTGTTTTCATAAACATTCTTGCAAACTGTCTAAACTGAGCAGACATTTTTCTGAGGAGTTTAACAACAGAGAACATGAAAAATGTAATAGGTTGCTACAGGCCTGATCACATTTTAGGTGGTTGTCAGTAAATTTTAAAGGCACAAAACAAATATCAGCACTTAAATAGGATGGTATATTAACATTGCAGTATATCCATTCATTAAATATAGAGTTCTGTTTTGGACTACTATCTTTTTTTTGTTGTTTTGGAGTGCTGTCTTGATATGTTTGGTGTGCGACCATCTTCCGGCATATTTCCAACTTTTGAGCAATTCATTACAGTGTGTGTGAAATTTTCATACTAATATTGTTGTTGGTAATTGGCACATTGTGAATTTTCTTTTTACTTTACCAGTTCTTACAAAGTTCTCTGTATTTTTCCTCTATTTTGCTGTTACAGGATTTCCAATTTTCTCTCCTATGTATCTCTTCTCTCACTACCTTGAGATTATTTAGGCAGTTTAAAGACCCTGGATACATACTAATGCAGCATGCACACATGCACACACCACACCCTGGTGCTTTTGATAAAGATCAAGCGTTGAGCTTTCAGCAGAGAATTCATGGTGCGTGCGCGCGCGTGTGTATTTTGGCTCTTTCACACAGCTTACATGTGTCAATAAGTGACTAATTGCCTTTATCCTCTGTGTTACTAATGAGCTCTATTAACTGAAAAGAGCTGAGAATTTAATTACCATACGGGGTTGAAGGGTATGAAAAATATCAACTCTGCTTCTATACTGTCCCCCTTTTCTCTCTACTTTCACTTGCTTTTTCTCTTTCACTTATTCTGTCCATCCTTTTCCTGCTGTCTCTGCAATTTGCGGTCTATGTGTTCAGCTGCACTGTGAGGCACAATTGACGTTGACTGTCGTTGCCCTGCCTCCTTTTTCCTTCATCTTTCACTGCAAATACTTACTAGTCACTAAAAAATTAACCTATTTACATTCTTAAAAGCAATATTCTGGGTTTAAATGAATTATTTATTATTATAAAATGAGTGAGAAGCATTAAAATGAAAGTAAATAGGGCAAATTTGATTTTTAAATAAAAAACACTTTTGCAGTCAGGGTTTCAGGCGTTGTGTTGTCAAGGCAACAAACTTAATATAATATAAATATAAATAAATGTAATATAATATAAATATAAATAAATAGCTATTGTTCACTTTGATTGGTTGCAATTCACAATCTCAACCACTAAAAATTACATGCCTCTTTAATATTGTGTGTAACTGAGCATCTGATTTCTGTGTTAATTGAATTTCTTTTTAAATGCAGTTGTAGTAACTTAATAAAATTGTCTTGTTAACTTTTAACTAGAAATTTTAGCTCTCAGAATGCTATTCAGGACTATGAGTAGAGTAAATGTTGTATGTGACCTGATACTGTTTAGTGCTGCTATGTTTGAGATTTAATTTAGTTTATATTATATTGAAGTTTTTAGACCACGTGTATCAACTCTGTTAGCAATTACAGCACTTGTGACATCTTACTTTTTCATTAAATATTAGGGGTGCACCTATCCGATATTAGGATCGGATATCGGCCTCGATACTGAAAAAATAGCTGGATCGGGGATCGGAAAAATGAACAGATTTTTTTGTTAACAGTTTTTTCTTCCTCTGTCGCAGCCAGTTACTGTAAATATAGGTCGCAGCAGATCCTACGTCATTCATTAGCAGCACGTGTGTCGCATGCTGGAACAGTTGGAGCATAAGCAACATGGAGCGATCAGTGTTAATTTCGTTGACGAATAATTTTCACAAAAACTAATTTGAAATGACAAAAACTATGACGCAAATGTCAATAGATTAACAAATAAAAACGAGACGAAAATGTTATGAAGGGACGAATGGAAAGAGAGATTATTTCAGAACGAATGTGCTGCGTGGTTCGGAGGTTAGATGTGTACATGTATTTATAAGCTATACACTTTCTGCACGTCTCAAAAAACGCTGAGCGCACACACTGAAACACATTCACGTAGCACGTCTCACACAGCGCGAGTAAGTTACTCTTGAAGGGAGAATTACACACAAAATGATTTCAAATTGTCTAATTTTCAAAATTAGTCAATTTGACTAACATTCAGGTAAAGTCGATTACGTATTACGGCAATGTAAACGGTAGCGAACATGTATCAGTACATTGCGTTTGCGTGTATTCGGTTTAAAGGGACCGCAGCCTAATTTTGTTGCTATTGTCAAAGTCATCTTAATCAAGCAACAAAAGTAACATCCCTCAATGCCCCTGACTGAATCACTTAGTACTTAGTAGTTCTAAATTTATTTACATAAATAAATATTTCTGCTTGAAAGAATGAATAATATGGTAAACAGTATAGAATGCATAATTAACTTTGTATTAGTTTATTCTGGGGTTCAGCTGCTGTTTTATTTTGAATTCATGCAGGACTTTGCACCTAATATGTTTCTAATGTTTGGTAACTTGTTTGATTACTATTGTATGTTTGACCAATACACTTTTGTTTCTACTACTACATTTTATTTATTTAAATTTGTTTTAAGAATTTTGTGCATTCGAATCGAAAATAGAATGTAATCAATTGTTCTTTAAATGACAAATAAACAAGTATACAATACATTACATCTGTTTTGTCTTAGTTAGGAAAGTTTGGTGCCTTTAGTTTCTTCTACATGGTGGAAGGAAGGAATAAGGTGGAAGGCAATTAGTTTATAATATAAATTCAACAAAGGTAACGGTTTCGACAGATATACAAAGCCCAGGCATCGGTATCGGGACTGAAAAGGTCGGATCGGTGCATCCCTATTAAATATACATGATAAATAAATTACATTAGTGTTTTCTGTGATAGCTGTGGATTTGAACTGAAAATAGGTATATTATATTATAATATATTATAATATAAATTATAAAGGTTATATAAACCAGTTGGAGCAACTTAATTTTAAGTATGTATTATTAGGTTCCACTAACTCAGTGTAGTTTGTTGGTTGAACCTAATGTCAATAGGAGCTGTCAAAACAATTGATGCAAACTGTTGTTGTGTTTTTAGCTAACACATTCTTTTTTAATCGTTCACCTCCATTTGGTCCAGCACTTTTTGGTATATGCCCCCTTTTTCAAAATTTCATTGAGTTTTACTCATTCATATATCCAATTACAGAAAATAAAACGGGCTGTGAATGGCAATTCATGCTGACTTGAGGAAAATCCAAGTGAGAACATTGATTTGAGCAGCTCGAGTATGCTGGAGATGTGTAAAGAGCTCTTTGTGGCTAGAATACAGGTTAAGCCTAATTTTAGAGAGCGAGGATTGATCAGTTTTGATTAGGAATTGATTGGATGAAAAAAGCATAAAAGACAGAAAAAGAGAACATGAAAGAAACAGTAGTGAATCGAAGAGAGGGAAAAAGGGAATGTGAAATTGGGCTTTTTTTTCTTTCTCCTCATCCTTGTTGAAAGCGGCTGCTATCACATACCCTGATAATGGTGTTTAAAGCTCAGACCGCACACGCATGTTCCTGACATTCATTATGCAAGTGTTCGGATGTTAAGCGATGCCGGCCGTTGCTTCGGAAGATAAAGTGGTTCTTTGCGCTGTTGTGCGAGTTTGCGTTTTTCCGCAGGTCTTTTTAATATGAAGTGCTTAGAGCATGTGGTGTGTGTCTTAAGATGATGAAGTGTTTTGAGTCGAAGTGTGTGTTTGCGCGTGTCTTTGGAAGATGAAGTGTTTTTAGTCCCCCCTGTTATTACAGTCTATTTCAGTCTGACTGAGCCTCATACATCTATGTCACAGTGAGGGAGCAAAACTGTGTGTGTGTTTGCATGTGTATGGGGTGAGTGTTTTTCTGATGAGGTGAGTCATGTCTGTTTTCATTTTTATTGTGTGTGTGAGTTTGTTCCTTCTGGTTACGAATGTCTTTGTGTTAGTGTGTCTAGGAGTGACTGTAGGTTTCCGTGCTGTTAGTGTATCCAAAATGACACCCTGCATTTATTTCTACGTCTAGGAAGCTGTGCTTTGTAGAACAGACGTGTATGAATGCGCTTCTTAAATGTGTTTATGTGCACGTCCATAATGTTTGGCTGCTTTATGCAAATGTGTCATGCATCTTTCGTGAGGACATGGCACCGAACATTGCCGAGACACGCTTTGCTTGTGGAGGAGCTTGAATAACCGTAGCGATTTGCATAACCACGCTTGCATGTGTTCAAAGGCAGAGGTCAGGAACACTAGCCTTAGGGTTGCTTTAGCGCGGCTAGCGGTACCGCTGGGAATGTGCGCTTGGATTCAGTGTAAGCTGGTGATAACAGATCCTCATGGCCGTTGAGCTTGTTCTGTTCTGTTTCCACAGATGAAATGCAAAGAAAGACTATGCTTTGATTAAATCAGTCATCACCTGAGGAGAAAAGTGCCGTGGGAATTCAAGAGTATTATCACTTTATACAAACCATCAAATTGTTTTGCTTTGCGATGAACCAGTTGCTTCCAAACCGGGATTTCTCAGCAAAACCGCACGCAGATCAGTAATAGCGTCTTTATTTGAGCCGGGCAGTGTGGGATTTATTCGTATATTAGTGTTACCGACATGAATGAAGAGATTTGGGTTTCAATTATTCATACTTCATTTCCTGCTGCCCACATTAATAGTGAAACTCGGGGCTTGAAAAGGCCTTGGCATATTAGAATTGTTAGTTGCGCAAATATTGGGAGTTCATTATCGCGCTTGAGTTATTAGCGCGACCGATAATTATAACGGACAACAAAGTCTTGGGTTTTTAATACGGAAATAAATGGGTGGCAATTTAGGAATATTACACATGAATTCAGAGTAAAAGATTAAATAGTTGAAAATTGGCCATGGGGAGAGAGAATTAGAGAGATAGGGATTTTTTTTAATGAAGGAAAGGCGATGTATTCTCTTTTTGTGCCATGCCATGCCTACTTAGTGAGCCAAGAGAAGCATAACTGCTCCTTCTTTATGAGATGCAGGAAGTCTCATTAAATTCAGCAGGAGTTGACTCCTCTTGGTCCGCTGCAGATGCTCTCAGCAAACGGGGCTGAGACCTTACACTTCATTTAGACACGGAGGGCAACCGGCTTTTAAAACTATAGATGTTAAACTATGTAAACGTCACTGTGTTATTTTGGGAGGTGCAATTAAAGCGACGGAGGACAGAACGTGCAGCAAATGTCTGATCTCAAGAGAGTTCTCTCTTATGTCTTGTTATTCTACTGAGTTTGTTTGTAGCACAGTAGTTTTGTCTTCGGACTGGTTGTTGTTCTTTTGGATCAGCCAAAAAAAGGGTTTCGTTCTTTTACCGAAGGCCTTTAGTTATTATTACATATAAAGTCATGTTAAAAGTTTTGGATTGGAAAGTTTTCTTTTTTTGAATACCTTAATGAATAAAGTCTCTCGCAAATCAAAATACAGTAAAAACAACTACCTGTTTAAACATATTTAAAAATGTATTACATTTTATTTGATACATTTATTACTGTGATGACAAAGCAGAATTTTCAGCATCATTACTTTTTAGTGTCACATGACCATTCTGCCATGCTGATTTACTGCTCAGGAAACATTTATTATTATTATATTATGTTGAACACGGTGAATCTTTGAACAGAAAGTTCCAAAGAACAGGATTTCTTTTTAAACAGAATCGTTTGTAATGTTTTTACTCTTACTTTTGATCAATTCAGTGCGCCCTTGCTGAATGAAAATATGACTTTAATTGAAAAATCAGTAAAACGTACATAAAATTGGAAATGGAAAGCGATGAATGAAATGGATCAATTCGCACCTAGTAAAGTAAATATGATGGATGGTGACTTTTAACCACTATTGACAACATGAGGTAAGAAACACCTTAATGTTTTGTCATTTGTGATCAAAAATCTTTCCAGAATTCTGAAAAGCACTATTTCTGATGTCACAAATTCTGACTGTCGCTATGGTTACAAGTGAAACAACTAATGGTGGCTGACTTTTGCTAATTGTTAATATATGCATTATTTGATCTGCTCCTTGAGATACTGAATGAACATAACAATTTTCCAGTTTTACTTGTTAATAAATATGTTTGTCAATCTCAGACACTAACTGTGCGACAAATCCAATGTTTCATTGTTTTCACTGCGATAATTATGCCCATCATCATTATCATCATTAATTTAATTAGCCAAATCCTGATATTTGTCTTCATTATTGCTACCTGCATCATCAACTGACATCACAAACTCTGATACAATACCATAAGCATGCGTTTTATTATTCCTAGTTCTCATGACTGATATAGTAGCATCACCCAAAAATGCATGGCATGATAATAACCACATATGTACTGTATACAGTATGTGGGCGCAGGAATTGTAGTAGACGTAGTAGCCGGTGTAAATGGCACTGTTTGCTTCATTCGTGGAACCGGTTTCAACTGTTCCTCCCTTCCTCTCAGACACGGAGAGCAGGGAACAACTGGTTTTGTTCGGGGAGAGAACGAAATGATGAGGGGTTTGGAAGAAGGTAGAGATGTGAGGGAGGAACTTTCGTGTTATTGACTTTCCTGAAGAAAGAGACATAAAGGAGGGAAGCAAAAGAGAAGATAAAGTCCAGGTTGAAAGACAGAGGGAGGAGGTAATAGACAACAGGGAGACGGGCTGACTGCGCTGGTGACAAGACGAATAAGACATGATGCAGCCAAGACTGATAATGGAAGGGAAAGTTTCAACAATTAATGAGCCTGGTAGCACATCTCATTTTCTCTGGAAGAAAAACAGCAAGAATGAGGGATCAGAGAAGTGAGGAGGGGGTGAAAGTCTTTGCTCTCGTGTTCCTTAGAGGGGCCTTGAGGCTGGAAAAACTTGAAAAAGAGCAAAAAGGGGAAAGAAAATGAGGTCATTGTGTTTCTGACATAGAAACTTAGGCCATTGCCCATGGCTAATACATGGGCGTTATCTTACCAAGTTATTAACTAGATAACAGTTTGCATCCCTGAGTGTCGTTTATGTTGTTATGCTGATACAGAGACTTGTGCTAATGAACGAAGTGTTTATAGGTATGCAGCTATTCGGTCATATCATTTGGACAAACATAAATGTGTTCATTTTTTTATTCGATTTCTATGCAATTTTCTCTAAATAAAACAAAACTAAACAAAATCTTTTAAATGCTACAAATGAGTGCAGGCACAACAATATGACAGTATGAATATTGTACATTTCAAAAAATGCATATTCATCTTGATTTGCTAATGGCTGCGTTTAAGAGAATTATTAAATTATTAGTCAAGATGAACTTTAAGTGCGTGTTTGGCTAGAGTAATCTAAATGTAAATACATGAACATGCATATTCTATTCTATTCATGCAGTGCTGAATAGAAATGAATAAAAGTTGAATGGAAAACTACGCAAAATAGCAACATTTATATTATTATACTATTATTTCAATATTATCATTACTGTTATTATAATTATTTATTTTTTTTGTTAGATTTATGTTGTAGTTATTTTTTTAAATAAAAAAATAATATAAATAATAATAAATAAAAAAATAATAATTGTAATATATTTTTGGGGTTTTGCTTTTAGTTAACTACAATAACCCTTCCATAACCCAATTTGGATTTATTATATCATGCATCATTTACTGTTTCTCCACTATTTCATAGTTGCTTTTTTCCCTTTCGGTAAAGTGACGTCACTGAACAAGGTTTTCTGTGGATTCTCTGGAAATATTGATTTTAGCAGTAAGTTGTTTCAGCCCTAGTTCCTTACATATCAGGTACAGTACGTGACCAGCTTATTAAACCATTATTTACTGTGGTACTATTTACTATTCGCTTTGACAGAGTGTAATCTCCATCAAAAAGCTTTACATTCAGCAGCTTATGCAATGATTCATCTTGTATGCGGGCTCCAAAGTAGCGGCGTCGTGCCACACGCATTAGTGCATTATCAATATCCACTCTGGCTGTAATAGAAATGAATGCGAGGGGAAGTTTTATTGCTTTTACGGTACTGTTTACCTCTATGATGTTGATTAACGCAGATCTGCACCTCGGGCTCATGGCACTACTGAGACAAGGTGTCTAGACGTCACTCACACCTATGGCTGAATTCGTTCTCGCTTTATCCTCGAAATACGGGGCCTCAGGAAATACGGGGCTTCAGGAGGAGAGAAGAGAGTGAAAGAAAAGGGGAGAGGAGATGCACGGAGAGAAAAATAGGAATTATCTCTGCTGGACGGAAATAGCCTGCGTTTCAATCAAAGACAAGCTTTTTAAAAAATTAGATTTAAGGGCGCCGATGGGAGGGGGCCGTATAATGGGAATTAAGGTTGTTTCACGTTAATTATGCGTCATACGTGACTATGTAATTAATTCAGTGTGTGTTTGATTAGAGATTGAGGGGGGAGGCCCTTAAATGAGATATGATGATCAAGCACAATATGTTGATGGTCTTGAATAACATGAAAATTAAATATTTCTGTGAAGATTAGAGGAGAAGGCTTATAAGGCAAGGTGATTCTGTAAAACCGGTGGCTTTTGCTTTCAAAAAATTCTACCTAACTTGACTTTTCTATGTATACATTTATATATATATATATATATATATATTTTTTTTTTTTTTTTTTTTTTTTTTT
>JAUYWG010000031.1:9306266-9321270 GCA_034779775.1 Enteromius afrohamiltoni | reverse complement strand
AATTTGGGCTTTGTTTTCCCTCCTATATATATATTTCTGTGAAACAAGACATCATGGCTGGGTAATGGCATGTCCATAATCACCCTGGCATGCTTAAAATTGTGAATATAAATGGGAATATACTTCAGAGATATTTTACTCATAAAAGATTCTAGGGGTGCCAATAATTGTGGTCAACGAGTATTGGAGAAATACACTTATTTCATCATAAGAAATTCTCCCTATTTTCAATTGTTTTACTTCAATGATAGGTTAGAATTGTGTGATTTTTTTGAGTGAAAAATCAAAAGGATAAACAATGCAGATTTATTTTCTCCACCTTTTCTCAGATTTACCAAGGGTGCCAATATTAGTGGAGGGCACTGTATGTTGCAAATACAAATTTCACAGTGTTTTTTTACTCTGAGGTCCAAACAAGCTTTCATAAGAATGAGAATGGAAAGAAAAAATCTTTGCAAATGGCTAAAAAGGCATTAAACACAATCAATTTGTCAAGTCCAAGTGACTGAACAGGACAAAGAGAAAACCAATATCACAGGTTAGATGTCAGAGTCTGCTGCCAACATAACAAGTCTATGTTATGTTGCCAGGTATGTTCCAGTTGTATTCAATTCTTTGATAATGGTTTTCTGGTTATTGAATAGCGTGTGGCTGCAAATTGTCATGCTCTGGTACTGGTGTCATTTCGAAATAAGCCAAACGGGACCTGAAGAAATTAGATGTGGATTATTTATGATCCAGTCCTGCATTTTAGCCATGTATTCCATCTGTGGTGCATTTACATAAAGTCAATGCTATGGCTGTCCCAGGCTGATCAAGTTAATGGTGGATAGCAACGGTTGCCAGGCTACAACTGGTAGAGTGCTGAAAAGGTCATTAGCTACATTTTATGGGAAGCCATATAACAGACTTCTATACAGCTCTCACTGTAAGGTACAGTACGCTTTTAACCTGAGACAGCCATTTCATGCCAATGATTTTGTATAGCCTTGAAAAAAAAAAAGATACATGTACATGTGGGCAAACTTAATGTCTGTAATATTAAATAAATTCTAAATATTCATAAATAATCTATCCCAAATAAGCCTAGGAAAATAAGCAATACTTGTGAGGTGTTTTTTAAACTTTACAATGCTTCTCTGGTTATCAGGTGTACTGGCTTTAAATAGCCATGATTGGAATTGAAAGCTGGATATAAACTTGCCTTTTTAATCACACTATTTAATCTCATTTACAATGTTTTGTTTTAATATTTTTATCAGTGGGAATTTTAATCAGAGCATTTCTTCCATTGTAAGACAGCTTTAAACATGACTTCTCTAGTTTTAACAAAGTAAAGAATGTCGAAATTTTCTTCTGTGGTAATCAACGACACACCAAGGATGATGTCGATAGAGCTTAGCTTGTATTGAACCAGGAACATTCCTTTAATTAAAATCTTGGACAAAATCGTTGACTCTAAAGCATTTTCTAATAGTCCCTGTGCTGTTATCATGACATTCACGTCTGCATGGCTTATTTTCTGTAGGCTATACACAGGAAGAATGAAGATCTGTTATTCTGCATTGATACAGTTAACCCAAAAACTATTTTTGAAATAGAAATAAATGAAACTATACTTGAGTAAAAGTACAGATACTTTACAATGAAAGTTACTCCATTACAAGTTACAAGTCACCAATTCCAACTTGACAACTTGAGTAAAAGTATTACAGTATATGATTATAACAGTGCGTAAGTATTTCAATTATCAAAGATGCACTAGTCAAAGAGACATGCCAGTGAGAAACTGTAATGTTGTGGAGAGCTTGGGAAAAACAGGCAGAGAAACTATGTGCAGATATTTCATGGAAAAGCTAGGCAGTAAGCCAAAAAACACAGGGAATGAAGAACAGAATGACGGGCAAACAAAAAACCATTACATTCAACAACTCACAAAGAAAGAAGAAAGACTAGGGCTATATATATATATATATATACACAGTATATATACCGTATATACAGGATGCTAACAAGCTGAACAAGATAGGATACAAACGGACTACAAACACCACAGGAGACTGGAAGTAACAAAACAGAGGCACAATAATTGCAAAAACAAGAAAGAGCTGATTTTTGAGGACAGCAAATTCTTTTAAAACTTCACAGGCATTACGCACATGTAGTTTGCAAATAGTCTGTGTAACAGCCTATGCACTGGCTTGCAGTTATAGTTAAAAACTGAAATATTTATAATTTTGCATCAGGTCCGCTAATGTCTTTGATGCTCAGTACTACAACTACAAAGTATCCAAACTTACACTTCAGTACAATTAGTCAAATTTATTCGAGTAGGCTACTTTATAGTAGTAAATAAAGATGAGTAAATAAAGATTTTAAAAAGTTAGGAAACTGTTACGATAAAGGTAACATGGACTGAGAAATCGAAATTTATTGATTAAGTTATTGTGCTATGAAAACATTTTGTACATTTCAAAAGTCAAAACAATTCTTCTCTTTAAACAGTTTATTTTGAAGCCCATCTGACAGATTGTCTATGTGCCACTTTGGCATTTAATAGTTTGGCTAAACACGTCTCTGCAGAAGAAGATTAATGTCTGCTTCTACATCGCTGCGGTAAAAAGTCTTTACCTCACAGACCTCAGAGATCTTTACCATAGACCTTAAAGAGTACCAAAAAACAATGGCAGTTAATGAGCCCTTATTTTAATTCATTAATATGATAAGACATCATTTATAGACCTTGCAGATACAATCTTGGGTCAATATTTAGACCATAGTTCACATTTGTCTGTTTTTAATGTTGAGATTATTGCTAAAAAGGAAATTCATCATCAGCTCAAGCCTGTTTCCTGTCCCTGTCCTTCACAGGTACTGATTACTAATAACACTTTCATTTCAATCTATATCTAACAAAAAGAAGAACATCTCAAGTGTGTCCATTACTGCCTGATAAGGCCTATTTATGCAATAAACCGAGGGAATAACACTCATGTTGCCATGACAAAACGCATTTGTGTACCTCTGTGGCGTGCTTTAAGATGAGTCTTACCTGCTGTTCAGGCAGCAGTAAATAATGGGGTTGTACATAGTGGAGCTCATGGCAAGCCACATGACTGACAAATAGATCTGCTGAATGAACTTCCATCTAATCAGCTGCTTGTTCAACCCCGTAACAAGGAAATATACATGGTATGGCAGCCAGCAGATGGCAAAGGTCACCACTACGATGATCATCATTTTCACCACCTGGAAAAAGAAAATGAAGGCAAAAGTGAAATATTATATGATAATGCACTACCCGTTGTTTATTTAATACATGTTTGAATGATATATATCAATGTCACAATGAATATATAACATACTAGCAAATTATTACTATTATAATTACTAGTAGTTTATTAATCATTAGCTTGCATAAGTTATACTAAATACAAAAAAAACACAAGCACATACAAAATAAGTAGGTGGAGCAATAATAAACAGATTATATAAATATATATGCAAGAGCAGCTCGTCACTTTGACATTGTGACTGACCTAATTTCACGCATACAAAAACAAAGAGAACAGTGGAGAAGCAATTATATCACAAACAGTTATACGGCTATGTTTTTATTCATTATGTTAATTCATTAAGACATTGCTTGTCATTCAAATCCCACAGCATCCAGCACACCCAAAAGCACCAAACACTGTCAGGATACCAAAATCTTGGTCATGTCACCAACAAGCTTAGACACTCTGGGCAAGCAGCAAGAAAAAAAAACCCCAGGCAACACATTTTCCAGCAGAGCAAGGACACCAGATGAGGTCTTCATGGCATAAGTGCGCTGTGGTGTAAAAAAAAAAACTCCTCAAATTTTTATGTGGACAAAGTTGCATTTGCCACAATTCATGCAAAATCACTAGTTTCTCATGCAGTTAACTGATGCTTTTACTGTTCTGCTGTCGTTTTTCAAACTGTGTTCGGTGTAGAGCCACTGTGCGCTTCTTCAAGCTGTCAGTTTTGTTCGGTCCTCAAAATATCTGCTCTCTCTTCAAGCAAGTGTCCTTCTGCCCCTGCAGGGGCTTCTGCCATAACAAATCCATTTCCCATCCTTCAAGAGGTGAATTGTTTCTGTAGCCACATCATAAAATCTGATTGGAGGAGCTGGCTGCTTTAGTCCGCTAATGAATTTAATTACATTGTTCATGCCGTCCCACTGAGACAGTGAGTGGAGCTTTGCATGGTCTTTGTACAATCTGAAGATCACTACAGTGCTCCACATCAGGAATCAATAAACTAATGAGCGAATTAATATAATACTACTATTCCTGCACTTTGCAAATTTAATGCAATTTTTACAAGTATATGTTTTGACAAGACTGAAACAGAAACCTTGAACTACAGTAAGTAATGAAGTCAGCATAATATAGAATTATATTTCATTCTGATAATTTAGTTAAGGTGGCCCCACTATATAGAGACGGTGATAAGCATATGTTTACAAATTATAGACCAGTTTCTCAATTTTCTAAAATCCTTGAAAAAATGTTTGTGCTAAAATTAGACAAATTTATTGAAAAGAATCAGCTGTTGATATAGAGCCAGTATGGTTTTTGTTCAGGTAGATCTACTGCTTCTGCGGTTATGGATATAGTTGAGGGCATAGTAAATGCAACTGATGGCAAGAAACACACAATAGGTTCGATATAGCATTCGATACAATCAATCATTCAATCTTGTTATCAAAGCTACAATTATATGGTGTGAGAGGAATAGTATTGGACTGGTTAAGTAGTTATTTGGACAAAAGACAACAGTAAATTCATTATAATAATAGCAAATCCAATAAAATGCTAATTTAATGTGGTATACCCCAAGGTTTAGTTTTAGGACCAAAATTATTTATACTTTACATTAATGACATCGGTCACGCCCTCAGGCGCTCCATTAGTGCTTTGTTTATGTTGTCATGTCAGGTCCATGTGCTTTGTGTTTATTTTCTGTCATTCTCCCTCATGTGCTCTTGTCATTTGTAACCCCGCCCCGGTCCTTAGTGTGTAATTGTGTCCCGGCTGTGTTTCCCCATGTGCCATGAGTTTTGTGTAATTAGTCTTTGTATTTAACTTGGTTAATTTTCAGTTTGTGTTATCGGTGATTAACGTTATGTTGAAGTCTTTTGTCTGCACAGATCGCTGCGTCTTCGTCAGCACCTTTGTACCCTGGTTTGTGACAACATCTATGATCTATCGAAGTTGTTGAATTTTGTTTTATTTGCCGATGATACAAGCATTTACCTCTCAGGAAATGACTTAAATGAATTGGTAAAAATTATGGAACAAGAAATGGACAAACTGAAAGAATGGTTTCACATTACCAGACTATCATTAAATCTAAAGAAAACAAAGTTTATGATTTTTGGTAATAGAAAGAAAGAAGAAAGTATTGTACTATCAATAGCAGTTGGGGAAATATGATTTTTGGGTGTGCTCCTAGATGAAAGGTTAACTTGGAAACCACATATCTCACACATACAAAAAAAGATATCCAAGAATATTTTTGTATTAAATAAGGTTAAATATGTGTTAGATTATAAGGCAATGAGAACCCTGTATTGTGCACTGGTGTTGCCCTACATCAGCTACTGTGTAGAGGTGTGTTTAAAAAAAGATTTAATGAGAAAGCAATGGTCTTGTATGAACACTTTTAGAAATTGAGGAATATAATGAAGGTTGTGATCATTGTTTGCTTTTGCTTTGGAATCAGTTTCAGATGTTTTGGTTTCTGTTTTGTTTCATTCGTTATCGTTGTGTGCTGTTGAAGTTGATATGCTGAGTATTTTGTTATGTTGAGGGGGCAGGAAATATAAGACATTCTTCACCCTGCCTTCTTTTCGTCATGGTTGTATAAATTGTCCGTGATGATGTGAAGTAAATTTGTAGTACGAAATAAAATCTACTACTACTAGCTTGGTCAAAGACAATTATCACACTGCAAGAGAAACAGAACTTGTGTCTTTAGTTGTGTACTGCATTTACTGCAGGTTTAAGTGCACTTAGTATTAGGGTAGTGCTTACAAATGAACCTTTTGGGTTTAATTATTAGTCATGACAATATATGCATGATATTATTGCAGAAATTAAGGAAAATCAAGAATATCGTGATGAAGTTAATGCACTTTCCCCGAAGGCTGTGTCATTATCTTGCAACTCATGAGTATGACATATTTGATGTATTTTAAAAGCAAAGCTAGAAATGGTAGAAATAGCTCATTTGACTTAAAACTACTCAAAATTAAAAATATAAACTGGAATATCTATTCAGAGGAATAGTGCATATAAATATTAAGGTATATATATATGCTGTAGAATCAAAAGGCTTGTGTGTGTGTATACGTTCTTGTTTACATATCAGCCAACTCTATTAATATGAACTACAGTAGTCTTTCATACATGAATATCCATGAAACATAAATCAAAGGAAAGATCAGAGGACTACACAAGAGTGTTTTACTGACTCTGTTAAAGTCATGCCATTAATATGTTCAGAAAAATTATGTGTGGATTTTGTGGAAAATTATAATTCTGGAATTCAGACTCTTTAAAGAACTCCTATTATGATTTTTCATCACTATTCCACGCTGTCTGTTTTTCCTGCAGATGCCATGAGAATATTCCTTACATTTCAAAGCCACAAACAGACAGCCTGATCTCTTTTTCGGCAGGAGGTGGAAGTGAGAAGGTTTCCTGGGGTAAAAGGAGAGCTTATATGTTTGCCACTCACGCTCACCTACAAGCCAACGTTTCTCTCCCGATATGTCTCCAGACAGAGGCTTCTGCATACTAAGAGCTGAAAGAAGTGCTCTGAGTTTGTCACCACAACAGAGTATCTCTTTTCTTTTCTCTTATCTCGCCCTGCCTCTTCACTTTAGAGATAAAGAAAAGACAAGGGCACTCGCACTGAAATAGAAGTCCTTTTGGTGATTGCCGCTGAATAGGGACTGGGCAACTGTGGCAAATACAGATTGGAGATCATTTTTAAGATTGTGGAATGATGAATTGGCAACCAGCTGACAAAGTACTGATCAATGCACTGATATAGATCATAAGAGAGACAGCCCAGAGATGACAAAGAAGTGGCACTTGAGAAAAAAAAAGAGAGTTTCAAAATAGGCGCAATGCCTGAAACTGTGGACCACCAAACACATCAAATCTTGTAAAATACCCACTGAAATATCTATAGGGGTTTCGCACAAAGAAATAGTCACGGGAGAGTTTGTAAAACTAAAAGAGTGCTAGGAGAAATTCTTGTATATATTAATTATAATTATTCTTCATTGTAGACATATCCTCTAAAAACATAAAAAAAAAAAAAAAATTCTATAGCTGTGAAAAAACACTATAATTCACATCACCAGCCTATATTAAAATTAATACATAATGCACATAATCCATACTCTAGAAACAAATAATAATAAACATCAACAGTCACTGAGTAATTGAACTGCATACTTTAACAAGCTGACAATTTTGTCAGCGGGGTGTTCATTCACTTCAAACTGTCAGTAAGGCAAATAAACTCACTCAAGACTTCAGCAGACACACTCACTCTCATCCTAATCAGTATTGATTCAGCCAACGATTGCTTGACAGAGGAATCATGGGATTCTTAAACAGAAGCATATGAACTGAATCCACGCCATTTACATTGCAATTATAAGTAACATCACTTCCTCTGGTTTACCTGTAATAAGGAGGTAGAAAGAGATCTATCTGATATCTATTAATAAAACTGATGTCAGAATATATCAATGCACCCGAGAAGGTCCACTGCATTAATATTTTTGTCACAAAATTTGATAAAAGTTTATATCAATGCGCATTATAAACAGCTGATTTAACCTCACCAGATATAGTCACAACCTGTCTTTCCTGTATATATAACACCAGGATAATGTCAGTCTGTTTAACAGCACAGATTGTGTTGCTGTGCAACCTGTATTTAAAGGAATATTTCAGCCAAGAATAAAAATAGTCGTCATTTACTTACGCCCATGTCTTTCCAGTCCCACATTATTTTCTTGCTTTTGTGAAAAACAAAGAGATTTTGGTGAATACATATCACACATTTATTTGGCTTATTGAGTATACAAACCAAATTCAAATATAATAAATACTAACATAGCTGCATCCTAAAAGCATGTTGGTGGAGTCACAAAAAGAAGAAGAGTACCTTTATACATAGACTTGCAAAACAGATCCGTCTGGAATGAGATGACAGATGACAGAAGGGCTGCGACACTGGCCATTACAGTATATTCATTCCAGAAAACAGTGCCGGGATGATTTGGAATAGTTATTTAGAAAAAATGAAGCCTAGCCGAAAAGAGCTCCTGAGGAGAAAATGGATCACAATCTGTCAGGGGCTGATTGTGCAGAATATTTGTGAATATTTGTCTCACTTTGCACCCGTGATGTGCTGTTTGCTGCAACCGGCCTGTAGATTGTGAAATATCTCATCTTCAAAATGAAGGTATCAACGGTGATGAACGGCTGTTTTAATTAATTTACTTACTAATGTTTACATTTATACTTTTTCCATATGTACCAGCACAGGTGAGTTTTATTAACAACAACAGCATATAGGCCCCTCTGATTGGTAAACTGTCTAATAAGATTAGATATTCAAATGATTCAACGTCAAATTAAATTCAATAACTTGTTTTGTTTCCGGATAAAGGCTAAAAGGAAGAAGAAATTTGATTTGCCTCCATACATATAAATAACCAGCTATTATTAAAGGTTACTTTTCCAACCAATTATCTTACAATATCTGGTAAAGAGAGAATAAACAGATATATATACCGAGGAGACAGTTTAAAATTATATTTGTTATTCAAACTATCAAATTTCAATTTTAGTTGGTGTTTTCTTTATGTGCAAATGGTTCCAATAATGTTCACGAAGCAGCTTTTGCTCTGATTTCCAGTGGAGGAGCCACAAAGCTAATATGGATGGAAATGGATTGTGATAGTGTAGTGGCTCAGGCACTTAGCTCTCTGTTTTGGATGAGATAAGCAAAACTTCACAAGTGTGCTTTTGTGATTGCAGTTAACACACTATGGCAGCAGTCATTGTCTTCCAGCAGAGCTTGAATGATGCTTTGCGCTCCAAAATTTTGATTATAATTATCCGCAGCACGCTCTAGAAATGGTAAATAGGTTTTCAACTGAATGCTTTCACATTCACTTTTAACAAATTCAATTGATCCGCAGTGTAAAATGGTAAACACAAATGAGCACTAACAAATACAAACACACGTACCAAAAGTTACGCTTGTTCTTCAAGTGTAATTTGCTACAGAGTTTCTAAAAACCTTTATGTAGCCAAATTACTTTCCATGTATGCTATGTAAAAGAATAGCTACAGTGGTGGCCAAAAATATTAGAATACTAGCATTTAGAATCACCAGCTAAAAATGTTTTTTAGTCAGTTATTTGTATCTTTTGCTGTAGTGTGTCACTAGTAATATCAGTTTACATTTCCAAACATTCCACTGTAATACAGTGCTGACAGGCAGTGCTCCATACAGAGATCTGATCCTGAAACAGAACAAACTGAGACAGACTAAATCCAGAACTGTGGCAATGATACCTACCAGCAAAACTATATGCAAGTGCCCCTATGGTGAGCATGATTTCATCAAGTACAAGATGTTCCTGGAACAACATTCTTGTTCCAATCAACCAATCAGATTTGAGGGATTATTTTTCAGGAAATATCTGTTTTAGTCTTATGATAAGTCTTACATACAAAAATCTCACTGGATTATTATTAGATTATTTTTAGAATTACTAAAATTTTTAATTTTACATTAAAAATTTAGGTTTGGGATATTTTGTGCTAACACAACAGCAAAAGATAGAAATAACTGACTTAAAACCATCTTTAGCTAGTGATAATATTAGTGTTTTAATGATTTGGCATAAACTATATATATATATATACATCCATAAACTATATGTATCCATAAGAGGAACATTGCCAATTTGTGATATATAAAATGCCAACAAGGTGATATATAAAAACTGTGATATAAAAAAATATTTCTCATGGTAGAAGATCAATAGTTGAATATTTAATTCTATTGTTTTCAATGAACAGGGATTTTCAGGGCCCACCCCTGAAACACAAACAAACACCTTTCAAAGAACCAGAGAAAAATGTGCCCTGAGAACTAAGTGAGGGCAGCCATTGTGACATGATCAGAGTCTGGCTCATCAACAGAGCCTCCTAATCCATAATCATCAGAGCATAACTAGCAGGATCACTTTCCTCGGGCTTAGATTAGAGGTAATACATGATTCTTTAAATCCAAAGTAAGCACTGCCTTGGTAATCCTGAAGGCAGACGAACCGCTAGTGAGGCTTTCGACCCATGATGCCTAAATCCTCCAGGTGAAGTCAAGTGCAGCTGCCTAAAGCTTTCAGCTAATATGATAACATGTTGAGTTTTAATGACAAAGTTTGTTTAGTAGCAATGCATCCTGCTCTGGAATAAGAAAGATGATGTTAAGGTTAAACAGATAGTTTACTTAAAATGAAAATCGTGTCATTGATTACTCAAACTCATGTCAGTACAACCCCATAAGACCTTCATCTTCGTGAAACACAAATTAAGATATTTGTGTGACCTTTGTGACTCTGCACAACACAACTGACATGTTCGAGGCCCAAAAAAGTAGTAAGGACATTGTTAAAATAGTATTGTATTGTTGTGTACTCAGGGTCAGAATTACTTCCTCTGTTTGGAACAACATCAGTAATTAATGACAGAATAAAATTTTTTGTGTGAATTATCCCATTAAGAATCTTAGAATTCATTTGACAAAAAATAGAAATTATATATAAAATAAAATATAAAATTATAAAATATAATAAAATAGAATTTCTGCAGTTGGCATATGTACGATGGCATTTTAGTGCCACCAAAAAAAAATAAAAAATCTAAAGCTACAAGATTAAAGTCAAAATATTATGAGAATAAAGTCAAAATATTAAGAGAATAAAGTCAAAATATTACGAGAATAAAGTCAAAATACTATGAGATTAAAGTCAAAATATTACAAGAATAAAGTAAAAATACTATGAGGTTAAAGTCAAAATATTACGAGAATAAAGTAAAAATACTATGACATTAAAGTCAAAATATTATGAGAATAAAGTCAAAATACTATGAGATTAAAGTCAAAATATTACGAGAATAAAGTCAAAATACTATGAGATTAAAGTCAAAATATTATGAGAATAAAGTCAAAATACTATAAGATTAAAGTCAAAATATTACGAGAATAAAGTCAAAATACTATGAGAATAAAGTCAAAATACTATGAGATTAAAGTCAAAATATTATGAGAATAAAGTCAAAATAATATGAGATTAAAGTCAAAATATTACGAGAATAAAGTCAAAATACTATGAGATTAAAGTCAAAATATTACGAGAATAAAGTCAAAATATTATGAGAATAAAGTCAAAATACTATGAGATTAAAGTCAAAATATTACGAGAATAAAGTCGAAATGCTACGAGATTGAAGTTTAAATATTACGAGAATAAAGAGTTTGAGACCTCTGTGGCCGGTACTGGGCAGGTCAACAATTCAATGTCCTCCGTGGCCAGTTTAGGACAGAACAAAAGTTCAAGAAAATGGCTGTAAAGCCATCAGTGGAACCCCTGGAGAGTCTACGACAGAAGTCGACATCTCTGGGGGTCGGTGCAGCTACTGGTGGCCCCTACGTGGTCGGGACCGGACAGAACCAAGGCTCCTGGTCATGGGTAACAGGATCTAGACGGGAGGCGTGCGGATCCATGTGCTTTATTATCCAGGCAAACACAGAGTCAAACAGGCAGAGTCGAGGCAACAGCAACCATGTACATAAGAGGCAAAACACAAGAATTATCCAGTATACAAAGCAGTGGTCAGGCGATCGACAAACTTAATCCAAAGGGGCAAAGACAAGAGTGAATATCCAAGGCAGGCATCGTTAGTAACAATAAATCCAAAAACACTGAGAAACACAGGGAAACAAGGAACGCTTAGAGAAGGGGATATCCACACACAATGATCAGCGAATTAACAGATACAAATGGGTACCCGAGCTTCACGTGCTATTGTTATTACAATCATCCAAGTGTGCTGCGTGCAACATGTACACGCCCACAACAGCAATGCGAGCTCTGCTTGAAAACATTTCTCCAAGTTCACTTTGGCTGTGTTTCATTTCTGGAGGAAGATGCGCTGTGAGAAATAAGGTTTGCTTTACTTCAGACAAAGATTTGATGCGTGGCTTGATTCAGAAAGATACGATTCACGGAGCAGAACGTTATAATGAGTAAGTGTTTCTTTTTTTTTTTGCTTATATGAATATGATTCAAACCGTTTCTACATTTCTTATGATGTATAACTTAAAACATTACAATATTTAAGTAATATGAGTGAATGATGAATCCTGTGAGTCTTACAAATCTATTTTATAAATATATATCTATAGATGTTTAATGTTCTAAACAATAATAATAAAATCTTGGATATACTGTAAAATGCTCTTTTATAATAATACAGTGTATATTGATACATATACTGATATTAGCATGCTCATAGATGTTTTGTTGTTTAATTTTTGGTGATCAGACACCTGTACCACAGAGTCCTGTCTCCTATCTTTGAGCGGTTTTCATATCAGATGTTTAACTACACTGAGATTCAATGGTAAAACAAGAAAAGAAGCAGCAAACACTGAAATATCAGGTATTAAGTAGAGGTTTCACTTGTTGAACAGAATCTGTTTGTTTTTTTTTTCAAAAAAATGCAAACATGTAAATTCACGTATTATTGTAGAACAATTTGTGCTGATAACAAGAAAAATACAGGGTTGGTCAATAATATGTTCTAAGAAGCTGATAAAAGCACAAATATCAGAGCATGTCCAAACATCTCAAGTGCGCCAAAATCCCTTTTTAATACACTACAGTGGCATTTATGAGGGATTATTAGCAGAAATGATATCATGTGTAATAATCGCATGGACAATATGCTTGGAAATAATATTTCATGCCTTCCATTGTATTCATTATAGTGCGCCACCCAATAGCAATAAGATTTGTTCCTTTAGTACTTTTAAAACAAAGTCTCAGCTTTCAGTTTTATGGTGAAACACAAATTGTGTCTTACAGTGATGTTCAAGCTCTTTACTGATCAGATCGCTATATTATTTATATTCATTATTTGTAGCATGTCAGACACTCAGCAATTGCAATAATGTCCTGCTTTGTTGTTTTTGATATAAAACAGCTCAGCTTTCAAATGAATGTGTTTTTCCTCTTTGTTTCAAGTGTACAGCGAGATATAAAAGTGAAGGAACATCAAAAGGTAAAGGAGACTAATTTATAATGAAGTATCATTGTAATCGGGAAAATTATTGACTTTTACTGCCGCTTAAATTAAAGTGATTTCAGCTACATACCAGGCTATAATATATATGCCATGTTATAATATACATATTTGTATTTCGCTATAAAACTGGCAGATTTTGAAAGCTGAGACTTTGTAATATCTCCAGGTGCTCCCAGTCTAGGCCGACTTTATTCTCGTAATATTTCGACTTTATTCTAGTTATATTTTGACTTTAATCTCTTCCATTAAAACCATTAAAACGCTGTCGTACATATGAACTAAATATGTATGACAGGAAATAATGTACTAAAGAACTGTTTAGGCCACCTTTGACAACAAATTCAGACAAAATTTTATATATTCCAAATAATACAATTCATTTTGCAGCCACTGTAGTACTCATTCTGTAATTCTGTTAAATTCTCAACCAAAAACTCATATTGTTGTACTTTGCAGCATTTTCTTTAGTCTTTGTAGTAATTTCTGAAACCCATGTCTTATGAAAGTCTTAATCTCTTGTACAGTATAAAATAATGTTGGTTAATTTTCAGAAAGCACACAATTTCCATGTTTGACAGAACATTTGCAAACATTTCATAATCAAGATGAGAAACAGGTGATGTTAAAATAAGCAGAACATAAGCAAGATTATCTGAAGTGTATGATTGCAAACATTACCGGGATACAACACCGCAACACTATTTTAATCTAAAAGTACATTACATAAAGCTGATGTTCTTTTAACATCTCCGCTCCATGTTGTGCACCATTCACTCATGTAAAAAAGAAAAAAATGAACTGCTTGTTCTGGTTTGTCAGTGTCTACAGCCCTTGAATAGATGAGTATTGGTCACCCACCAGCTTCTCCAATCTTCTCAAAGAGTCACATTTGAACTGACAATGAAAATGAAAATGTCCCCAGGCTTAATTGAGGGTCTTCTAAAGGCTGAAAAAGATGCTCATGCTTCTGAGTTCCATCATCACGTTACACATCACATAAAGTGGGGGCATATAGAACGTGCAATAGCACATATTTGGCATGCCAGCTACTAATGGAAGAAAGATACATGATGACGGACAGCCGCAGGGATCGAGCAAGATGTAGCACTGATCGAAAACGAAAACCAGCAGACTGAGCTCTGAATGCTATTGATTGCAATATAGAATATATAAAATGCCTATTGAACCAGTGAATGGCTCCATTCCCTAACAATTGCTTGTAAGACCAGATTCATCCAGAATGTGTGTTCTCTGTTGAGCTGCAATATTGTGCACACTTTGGAAAACTTCATAGCTCATCAATTGGGTATGTCACATCATTTCCTCTTAATGGACCATCTGGCTCTAATTAACTGATTTCTCCACTGGCTACACTTAGAGGTGCCTTCAGGATTCTCATCCATGAGACACAGAAGAATACATCAAGGTGGCACTAACGTATTTATACAAGAATCCCAACCTCGAGACAGAAGGGATCAAACAGTCCAAACCTGATTCTGGTGCAAATAAGAGAGAAAACAAATAGAGCTAGGCTCGTTAAAACAACAGCAAATTTATAAAACCAA
>JAUYWG010000031.1:9280435-9292598 GCA_034779775.1 Enteromius afrohamiltoni | reverse complement strand
TATAATATTATACATGGTGCCTCAGAGAGTAGAGACATGATGGGCTTGTGCTTGTCAGATACTACGCAATGATGTTATTGATATGCACATTAGTGTGTGATGTCATCTGGCAACATTTAGCTACTTTTCATTGGAAATAGTTGGCAACACTGGCTGGGCGATATATATCGTACGATATATTATGCGCATCTCATCAGTAAAGACGGTTCTTCGCCCAGCCCTACTTGAATGTGTGACCTTCAGTGCATCAAAGGTCAAAACCTTCAACTTTTATGCAGCAGGACCGTCCCCGTTCTAAATCCCGCAGTTCTGTAAAGTTCTGTCGACATTAAAACACATGAGCCAAAATGTCTGCTAAACAATTTAAAGTAGCTAATCGTAGAACTTCAAAACAGTTCACTGCATGTTATGTCAGCGATCAGTCTTAAAGACCTGAAGGAAGATTATAGTAAACACGTTTCCGACCACTAAGTTATAGTTGCAACAAAAAAAACATTTCGCGAGTACGTTAACTTTTACTTACGCCTCACGTAGGTGTATCGAGTAGGGATGGGTAGATCGAAACCGATTATCGCCAAACCTCACAACTTTTTCAATCGAAAGTCGCTAAAGCCACTTGAAGCCGAGCTAAGCTAAACTGTGTCTCGCTTCCGCATTAACTGGATCCTCGCATTCACCCGCATTAACTCTATCCTTGCAGGTGCAACACAATAACAAAAAAAATCGATCTAATTATAAAGTCTGTGCGCTACAATGTAAAATATTACGCATAGGTTATGATTTAATGCATTAAGTCTTGTTTATTTATATTAATTGTATTTGTAAATAGAAATTGTTCAGTTACTTAAATATTTTCTTATTCATTTAGTTTTCCTAATTATTAAGGATTTATCACATTCTTTAGTATTGATTTAGGGGAGGAACATCACCTATCCCCAATATTTACATAGAAAATCATAGTGCTTTGATTCCTTTTCTTACACCAAACTTTATTTTATTTTTTTTTTTTTCATGAGGTCCTGCAAGTCATCGAGCTGTAAACAATGCAGAACAATAGTGACAAAAATGGGTTAATATATTACTTCTTCAATAACATAAAATTGTGTCTAACCATAAATATAAACTATTATTTAATTCTTAAATAGTTGTTTCAAATGATATTCGTTTGTTGGTGTAATTAGATGTCACAATGATATATGCCCAAACAAAAAGTAATTTTAAGGAATTGCTTTAATAAAATTAATAACCATGTCCGATGTTGATGTGAATTTGCATATTAGTAAGGTCAGTGTGTCATATTATTTTGGTCACATTATGCATTTCAATGAACCTAAATTCTTAATTTAACTATTTTCATTTATATATTTATCTCAAAAGCTTCTGTTGTCAGTAAAACAGAAACTGAAATGTACTAAACTAGCTCTAACCTTACAAGATTAAAATCCTGGATTAAAATCCTGATTTATAATTGAGCCGCTGTCTGATTAAATCAAGTACACATAAGATATATACAATGACAATGCTGTGATTTTGGCTATATATTTGCATGTAAAATAGAGTTAGAAACAACATATTTATTTTTTACTGAAAACTCTGCTCCTCTTCTCAGTCTCTCACTAAACAGGAACAGAGGCTGAGAGAGGTGTGATGCATTCCATCTCCTAACAACACCTGCATTGATATGTTGTCTATCTCCAACTTATTTAATGCCTTGGTTAACTGGAATCTTTGCCATAAGCCTTACACTCCATTATAACATGTTCTATATTTTCATCCTGTCCACACCTGTCAAATTTTCCATTTTTAGGAAAGTATAGTCTTCATGTACTATAGTATTACAAACTTAGTAAAATTAAACAACCTTGTGGGCTTAACCAAAAAGGATACTTAAAATTATTTTGTAAGGAAGACAAAAAACAAATACATGCCGTCTTGCTAATAACAGGTTTATTGAATAGCCAATCTAAATGATACAGTTGCAGTAAGTTTTACTGACCACAAGTTGGCAGAGTAGAGCACTGTGATAAAAGCTTTGAAACATCAACGCAGTTCGTTGCAAAAGCCTCACTGCTTCAAAAGCTTCGTTTGACACATCCCTAGTCTCGAGATGACAAACTAAAAATATGGATTAGGTACAAAAAACTATCCATGTTGACTTGACTATCTTAACGTTATAGGTCTCTTCTGCAGCAGGAAGTTTCTAGTTCTTCTTCTACTTTCTTACATTAAAAGGTACAGGCTATCTCAAAAGGTTACCTGTATTTTTTCCTTGATTTACTCCCAGTGGCTGTTCCTACAGGTGTTGTGCCGAATTATGACTCCCCTCGTTGAAATCAATACTAATCTCAACCCCTTCCCCACACCTAACACTAAACCTACTAATACTAGAAGGAGTCATAATCTGGCAAGGGGTCAAAATTACACCGATGGGGCTATGACCCCGTCAAGCCCCCCCTTCGTGCCGTCATTGTTACACCTATTGCTAAAAGCAGTGTTAACTGTAAAAAACACACAACAAAAACAAAACAGTAAACAGACCTACTTATTTAGGCCTACTTATTTGCAATCATGGTGTAATTAACACATCGAATTCATTAAAGAACACTATTAAATTCTGACATAATAATAATCCACCATGACCTAAAGGATTTAGTAGCAGAGCCTTAAAACACTCATCTATATAAGAGGACTAGTCCACCATAAAGTGAACTGTATACACTTAATTTCAATATAGGGAAGACTGGGTATGGTTGTAATACTTTTTGTTTCAGCATTTGTAACTTGTTGAATTTTTAAGCTAGAGTGCTAGGTACCCACATTTGTTTTCTACATAATGCACCATTTCAAACCTCTGTAAGAATATCAGAGCCCTAAGTTATAAGTTGACTTTAAATGCATGGAGTGCCCTTGTTACAATCTACCCAACTACTGGGGTAAATTGTAACAGTCGGACAAAGAAAGCAAAAACAGCAGCATAAAGTCATCATAAAGTTTGCTTTAAAAACAATTTAAACAATCTCAAAGTACAATGTCACGCTTTCTATGAATGACCTCATCTCCAATGGGTGTAAATAGGCTAACAAAAAAACTTTCAAACAGTACGCTTACTGAGCACACAACAGAGGTAGCCTATATACTATGTAGATTTAACAAAAAAAATCAATTTGTGTGTGAGATTGTGTCTATGTAGAAATTTTTTTCACTCAGATTGACAGTTATGTCAAAATGTTTTAACCCCTAGAGTGCAGGTTTGGTGGATCCAGAAAGTGCATAGGTCACATTTTTCCTAGACCTTACAATAACATCCCAATGAACAAAAAATCAAAATGATACAGTTGCAGTAAGTTTTACTGACCACAAGTTGGCAGAGTAGAGCACTGTGATAAAAGCTTTGAAACATCAACGCAGTTCGTTGCAAAAGCCTCACTGCTTCAAAAGCTTCGTTTGACACATCCCTAGTCTCGAGATGACAAACTAAAAATATGGATTAGGTACAAAAAAACTATCCATGTTGACTTGACTAGCTTAACGTTATAGGTCTCTTCTGCAGCAGGAAGTTTCTAGTTCTTCTTCTTCTACTTTCTTACGTTAAAAGGTACAGGCTATCTCACCTGTATTACCTGTATTTTTTCCTTGATTTACTCCCAGTGGCCTTTATAATATGTAGATTTAACAATTGTTTTTGATTGTGTCTATGTATAAATGTATATTTTTTTTCACTCAGATTGACAGTTATGTCACAATGTTTTAAACCCTAGAGTGCAGGTTTGGTGGATCCAGAAAGTGCATAGGTCACATTTTTCTTAGACTTCCTTAGGCTTTGAGATTACCAAAAAGCTCCATAAAAGGTATGAATGAAAAGTTCTCAGCTCTATGCAAGAGAATGCTTAATTGTGTTACAACTTTACCCACCCCTGTCATCCAACGCTTAGTTAGCCATATTAACATAACGGTTTGAATTTAGCAGTTAATATCAGTACACCAAAATCAAGTTTTTTCTTTATAAAATCCGCAAATATCTATTCACAGCGCTGACAATCATTCATATAAGATCAGGGAGGAAGTGGGTAAATAATGAAATTATCACAAGACTTAGCTTATTCCTGAAATAGTGCCGTGTTACAACCATACCCGGTCTCCCCTATATATATTTCTCAAAATTATAGCATTCCAGTTGCTTTTTTGTAAACAATCAAGAAATGAAAAGAGTAACAGAGGAAATTAAAGAAAAAATAAAGAAAAATAATTTGTAGACCACTTTTTTCATGACAACAACAATCATGTTTTTTAAAATAATAGCGTATGCTGTATTCTCTTTTATTCTTCATTGCTGGAGGTGTTGTTTTGTTTCCTGGTCTTCATATGCACCACAAAAACAACCACTATCATTCCCAGAAGCCCAAAACACAGCACTGTTATGAATACTTGGTAATAAAGAGAAAGACCATCGGGACCTGTGTTTAAGAAAGTTCATTTTTAACTTACATTGTATGAAAAACACATATTTTTTTTTTTTTTTTTTTAAATAATAGAACAGTTTTCATGCTTACCTTGTTGATCAAAGGTTGCATTTAACCCAGCATTTTTTTGAGTGTACACATTAAGAACTTTACCGGAAATAAAAGCTGTTGAAAGTAAAAGGGCATTTCTTTTGATAAATTTTTTTTTAAGTTTATTTCTGGAGAAATTAAATGTTCAGACTTACTGTGTAGTTGCACTCCTTTGTCAAACTCCAAGTGGTTCTGATGTGATGTTGCACAATAGTATATGGCGAGATCACTGGTGGAGACATGGAGAATTCTCAGTCCAGTCATCTGCTTCTCCATAAAGCTCTCAAAATGAGTTTCATTATAATTCCAGACAACAGACAGTTCTCCTGTGTGTTTTGGTTTTGTGGCCATCAGAGCCATCAGCTGTCCCTCACTCATCCTCAGCCAGTGGATCTCAGAGTAAAAAGACAGATTGCACATCAGCGCCACGGTCTCTCCAAGTTTAACTTCTTTCAACTCCACTCCTTCCAAAAGCTTCAGAGGCAAAGCAAGGATAACTGAAAGAAACAAAAGGATTTTACCCTGCTTGTTTAGAATTGCTCATAATATATATTTTATATATGTTTTGTAACAGATATAATGAAGTAATTTTTACTGCCACGGTTGCATTTATTTTAGCTTTTAAAGTTTTTTTTAAAAATGACCTTACCTGTTAGAGCGATTAAACACGAGAACACCATTGTGGATGTGTAGTCATAGCCCTGTTATCTTGATTTCTGAAGAACTGCTAGATTTCCAGTCAAAGGAAGCAACACCACGCTCTTAGCTGGTGTGGGTTTTTAAAGTTTCCATCTGTGCTGTTACTGGTAGCTTCTGAAATAGTTAAAGTATTTACCCACTAAAATATAAACAGCCAATAAAAGCCATTTAGGAATTAAAAATGAAGAAATGAGATGAAGATTTTTGCCAAACAGAAAGCTGTCTCTTTTGTCAGTGTTCGGTTCTCACTTACGATTCAGGTGAAATGAGACTGCTTTGTTTTTCTTCTCTATATGAAAAGGTGCACTGCTGGGTACTGCACTGGAATCAGATTTGCTTGACACCAAATGTGACATTTTAGATAAAGTCTGTTTTGAGATCAGAGTCATGACAATGCTCTCCTTTGAAGCAGGAAGTTGTTTGGCCAAAGGAAGTCTGTTTTCTCATACCCATAAGGACCACACACGACATGCATCTTTGTTTTGAAAATGGGTGTATTTTGGACAACATTAGAAGCCCTTTTTAAACAGTACCAAATAACACTAACCTTCACATTGGCTAGAGATGAAGATTTAGCTTTATGATTTTTGCTATAAAATTGCAGCATTGGTTTGTTGGAAACTCAACCATAGCATGCCAAAACCCCAGTGGAAAAAAACAACAAAACTTGTGATTAGAAGGAAATTATTGAGGTTGGTATTTTACACGCTGGTTTTTATAGGAAGTTCACTTGTAGAGTGTCATTCGGTTTCCAACTAGTATATGTAAAGAACAGAAACTTAAACATTTCAGAAAATACTGTTGAAAACACTGTCGAAAAGGTACTGATACTTATGAACAAGTCTTGCCAGTTTGAAACTGTTTATTTGAAATTGTGGGGTTTTCCAAGACATTTACCACATATTGTACCAGCCTACTTTAACTGTTCCTACAACTGTATTCTTTGGTATAATAACATGCAAGTTAAAACACAACGAGGAAAAGAGCATTAATGGTGTTTTAGTAATATACTGTTACTTGTGCAAAGCCACTAGTGTAAGTCATTAACCCACAAATAGTTTAGCCAATTAATAGCATAAATCATTGCTGAATTATAAAAAAACAAAAAAAAAAAAAAAAACAATCCATCAACAAGTTTCACCAACAAAAGTAAACATGTAACTCAACCCTTGCCATTCAAATACTAAATATCTAAAACAATATACTAACCTTTTGCAGATCACAATAAGGCAATCTATAAGTAAAAGACCATTGCAAGCATTTAAAACTATGTATTAAGTAGCGCCACTTTTTTTAAATTGAATGCCTTTATCTATAGGATAGGACAGCTGTAAGAAACCAGAAACAACCAACCAAGTATATTACAAGAAAAATGGCATTGCAAAAAAATACACATTAAATTAACTGCACTGCGAGGCATACATTGTTATAGTGTAATCAGAAAACTTCATGATAGAATAGTCAATGTATTTTTGATCCTAGTTTTTCTTGGACTCTTCATTCTTGTCATCCAAATAGCCTGGAAAGCTTTCTGCTGGTTCCCATGTGTTCTGAAATTTTGCCCCACTGAGAAAAATCAAATAAAAAGGAATAAAGGATATATGTATATAAATACATTTTATATTGCACAAAAAAACACCCAAGATGCACACAAAATCTAAAAAAAAAAACAAAACAAAAAAAAAACGTTTGCGTTCAAATAAACTTTTTATCCGATAAGAAAAACCGCATAAACTACGATGGAAACACATTTACTGAATAAATTCCTCCACGTGTATCAAAAAAGCCATGTGACTGATCTTGTGCACAGTCATTCTGAAATGCTTATATCAAAGTATAATTGTCTTACACAGTGTCTTTCCAAACAGCAGGCATCCAACTCTGAAAGCAATGACTGGATTTATTGTATTTCGCCTGCTCATTTTGAGATGCAAGTCAGTCATTACATATAAAACATTTCCTACTTGTGATATTTAGTGCCAGTTTAATCAGGAAGTGATGAATTGGTTTTCTTTTACTTTGGATGGAAACGGTGCTTTATTCTCAGATGTTTTATCTGATATTCCAGTTTTGCATACAAGTTAAATTTGCATCTTTAGAATATGACATGAATACATATGCCGAACTGGTATATCTATATATCTGGTTGATATATAGGTCAAACCACTACTATGTGAAAAAACACTGAATTACATATGTATGAAAAGAAATTAGGAACTAAATGTTGCCGGTGTATCTCGTTGAGAGTGTGAAATTAAATGAGGAAGACTTACCACAATGTGCATGGCATCCACTTGACCCGAACTTCATTTCTCCCCTTTTAAAAATGAAATGAATAGGGTAAAGAATTTTTTTCCCCCAAAATGATTTAAAGTGGTCATACAACTGCTTACATAAAAGAAAGGAGGAACTACTATTACTCTTTTGTGAAAGTGAAACTACTTTTGTTTCTTTCAAAACAAGTGAGGCAATTCCAATTGTTTTCTTATTAAAAGAACCTGCTACTTACTTTTTAAACTCTTTTTTAGCAACAACATATGCCCCCTTTAAAGACTCAAGTGATGATGTACAAATACACTTAATTCCTACCTTCTTATTTCTCCATCTCAGAATATTTTCAACAGGAAACACACCATTGTATGCATCATGAGAACAATCTAGAAGAGAGAGAGAATTTTCAAATATAACCAAATGATCTACATAAAAATAATACTGCATCCAGTCACCTATTTGATGTGTTTAACCACATTTCTACATTTTTCTATTACCTGACATTTTCCGCTTTCCTGGAGGAGAACGGAGCCCTGACTCATCACTGGAACTTGCATGTTTTCCAATACCTGTTGATTTTCCTGTTTCATGCACAGCTGGTGACTCTGACCCGTTTGCATCCTGACTCATTTGAATTTGGCATGAGGTGGATGACATGACTGCATAGACTTTCCTGACACTAGACTGTGCAACACCGGAGTCCGGGCTTTCCACAACACTTTGAGATGATATTTGTGTCTCGCTGGTCTCAGGTAGATTTACTGCTGTGGATTCTGCACTGTGTTTGTTTGCAGATCCAGGACTTGCATCTTCACTCAAAAGATCCTGTTGTAAAGACTTATTTTGCAAGAGAAAGCTTTTTGAGGACAAAGCAGCCTCCAGCTGGGAGTTTGAGATTCTTTGGAGACGAATTTCAAACCTCTTAGCCTTAATATCCTTAGGAAGAATAAGGTTAGTGTGGATCCGTTTGTGCACGGTTAAAGCACACTGAGTGGCAAACTTTTCCTCACACTGACCGCAGCTGACCCGAGGTTGTACTTCCTGACTGTGTGCGTTGAGCCCTTGAAGAGTAGTGAACACCTGCCCACACCTGCTGCAATTCTGAGGCATTGGGCAATTGTGACTCTTGAACAGGAGGTCCGTTTTAAACCTCTTCTCACATTTACGACAGATATACACACTAGGGACCTGGTGCAGGGCTCTGGAGGGGCTAGACTGGAGGTCGCACTCGTCCGATGAACAACACAGACAGTGCCTCTGCATGCTGAGGTGCTGTCGATCTCGAAGACCACGAGCAACTCTAGCGTGGTTAGCGTGTTTTGGCAATTTGAGTATTTTACTTTTTTTCATCACCTCTGATTTTAAGTTTTTTTTTAATATGTTCACGCTCGTAAACCGTCTATTTGCACCGGTTTTGGTCTGTGATACGGTCTTGCTTGATGGCTTGCGGCCTCTCACTCGTGGCACATTGGAGGGAAAAACTGTTTTTTGTTTTACCACATGTTGTATGCATTTCAGCTCTTGGCACTTCGGGCTGTTTTCAGCAATAGCACAGACTTTTTGAACTTTCCGTCCTAAAGAATCAACACACCAAAAAAAAACAGCAAATTAGCATTGTTAAAACTTAGTGAAATCGCATGAGAAAAACATTTATTTTACTTTACCACAACAGTGATGACGGAAAAACTTATTATTATTTATATATAATTATAGTATAGTTTATAATTATTTTTATTTTCAGTTAATTTTTAATGTGCTTTTGCCATTGTAATTATTTTAATTTGCTTATATATACACATACATACACATATATATATATATTTAGCATTAATTCATTTTATTGGTTTTAGTAATTTTAGTACTTAAACATTTTCTTTTTCCATTTAGATTCTTTTACTAATATTCAAATTTATCTTGGCTTGATTTCAATGAACAAATTTTCCCCCCAAATTATAGGACGTGACAAGTGGCCAGGTATGGTTTCCCATACTAGGAATTGGTGCTCTGCATTTAACCCATCCAAGTGAACACACACAGCAGAGAGAAGTGATCAACCACACACACACACACTGTGAACACACACCCGGAGCAGTGGGACTGTCACTGCAAAATGCTTTTAGAAATACCATTAAAATAGTGTTGTCACTTAATTCTGTATCATCTTAGGGATTCATTTGGTCATTAAGAACAAACTCAAGTAAATTAGAGATAACATATCCATTTTTTTATATAATCTTTATTTTTATTTTGTAGTGGTAGTTCCCTGAGATAAATGTCTATTTCTATTTAGTATCATGAAAAAATATCTAAAAACTGTCGTACCCGTTGGGCCCGATTGTGTCGTCTCTGGTTCTGAGACAATCTCTGGTCTTTTTTCAGGCCCCTGTAACACACAAACATGGTGATTATTATTAACACAAGCGCAGAAATGACTCTACTTTTAACAGAATGTCAGTAAAATGACAGATTGGCTGTCATATGGAAACAACTCCAATCACTGCTATTCACTATTTTGTTGGAAACAGCCCAGAAATAACAACGCTTATTCTATGCAGATTTGCACTGCACTGAAAACAAATGACAGCAAGGACCACAGAACACATGCCCACTCACCAGCGACTCTGGTGTGACAGTGTCTGAGCTCTCTGCATCAGGCTGAAAACTCAAACATGACACTTCCACCTCGTCATCTTCACTTTTGAGTTCACTCCTCTGGGCTTTAATGATGGCCTCTGTCTTTTGCTGCTCAGATTCTTCCAACTGCCGCTTCAACAAGTCTATCTCCCTCCAGCTTCGGGTGATCTCCACTCTGGTCTCCAGCAGGACTTTGCTAAATATTTTGACTATCTCTGAAGTCGTTGTCACCATGAGCCCTTGAATCAGGACCCTAAACTTAGCAGATAATTCATCCTCCACTTCCATTGCGCTACACTTGTTGGTGTATTTCTTACACGGAAAGGTCAGACTTACTCCCAGTGTCCCGCAGCTGTGCAATTTCAGGTTACCTTTCAAAAGATGAAACAAATTAAGATGTGGAAATGAAAAGGATCTGTTACAACTACGTTATGCTTCTTAGTCACAGAAACTCCTGTTAGTTGACTATATTTTTAGATAAGACTGTTTTTGTGAACTGCCGAGTTAGCATCAAAGAAATCGTACACAGTTATGTTTTGCACAAAATGGTAAAATAAAGCACCGTTATAAACAGCAGCCATTATTCCAAATATCCATCATTAGCAATAGGCTTTTAGGAAAACCTAACACTAAGTGAAAATTGTATTTACCCAAATGTTATTGATTAAAAGCAGTTTTAAATGGGTTCATGGGTGTTTACTGGAAGATTGAGCTATAGTTCAGATACAAAAGCCTTTAAATGTCATTGAAATTTTGCAATTTGTCAGGCTACTGTGTGTAGGTTTTTAATTCCCCATTAATGACAATGAATAGGTCATTTTCTTTTTCCATTAAAGTAAAATAACTGAACACAGGAGCCTGAGGAAAAAAAAACTATTTTTAGGAAAATTTGCATCTGAACTCTTCATATATTATGTTTAGGTGAAGAAAGAAAGTCTAAACTTTCTTAACTTCATGGCAAGCTGGTTTCAACAGGACAGGACCCGTGATGCCTGTGGAAAAAAACGTGGATGGTTTAAAGGGACATGTCTGCTAAAGCAAGCAGGCTAAGGACGAAGAAAGAGTGCATGCAAATATCTGTTCGGGTATATTATGTAACGCTTGTCGTACACTAAGCAAGATAAAGCGGTCACGTTATTTTCACATATAATCCGCACTGTTAAGTTACCAGAAAAGCCACAACTTCTCCTTACCTCATCTGAAGCGGGAATCATTTTATGATGGCGACTGAGAAATTTCTGGAAACGAGAACCACTAGTAGAACACGTAGCGTACGCACTCACAATAAACAAAGATTAATTAAAAGACAAGCTTACCTTCGATGAAGTATCAGTTTAGCCGGTTTGAGACGAGGGCTCTGAATCCCTCCGCCGCTGTGAGGAGTGTTGAAGCGTCACCCCATAACGGGCCGGCGGGAAACAAATATCAGCGGGACAGTATTCCTCTACATTTTCGACAAACTGCATTTTTAGCTGTAGTATTATTGGCACGTGCCGTAACAAACCTTTTTGTTCATGTGGAGACAAACACAGAAACGGTAAGCAAACCCATGTGTTTTTTGCAGGGAAATTGGAAACCGTGTATAACTTTATTTCCATGCATGTATTTGCATAGTCCAAAATTTGTCCATCCTTGTTTTTTTCTCTACATACTTATCTGTAAAGCTCGTAATTTATATGGAATGATCTTTAAACAAGACATGACATCTTACAACTTAATCAGGTTCTGGGATTTTGACCTTGCTTTCTCCACAACCCTTGTTCTTTTAACCCACCCCATATCCTTCCCACACAAGATTTAAAAAGAGTTCCCATGAATGTTACAATGTCTACCTGACTAGACCTTGAAGAAGGAAAACATATCAAACTGCGCGCACACACACACACGTTGGGTTTGCATGTTTTATGGGGACATTCCATAGGCGTAATGGTGTTTATACTGTACAGACTGTATGTGTTATTGTCCTACACTGACCCTACACCTAAACCTACCCCTTACAGGAAACTGTG
>JAUYWG010000031.1:9219399-9278669 GCA_034779775.1 Enteromius afrohamiltoni | reverse complement strand
TTGTGGTATGTTAGTACATTTTTATTAATTCAGGCCCCCCCCCCCCCCCTCACTGACAACAATTAGCTTCTGTGTGGGAACTCAAAAGCTTCTTGCTCTTCAAGGAGTAGAATTAAATGGCCACAGAAGAAAATATGGAAAAAAGCCTTTAACTCTGAGACAAATTGTAGCCCTGGTCTTCGATCTGTCTGAATATAAATGAATGTGTAAATATGACCGCATCTCACAAATCCACTCTGCATACTTGGAGTGCCTCGCTTGCTCAGCGCATCGTTTGAGTGTGTTTGTGACGAGCGGTGAACAGGGAGGTTTGGCCACCCTTCTGCCTCTTGGTTTCAGTGCCTGTCTGTGTAGAGAGTGAACGAGTGTACATTTGAGGATGTATATGCATTTGTTTTATTTTTTTTATATATATATTTTTTCCCCCTCTCTGAGATCCATAAGTACAGTGCTTGTTTCTTAGACTGCATAATTAAAAATGCACAGTAAGTCTGTTGTAGATATTTACTGAATGGAAACTTTAGCACTAGGGGTAATGGATGTTTGTTTTTTTTGTTGTTTTTTTATAACCCCCCCCTTTTTGATAATTCCTTGTCTGCCAATCTGCAGTCCAATCCGTCGAGACGCTACAGTCAGCAAAGGAAAGGTTGTCTGTTGACTAAATGGATGTGGGCCAGAAGTCCGAGTCCTGATACAGGAGGCTGTTCACAAGTTCGAGGAACCAATTGATTGTTCAGTGTTGAGGGAGGCAGATAAATGAATCTTTTAATTACAAGAAAATTGCATCTCTCTCTCTCTCTCTGGCTGGATTTAGCCAGATTTTGATTCTAGCTTGACGAGAAAATAAGATAGAGGAAATAAAAGCACATTTAACTATATATACCAGAGAATATTTGTTAATTTTAATTATACTTCCTTTTTCTTTCTATATTTTATGATTGGGGCTGATTTTGTTTTTTTCTGGGGTGTTGTGGGTGAATGCATATGCAATCAGTTTTATTTTTTAAATAAATGCATTTACGGTTTATTTCTTTTAATTAAAGACGAAAGGAATAATTCTTTGTCATGTGCTGTCAGTTGACATGTTTCTGCAACACTAACATGCGGCTCTTGATTCATAATTCCTATATTTCAACACTTTACCTTTGGTCTTAAACGTTGCACCTTTCTCTCATGGATTGAACATGTAACTTAGCAATACTGTTTTTTTTTTTTGTTTTGTTTTGTTTTTTTTTTTCCTTTTTTTTTTCTTTTTGTTTTTTTTAATAAAAGAATGATCTTTTTCCAATGTTCTGACGATGTATTTTTTTTGTTTGTGGCTCACAGTGTTTTAATACATTTAATTTGATTGTTATTCTAAAGATGGAGAATTCTAGTGTAATTAAGTAATTGAGAAATGAAATATTACACCACATACAGCCTAGCTGCTTACTGAGAAATGTATGATGCACACTGTTTTATTGAATTGATTCAGCCTAACAAGAGTTTTATTTTATTTACAAACTAGTCAAAACGGTGTCCTAGTTGTCATTTTAAACTGAACGTAACTAAACCACAGCAATGTTACCATACCATTTTTGCCAAAGCATTCACATAAGTTTTCAAGTTATAATTTCTGCCTAATATTTTGGGCGTGCTTGGCATAACTAGACAAAATTTCATCTGCCTCACAGATTTAAGATTTTAGTAATTAGTTTACGTAACACTTCTAGGTGTAGACATCACATTACCTCAAGACCTAAAGAAGAGGGAAAATGGCTGCTATAATATTTAATATATTAATATCACAATATATAATATTGCTCAGAACCACTGATACAAACCTAAATTCACTCATTTTAATGAAACCCATTAAAGAGAGGTTTTAAACCAATAAACGCAGTTGCGGAAATGTCAGGTAGTCTAATATGTTTTACTTCGTTTAGGAACCGTCTTGTTTTACTTATCTTCATCAGATTGCAGTTGCACAAGTAAAAAAAACCTCATGAAACTGATTGTGTTTTTAACGAATCGAATGAATGAATGATTCAACAACTTCATTTAAAATGCTCACTCATAGCGTCATCTACGGGCGCAACGTGGCCACTGAACAAATCAGTGAATGAATCTTCTCGGTGAACCGATTCAAAAGATTCACGCCACTGAACAGCTCGCTTCTAGGCGGCGAGTGGAGCTGCAAGAGTCGCTTGATTTGAGATGATCTGTGATGCAGCGGCTCACGTGTCCTACAGATCACCTGTGTTTGCGTATGGGAAAGCATTTGTCTCTATTGGATTATAATATGGTGTCTTGGCAAGTTCGATGAACAACGTGCACTTGGAGGTTGAACACAAGACGGCTTCGATTGCAGTGTCAACAGCAGATGAATCCTTGAGATATCAGGCTCAGTTGAGAGTATGGCAGATCTCGCATTTCTTAGCTATTTAACACCAAACCACATCAAGACATTAACCTGAGATCACAAATTACCTGACGTTCATACACAGGTCCATCCGTCTTCTCTAACATACCTCAAGCCATATAACGTTACAGATATATATGTAAACACAGCTGATATTAGCAGTTGAATCTGAGCTGATAACACAAAGTAAATCTTATATTGCAAAATTGAAAAAAGCTGTTATTTCTGGGTCGTTGACCTTTTTAACTTTTGTTTTGAAGTTTCTAAATGTGTTTTATTCTGAAGTTGCTATCAGCATGTGGCAGTATCAGCATCCTGACTTTGCTGTATTCCTGCTTGGTGAGCTTCAGAAGCAGCAGCAGGGAAGCATCCTCTGTGACACACTTCTGCAGACAGACGGTAAGAGATGATGGAGATAGCCAGCTCTGGGTCTGTGTCATTGGACCATCTATCAACTTTATAACCAGCAGCTTGTTAACAGTCATATAAAGACTTCGATTAAGTCATTGCTATGATTTATGGTATCATAGACCTAAATTAGCAGTCAGTGGGCAAAGATATAAATTAATTTAAAAAGTGTAATGTATTAAATGAACTTTTTAGACTGACTTATTTTTTCACATTAAAGCAGTTCATTCATTACACCATTGATTTTCTTTCTTTTTTTTTATACAAACCATTTTTTTAAATATAGTATTTGAATGCTTCTGATGCAACATTAATAAAAGTTGCAATAATGTCTGTTTTTCTTTCAGTTTTATCTATTTTTGGTAGTTTATTTGTTTGCGTTTTTGTTATTTAAAATTGTTTTTTAACTTTTTAAGAATTGTAAAAAAGAGCCATTTGGTTATTTTACATAATATTTTACTTTTTATTCTAAGAATCTATAGACTTCCATTGCCTGTAATGTTGTATTTGACTAATATGTTCCTCTCTTTGCTTTTCTTATAATTAAAAAAAAATCTTTTCCTCCCTTCAGGTGTCTGTGTCCCAGCTCACAGTTGTGTGTTAGCTGCTCTAAGCCCTGCCCTGTCGAGAGTCCTGTCCACTTCCCCTGCTCCACAGGCAGGGCAGAACAGGCTTCTGAGTCTTGAGGCTGTGGGATCTCATGCCTTACTAAAGCTAGTTAAGTTCCTGTACACGGGGGAAATGGAGATCAAGAGTCAGAGTGAACATGAGGAGGTAATGGCTGCTGCTTTCAGACTTGGACTTAAAAACCTTCTTGAAAAGAAGAGAGTGTGCGTGCAAAGAGGAGCACAGGATGTTGTGAGACCTTGGAGAGAGATTGGTGTACAGACAGAAGATGTGAGTAGCCAGGAAAGGGAAATGGTGTCTGAGCCATTAGGGATACAGAGCAATACTCTTCCAGTGCAAGCTTGTGGATTATTGGAAGCTGATTTGTCCTCGTTGTCATTACTTGATGAAGCTAGTCCAGCTGCAGGTTTTAATCGGACCAGTAATGCCATTCTTCCTTCCCTCGCTGTTGTGACAGAAGCATCTGTAATGAATCATCACAAAACAAAGACTAAGAAGAGGTGGAAAATGGCAAAGAGAAAAAGCTTAAGTAGGCAACAAATGCATGTTTCAGGCAAAAACTTCCAGAAACTTTTAGAGGCAGATAAAGTGCAAAAAAGTGCTACTGCTGAACAAAAGGAGACCAAGTTGGACCAGCTTAAAGTTAGGATAAAACTGAGGAGGAGGAGCGGGGCCTGCTGGGAGAGCAACCTTCTTGTTTCTGTCCAAAGTGAGAGCGAGAAGAACCCAGAAGAAATGATAGAGTGTGCACTACAAACTCAGGTAAGGATTCATCTTTAAATCTGGATTTAGTACACCATTTAGACAAATATTGATATACTGAAACATAGTGTATGTGCATCCTGAATTTCCTGAATATATATATATATATATATATGTCTTCTTGCAGGTGAAGAAGGTTGAATAATTTTAAATGCAACTGCATGCATCTTGGGAGAAAAATTATATACATATATTATTATTATTATTTTATTTTATTTTTTTTCTCCCAAGATGCATGCAGTTGCATTTAAAATTATTCAACCTTCTTGACCTGCAAGAAGACGTTCTGCTGTTATGAACAAAAATTGATGGAAAAAACATGGCATCACTAAACTATAATAGGGAAATTAATGATACACATTTGAGTGATTCCTAGTACATAACATATCAAATCAAATTGGCTCGAAACATTTATGCACATGGTTATACAACCCCGAGAGTTAATTTATTCGAGAATTGTTTTGTTTTTCAGACATTTTAAATAAGATTTAAATGTGAAGACCGAACTAGTCACTTAATAAATACATTTATTCCAGATATCCACCAGTCTATCCAATTAATTTAGTTAATTTAAGGCAGCCTTTTATATTCTTTTTGATCAAGAGAGATATTCAGCAAGATGTGACGGTCATCCTTGTTTTGGGTTTGTCTTTATCTTACTTTTCAGATATCTTACAAGACTTCTTGCAAGGCAATAAAATTGTGTTTTTCTCAGTTGCTCTGACCATTCCCTTTGATGATATTATGCATTTTCTCCAATGCCCTTGAAGGTTTTCAGATGTAACACATTTTAAACTTATGAATAAGCTTGCCAGCTGTGTCTCTACAACTTTTAGTGACCTGGAAATCTTCTCGTCGCTAATCAAGTGAAAGGTTGTTGTAGTTTCCAATGGCTCTAACTGTGTTTTAACCCAATATTGCACCCAAACAGAGAAATAAGTGACTTAAAACAACAATATTGAGTAGGGGTTGAATAATTAGGACATTTGTATTACATTAAATTGTATGTTGACATAATCATTGTAATGTGCCACAAAAACGTCATAGCTTTATTTATTTCAAGAAAACTTACGTTTGTAAATTATAGTGTCTGAAGGATTTAGTGTTTTTGATTGCAATTGCATATAAAATACAAACTACATATAACTGTATGTATATGAGCATAGACATTTGGCTGAAAATGTTTTATAAATATATGTTTTGTCTTGCTCCTTTTATAATTTGTATTTTCTTTTTCTTACTAAAGAACTGCCCAGCTAGTGTAATTCCTGGTCGAAGTCTTGAAACTCTCACTCCACCGACGGACCTGACTATTTCCCCCTCCGATTCTTCAGATAAATGCCTACATACTCCACACCATGTTTCTGTCTCTTCCCCTTTGGAAATTCCAACTTTATCTTCAAGCCCTCCCCAAACAGATGACTCTGATGAACATATTGCAAAGATGTTGGATGATATGTTGATGGATTTAAACATCCTTCCGTTGATGCCAGTAGACAGAAATCTGGATGAGCAAGAGCACCTAGGTCCTCTTCAGGATCCTAAAGATCAACAGAGGGCTGCTGATGCTTCTGCTCAGGGTTCTTGTGTTTATCTGCAAAGCTGTGAGCCAGAGATGAAGGGATCTGACGTTAGCAAGACGGCAGTACCAGTTGGGTCACCAGGACAAAGAGATGAAGGTAAAGCATGATCTTCAAATGAAATGTACAGTGCATGTGTGCATTCATCATGTTGTGGTGATCCCAGCTTTCTTATGTTTTTAGTACAGCACTTACATTTATCAAAAATTCCCACCTCTTTGACACAAAATTGCATCTCTTCTTATGCTCTCTGTCGTTGTTTATTGAGTACTTAACCCAAACAGCATGTGCTTGCCTTAATCTTTGGGTCAGTGAAAAATAAGAGTGTCCATGATAAAGGATATAAATAAAAACCGGCTTAAAACACAAGTGCAAGGATCTTATAAATTGTATTCGTTCATGTTGGCTTTTTATTGTTTCCAGCAACAACAAAAAAGTTTCAGTTAAATTAAATGTGAGGTGCGGCTATCAAATATTTCAATTCAAGACATCATGGATATTCTCTGATATTATTTCCTGTTCTATAATTTGCAATTGATTTGCATGTGTGAGTTGATTTTATAGACAGTTTTCCTTTAAATATTTCAACACAGTAGAAAAATGTTGTTCAAATAATAATAACAATAGTAATCATTCATTGTGATATCAGGATCGTTTTATCACTTTGACATTTTTGTCTCCAAAATAAAATTAGGTTATAATAAATATATATAATATATAATTTTTTTTTTTTTTTTTTTTACATGTATATATGTCATTGAGCACTTTATTCCTGATTTTACTGTTTTTTTTTTGTTGTTGTTTTTTTAGACCACTCAGGCTTTCAAAATCAGCCACGATCCATTACATTCATGACTACGTTACCTGGACAGGACGTCTTGAACAAAGATAAGTATCTGGCAGCTGGGGCAAGAAACTCCCCTCCCTCCCTGGTAGAAGATTTTGTTTTATCCCCAAAAGCTACAGCTGTCCCAAATAACCTTTGTCCGGCCACAGGTGAAATGCAAAGTCTCGGTATGATTGGCATACTGGACAGCAGGCCAGATTTCAAACTACTGCGATGCCTTTCTCCCCTGGAATCAGATAAGGGAGACAGTGATGTTCCCACACAAGAACCACCACAAAGACAGGACCTAAAAACCCCAAACCTTCCCTTGTGGCTTTCTGAGTCACCGCTGAAATTGGACTTCCCTCTGAGCTCGATGATTGATTCCTCCTACCCACAGCCTGACCTCATCGCCTGCCAAGATCGATCGTGCCCTGACCTTGCAGAAACGCAAGAATTAAAGACTTCCTTTTTACAAGATGATTACATGAGTGGGAGTAGTTCAAACACCATTCAGCGTGATGTGAAAGATGCTAGTGAGCACCCAAAGCAGAGAAACAAAAGAAGACGGAGGCTTGCAACTCAAAAGTCAGAAGTGAATGGGGATACGTGTCAAAACCTAGAAAATCAGGATCCGGTTCAACAAAGGACTTCAAAGGGTGATGGTCCCCACTGTGAAAACGTTATGCCATCACTTTATAATGCACGTAGAGTCAGTGCCCGAATAACAAATGCGAAAAGAAAAGCAACTGCAGGTGTGAAGAGAAAAAAAGAAGTTTCTTCACCTATCAGTAAGAAAATGCTTCTGTTGAACACTGATGGTGAACAACGTGATACTTTACCTAAACCAAAAGTCACTGGTATTGTAAAACGTCGTGGTAGACCTCCTAAATCCAAAACAAATGCTGCTGTAGCTCACTTGTGCAATAGTGCAGAGAAATTACCCACTTCAGTACAAGATGGTTGTGAGATGGAAAAAACTAAGAAAAACAGTGAGCGGAGTAATACGCAAAAACCAAATGCACAGCAAGAGAAAGACTCAACAGAAATGGAAGAAGCAGATGTTAACAGCAATTTTGCACCGACATCGCTGAATGCTCACTTTAAATATGCGGCTCAGGCGAGAGGAGCGAGTATCATCGATCAGATTTTCCATCAGACTCTTCCAAGTGTTGAAAGTCTCGCTTGTATGACTTCTCTGAATATTGATCAGCCGCTAACCTCGAGCTTGCAGGACACGTCTTTTAGCTTTCAAAGATTCCAAGGAGGGAAAAGTGAAGAACAGATTGGTAAATTAATGATGAATAGCAGTGAAGGGCTCAGTAAGGGTATTTGTGGTAAGAAAAAAGCAGGGACGTCTCTGCTGGTGAATAAGAAAAATGACATGGAGGTATCTGACCCTCAAATAGGGTCACCGCTGTCAAAAGGTGGAGAAACTGCCACTGAGGAGAACTTGAGCGTGTTACAGGGTAGTGATTCCCAAAACGAAATGGAAAAAGACATTTATGAATGTGAAATGACTGAGATTTCCGTGCCGTTAACAGCTGAGGAGGGCATAATGGAGGAAACGATGATGCCGGCTGATCGTGCCAAGTCGCCCACAGATAAAGACTGTGATGTTTCCACCAATGAACTGACAGTGATGGAGGGAATAGAGATCAATTTCTGTACGAATCTTGATAGTACACCAGCAGAACATCTCGGGGATGGTCAAAACCAGGAAGATGTGCTTTCTGGTGAGGGTTCGTTTAAGGCGACATCAGACGTGGACAAAGACGTTCAGGCAGCACATGGTGTTAATACCCAGGATGTTGATGATTGTGTGGAGAAAGAGGATGATTTGGGTAGAAACAAAAAGGTTCAGGTGATTGAAGGAACTACGGAGGGAGAAGAAACTGAAGTCCTGGGGGCAAATGAGCTTGTGGAGGAAAATGCTCTGCTTTCTTCAGATGATAGGTGTTGGGAAACCACCGATGGGTGGAATGATGATGATGAATTTGAGGAGAGGAACCAGTACAGTGTTGGAAAGATTGATGAACAGACCCTCCTGGAGGAAGATCAGTTTAGTGAAGGACATATTGCAAGTGCTGGGATTGCAGAGGATTCATCAAACGGAGGTAAAATGGCTAAAGTAGCATTCTAACTCAATCTACAATTCTGTTATTTATCATTTATATTCCTGATTTCTGTTTTTTCCTCATAGCTCTGACACTGAGAAACACTGAAGAAATAATAAGCAGAGATGCTCCTTCGGTCCAGACTGAAGTGTTGCTTCAGTCAAACTATCAAAGCCCCAGAGTGTGCCGAGAGAATATCTCAATGGTGACGTCCAGTTCAGAATCAGAAGCGGAAGAAGATATCGAAGTAGATGTTGTGGATGAGGCTGTAGAAGATCCGTTAGGGCTTTTGGCGTCTAGACAGTTCATCACACTGGCTATTGAGTGTCTAATGGAGCAAGAGGATGAGCTGAATACCACTGAAGAAGAGGAGGTAGATGTCACTGGAGAAGAGACGGAGTAGATTTTTATGTTCATGTTGAGAATACATCAACATTTTGAAGTCAATAGCAGATGTTTGAGCCAAGTTCTTAACCCAGGGTTTATTATATCAAATGAGGAGAAGAATTCTCTCTCTCTTCTTTTTTGTTGTCAATTTTACATAGGTCAGTTAGCCTATAAATTCATTGTTTATTTTGGATCGTCTCATACATGTTTAGAGTTACATATTAAAATTATGTAAATTAAAATCAATTTATATAAGTTCAAAGTGCACTTTTGTATGTGTGCTTTATTTAAAATATATTACAATACCTGTTTGGTGTAATTGTTTTAGTCTGGTTTTGTGTATCTCTGGCCTTACATTAAATACACAAAATATAATAACATAAAATGGCTTTTCCAATGTTAAAATATAACATTTCATAGAAATATTAGGAAATTAGAAAAAATGTGGTGTTTATCTAGCAGTCCCAACTGAAAGGCAGGAATTGGAAATTATGAAGAATATCATAATAGCGAAATAAAATAATAGTCAAACTAAGGATTAAAAAATAAAACATTACATTTTGTCATTACCTTAAAAATACTTTAATTAAAGTGATTTTTTGGTCATAATGACCAAACATAAACCTTTTAAAAGTAATGTTTACATTTTGTTGAATATTCTCAATAAATGATCCAATATTTTTCCAAAGTCGCTCAGTATAATGACAAGTCCAAAACAAATGAAATATGGTTTCGGTATGACTTTGGCAAAATGAACATTACGTATCAATGTTAGCCTTATACCTTTCCATAAAATGCTTTACTGGGTAAAATGTATTAATTAATTTGAAAGATACTTTTACTTTATTAGTGAGAAAGTATTTCTGTTGTAAAGACCATCTTTTATTCCAGTTAAGATTTCTAGATTTCTGAACTATTCCAGTAAGAAATTGAAGAAATATAGATAAATAAATTATTTTTGAAAAGCATACAAGTTTCTGCTGTTACAGCAAATTCTTTTGGACTAACTGGTATGTTGTATTCTGAAATAAATTCTATATAAGTCATTAATAAACCTCTACTAATAAATAAGTGACTTACTAAAAGCAAACCATTATTGACCTACTGATAAAAGAATAAAGACCTATTTTTATATAAGATATTCTGATTATTCCAAATTTGAAAAAAACTGTGAGGAGTAAAATTGTGTTTATAAATTAAAGCCCAGGCCAAAAGTACCTGTAAATGGAAACTAGAGCTTAATTTAGAAATAAAGCAGCAGCGAAGTAAAGGGTAACGTAATTGGTTTTGAATAGAAAACTTTATTGACAGCGGAAGTACCAATTTCGCTGGATCCACGTGGGTAACGTACTTCCTCCGGTCGAGCGCGCTCACTGAAGGTTAAGCAAGCTGTCAGAGCTCTTTGTTGAACGGGACCCACGCGTTGTCCGGTGGGTTTTAGAGAGGGTCAACCGAAAGGTCGTTTGCAGAGATGGACCCTATGAAAGCGCAGCAGCTCGCCGCGGAGCTGGAGGTTGAAATGATGGCGGACATGTATAACCGGTATGAAGCCTACGGCTCTGTGCACATGTGTAACGGCATGCTCTCTGTCATATCACCGTTACTTACGTTCTCGATATCTAACATACGAGATTTGTGTAACTTAGTAGGTCACGTTTTTGACAAGTATATTGTAAGCTGGATGCAGCGCAGTACTGCAATCAGTGGATATCGACAGATAACGTTACACATTTTGTAACGCTGTTATTATATTATATTTAGACACCAGGCTTTGCTCAGTGTCACATTCGATTATTTGCAACACGACAAAACCTGACGTGCACTAACGTTAGTCGTGGCGTCATCTACTGTCGCACTTTTGTCGTCAGAAGGCTTGTCAGGTTAATGCATTCAGTTACAAGCAGGCTCGCAGTCTTCCTCCGTTCATACAAACATTTTTGGTGTTATTCGTCTTATCAGTAAAGCTACTAGTATTCCGTCGGGCTGTAAATTCATCCTGTAACGTTCATCGTACAGCTAGAATCATGTACTTTTTCTGGCGTCCGTCAAAGCCTAGACCAATAATTTGGAATATAATACTATAACAATAAATAATAATAATAATAATATAACAATTTGAGTAAAATGTCTCTCATACTGTCAGCCTGTGCCCTTGAGGTAAGCGTCTTAGATTTGCATAGTGACTGTTTCTGCATTTAGCAGAAGCACTGTATAGCAGATGACCCTTGTTTTGTATAATAGTTTGTATTAAATGCTAAACGCTGTCTAGCACGGCCTAAGTTGTATTTTTTGTCTAAATTAAAGGTGCATGCGATGCATTGCATTTAGTCCTGGTATGTACCCTACTGTTTGTAGCAGGAGTGCAATATTTATTCTGAGGATTTATTCTGTCGATTATTTCTCAGTTAATCAGATGAAAAGCCACGTTATCTCTCTCTCTCTCTCTCTCTCTCTCTCTCTCTCTCTCATATATATATATATATATATATATATATATATATATATCTCACATCTTTGGAAAATTCCCATTTAAAGTTAAGTTAATTTAATTTAAAAAAGCACAGGATAAATGTTAAGTGGTAAGAGGCTGAATCTGAACAGTAATTATATCTACCCCATTACAATATTCTCTTTGCTTTGATTGCTTTCATAAAAATGTATTTTTTGCAATTTAATTATAGATGTGTTAAACATATATTTGATTCAGAATTACTGAAGACATATAGCAGCTCAATCTATATCCTTTTCAGTTTAAGTTCGGTCCATAGAACTGCATTATGCATGACTGCAAAGTGGCAAAACCGATTGTTTTCGGGATGTTTCTGCAAATGCTCTTAGTTGAGCATCTAATTTGTCGTCAGTTTTTATTTTTGTTGATTAATTGTTGCAAACCAGGGGCCTGTTTCATAAAACAAGTTTACCAAATAAGCCAGGCTTATGGCAAATAGTCTGACTTATTTTAAACCAACCAATTAAGTAACATTTCTGTGTTTCAGTGTGACTATAGATAACCAAACGTGTATGAGCTCATTTGTCCTGTGCTTTTTTCCCCCCCTTCTCATGCAGAATGACCAATGCGTGCCACAGGAAATGTGTTCCACCTCATTACAAGGAGGCGGAACTTTCAAAGGGGGAAGCAGTGTGTCTGGACCGCTGTGTCGCCAAATACTTGGACTTGCATGAGAGACTTGGTCGTAAGCTCACTGAGCTCTCTGTTCAGGACGAGGAGGTGATGAGGAAGGCCGCTGCAGGCACTGGATAGACCCCTACAGACTCTTAAGGGTGGGGCTGAAGGCCTGTGGATGGAGTTTGTGGGCACTGTGGACGTCGAAAAAGGGGCAATCAGGCAGCATGGCTTCGGATATAAACAATATAACATGAGTATGAACAATATTGTGACAAATATTGATCCACATGCCACTAAAAGATCAAGACTTTTGGAAGGAGGTGGGATATATATGCTCCACGAGTCGTTGATAGTTTGTTGGCATGAACATCAAAGGAATGAAGTGTTTGTTTAGGTTGGGAGATTTGTGAAGCATTGTAAAGTTTTGTCCTTGTGAAACACTTTTTTTTAATGTTGACACTGATCGTTGTAATTTTCCGAGTCCTCTTACAAAGTGTACCTTATTGCACAATAGAATTAAAATGTTCACAATTCTGTTTATCTTCTGCCTCTTTCTTTTAAATGAGCAAAACCGTGTTATTTTATAAAAATGTGTTTAATAAAATTGTATCAGCATGGTTTCATTCGTTTCAGTTTTTTTTAAAGAGGATCTCCGCTTCTTTGAGACCATTTTAATGTGCTGAGACTATAGCTATAGCTATTCATTCAGGGAGAAGAGTAGCTTAAATCAGTCTTAAGAAACCACCTGTGTGACAAATTCTCAGTTTTCAGAGAGATTATCCCATAAACTGAAATTTGTATGGAAAACTGATGGTTGAAGATTAATAATGGAAAAAGACAAGAGCATACATGAGGGTAAGTATTAACAAAGATTGAATATTGGGGTTAACAATGTCCTATTTCCAAAGGCACTTTTATTTCAGGTTTTCTAAATGCATGTTAAATCGAGACTGCAGTCAATCACGTGTAAAAGACTGAGTAGTTACTGCTGTGTTAACAGCAAAGCTATTTCTCTTCATTAAATTCATTGAAACAGACAAGCTGCGTTGAGTCACGTGAATAGCCCACATTTCGAGACGCTATCCCTTTAAGAAAATGGGGAACTGGAAAACTTTCATTTCCTTCTGTGTTTTCTTAATAAAACCTACAAGCAACTGTTTATGAGGCGAGATTTTCATCACAGGCTCGATAATTGCTCCTTAACTTTAGATTTTAGCCGTTTAAACGACTTTGCAGCCTTTGTCGCTATAGCGACGAACATCGTTCACAGTCCGGTGAGTTATATTTGCTCTCAGTTAATGCTTAATGTTTCATGTTTACTTCGCCCTGCGTGATCGTCAAGCTTCATTACTATACCATATGACCTATAAATGCGTAAAAAAGCCGTTGTGTTATCGTGTACACCTGTATTAGACCTTCCGCCCACACAACTTGTGTTTATTAACTCCAGGAGCAAGTTTATGTAATATTGAATTCAACATTACAGGCCACAGTTTTCTCTTCTTCTCCTTCTCCTTTGCTGCCAAATGGTTTATTGTGTTTGGTATTATGTTTGAAATGGTAAGAGTTTTTTTTTTTAACCCTTGGCAGTGATCTACCTGCATTACCGTGGTGGTGAGAGAGCAGCGCGGCCGGCAGATGGCAGCAGTGGTCACCGAGGATAACGTGTACAGCGAGGCGGAGGTGGACGCAGCGCCCCCTGCTGACGGACAGGATCCGGTGCAGCTGCCCGCTCCTGACGGAAACATACAGGGACAGGTAGCGTTAGTAGTCTTACAGCGTGTAGGCTGGGATATTTCTTACTGTGTAAGCTAGGATGTACTATAAGTATTGTTAACTAAAAAAAATTTACAGAATAAATAACTAACCACTGTTAATTTTATGATACCTGGACTTAGTTCTTCTAATAACAGTGGTTTGGGGGATATTTAATATGATCAGAAAACATGATGTAATTTTACATGTTTTGCATACTTGAATTAAGTTAAATTATTAATGATTGAAATTTTTCTTGCAGAGTTCTTGTTACTTGTTTTTTTTCTTTAAATATTGAGAATTTATATTTGCAAATGAAGCATTCTGGTGTGCTGGGAAGTTCAAAATACTAAAGTCTGTTTATTGCAACATGTTCTGTAAAGTTCTTAACTATTACAAGTTAATACAAGAAATATTGTATATTTTTCAAGGCTGCATTTGTAAAAAATAAACAAAAACAAAAATGAAAGAGAGAGAGAGAGAGAGAGAGAGAAAAAAAATTGTAAAAATGTTTTTGTATTTTTGTGAAATATCATTATAATTTAAAAAGAACATTTTCTATTTCAATGTGACCCTGGATCGCAAAACCAGTCATGAGGGTCTGTTTTCTTTTTTCAAAACTAGGACAATATTTGACCGAGGTACAACTATCTATGTAAATCTGGAATCTGAGGGGGTTAAAAAAATGTAGAAAATTGCCTTTAAAGTTGTCCAAATGAAGTCCTTAGCATATTACAAATCAAAAAATAAGTTTTAATATATTTACGGTAGGAAATTTGCAAAATATCTTCATGAATCATGATCTTTTTTTAACCTAATATTACTTCATATTACTTCATGTGTTACTTAATCATTTTGACCCATGCATGGTATTGTTGGCTAGTGCAACAAATAATGAATTAATAATGAATAACTCATAACGTATTAATAATTAATAATGAATAATGAATAACTCATAACTTTTCTTCAATTTTTTAAAATCCTGAAACTTGATTTATGTCCACACACACATATATATATATGTATATATAAAAAAAAAAACAATCTCGAATTTTCAATGTGGTCTCAGACTCAGGCCCTTTCTTCCTGTGACAGGTGGAGGAGTTTCTCGGCCCACATCCTGACTACGATGAGGAGGAGGAGGAGCGCAAGTACTACAGACGAAAGAGGCTGGGTGTAGTGAAGAACGTGGTGGGGGCCAGTTGCGGAGGAATGATCATCTACAGCGTTTACATGGGTCAGCCATTGCGCGTCACACACCACAGGCACATAACATGATTCAGTCCAGTGATGACCTCATACTCCTCAAAGTCTGCACGCTGCTTTATAAAAAGATCTTACTCTAAATACAACACTGAGTAGGACTCTTCTTATGTCACACTGTTGTATCGGTGTGACTTCATTATGCACTGTCTGCAGAGCAAATGAAGATGACATGCTTTGTGGATGCATACTTCGCTCTTCTGGCCATTTTTAGCAAGTTCATTGGCATGCACACACACACAAAGATGTCTCATTTGGCCTGAGACTGTGAAATGGAGCAACAGCTGACAAAACTGGCATGTCTTGTCACATGCCAAAAACAAAAGAAGCTTTTGGGAGAGTTGTGCATGTTTCATCACGAGCTGTTTCTTTCTAGGTCTGTTACAGATGCAGTTAATTCTGCACTACGATGAGACCTATAGAGAGGTCAAGTATGGCACCTTGGGGCTGGAGGATATCGACAACAAAATGCTGATGGGCATCAACGTGACCCCTATTGTCGGCCTGCTCTACACGCCGGTGCTCATTAGGTTGAGTTCATGTCTTTTCCTTTCATTTCTCATTTGTTTTGTAATGCTCATGCAACCTACGTTTTTCCTTTTTGCTCATTTGGTTCGGTTCCTTGTATGTTTGCTATTAGCAGCTCTTCTACTGTTCACTTAATGCTTGAGCAGTTTTGACACCAAAGGTCTTCTCACACCCTAAAAACGGCTGGTGCTAATTACAGTCCAGTAATTACAGTCCCACACCCTTTATCTTTCTCAGATTTCTTGGCACTAAGTGGATGATGTTCCTGGCATCAGGCATCTATGCTCTCTTTGTTTCAACCAATTACTGGGAGCGATATTACACTCTTGTACCGTCAGCTGTGGCCATCGGTGTGGTCATCGTTCCTCTTTGGGCGTCACTGGGAAACTACATCACCAGGTGAGGGTGTTCAGAAGCTGAAGGTCCCCCGATAAGTCATCTACAATATTGTTCAAATATAATCAGTTCGATCGTTTTAATCATGATCTATTTAAAGCATTTAATCACGATCAGTTTTAAGCACACTTGTTTGTATTGAGCAAATATGCAACATTGCTATTCTAAATAAATGCTATTCTTTATATTTATCAAAGAATCCAGAAAAAAAAAAATGTTTATTAAGAGCACATCCTTTTTGTCATTTGTGGTAATGGGTATTGTTTTACCAAATCGGCATATAAGAATGATTTCTGAAGGATCATGTGACGCTGGAATAATGATGCTGAAAAATCACAGGAAATAATTATTATAATACATTTTTATAACATACAAAAATAACATTTTTAAGTATATTAAAGTTAAAATCAGTGATTTCAGATGGTAGTAGTATTCATAATTGTGGAGTTTTTAATAAGAGGCTTAGTTTAGAAACTTTTAAACAGTGTATGTGTCAGTCATTTTGAGCAAAATTTATTGAAAGTCAACAGTATTTTATTCTACTTTAAATTCTAAGTTTATTCAGCATAATACAAGCAAAACAGAAGATGCACAATTTATCAGTACTATATTGATTATTGGCTGATATTAGGGATTTTTGGATATATTTTGCAGTTACTGGCCATAACAAAAAACAACTGTTATTGTTTTCTCTTTATTTCTTTTATATACGCATATTAAGAACAGATATTTAATTATATAATTAAATATAGAATTATTAATTATTATTATTATTTAGACTTTATTGAGGAAAAAGCCATAGTTAATACTTGACAAGTGTTACCGAATTTGTAGGATGATTTCCAATACTGCAACATCACATCTAGCAATCTCATTCTTATTATACTGCCTCGCATTGCCATAGCACAAACCAAAGCTCTCTACTCAGTTATTGAATCTTTCAGGCTTGAGAAACACTTGAGAAAGAGTTAACTAACTGCCCACCCACTCCCTCCTCCTTGCTTTGTGTGGTTATCAGAATGGCCCAGCAGTATTATGAGTATGTGAACTATAAGGACGAACATGTCCAGGAGCAGAAGAAGCCCCCCAAAGGAGCCTTCCATCCTTACATCATCATTTTCCAGTCCGTCTTCTACATGGTTTTCCATGTAAGTTCATATGCTCAGTTTAAGACACAATTACACTAAAACGTGTGAAATGCTGTAAGTTGCAGCGGTAATAGTTAACCTTTGATTAGTTGAGTTGTGTTTTCCCCTGAAGTATTGCTGTGTTCACAGCTGCGCGTGTGTGTGTGTCAGATGCCGGCTGCATATGTGGGTTTGAGCATTAATATGCAGCTATTTATAGCGTTCACTCTGTCTCTCTTCTCTCTTTGCAGCTGAGTTTCGTGTTTGCCGAGTTCCCCATGGTGCTGTTCCTCAATAAATATCTGAATGATTACAGACACACGCTCTACAAAGTCACACAGTGCGGTAAAATCCTCTATCTGGATCTTGTCCTCTTTTTAGAGCTACATACACTTGCATTTTAAAGGCTCGCTCGATGTCAGATTGAGTAGTTTTGTGAAGTTTTCACATGCTTGATGCATAACGTAGAACTAAGAATAGTCACAAAAAAGAGTTTTCAAGTGCATGCTGGGCTTACTGGAGAGACTTTTAAATAGGTGTTCACTTTTTGCCAGTTATAACCTATGAAATAAAAACCACCACTTTAACCAGAAGTTATACAAAAGTATATATATATTTATAAGGGAGCATTAAGACATAAAAACAGATATTGACACTGTGGAAAAACAATGTAACACCTCAACAGCTGTTGCTTGCCGGGAAAATGAGTAACTCGGCGGCAGAAAAAGAACAATATCAGTATGAGATTCAAATTCTTGTCGATAAGATTGTCTCATGCAATTGTTTATTCAAAGCGCAGTTAAAAAAATAAAACTGATATAAAAGTCTCATTATCTTATGTTACATTACTTAAAATGGACAAATAAACCGCTTATAATTACTACTAATAACAATACAATTAGTTTCTCTGAACAGTATTAGTAGTGTATCTGCTAAATATATGCTAACACTTTATTTTCATGGTTCCTCAACAGACATGCTGAGTATAGGATACTTTGAAGAACATCCTAGTATTAATAACAGTCTGTCAATACTCTTAGGTTTATATAGTAAACATGGCATTTTTTTCAGTTGAAGGTATTAGCTAGCTCACATTACCCTTAATATTACGCTAACTACTCACAAGGTTCCGTACTGTACATAACACACGTGTACTGTGTGTATTTATTATGTATATATAAATACAGACATGCATGTATATATTTACATGTATGTATAGAGAGTACACAGACACGCATATTATGCAAACAAAACGTTTATTTTAAATGCAATTAATCGTGATTAATCATTTGACAGCACTGAAAACAATATGGGGATGGGTCATAATTAAGACAAAACATATTTAGGCTATTTTTAGGGGGAGTGGTAAATATTAGTGAATCACGTATAGTAAACAAATAGCAAACTTCACTCTGAAAAGCGACGGTAGTTCGTTAGAATAATATTTGTAGACGCTACTTGGTTCGTTTATTTATTCAAATGAATTGAAATGTATATGTTATACATATGTAGTATGGCCTTAGTAGCGTCCAGATATTTAAATCATTACTTCCACTACATTTATTTAATTACACCAAAAAGAAATGTACCTCAGTCTACTCCATTTAACACCAAAGAAAATAGTTTCAAAAAACAGGATCAAACTCTTGAAGGCGTGACAGTTTCATGTGGTAATAATGAGAAGATAGCTCGTGAAATAAAATAAAATGTGTCAAGAATATTTACAGTTGGAAAAAAAAATCAGTCATCTGCCAATTAGAAACTTCACACTTCTGACTTCCTGCAAACCGGGGGCGTCAGCACATCTGCTCTTCAGGGCTCTGCTGTGTCTGGCTCTTCTTAGCACTCAGCAGAGATTTTTTTTAAATCAGTATTTGAAGTCGCAAAATAGCCAATCACGCCAAATCACCAGCAGCACTGTTTAACATGGAAAGTCACACACTCGCCATATTGTGAAGGGAAAAACACTGTATAAGCAGAGAAAGAAGCAGTCTGAAGTCTTGATCCTTTAAAAAATGCAGGCACCCAGACCTAAAATGTAATATAAAACAGTCCTGCAGTCTTGTACGAAGCATTATTTTCTCGTTTCATCTTCTCTTCTCTCTCTCTCTCACAGGAGCCTCCGGGAAAGGGGTGATAGAGAATTTAAATAAGACAGTTTTACTCAGCTTGCCTCGCTCTCTGCTGCTTATCGAGGTGGAGAGTGTGCTCATGGGGGCAGCCTTCCTCGCCATGCTTATCGTAAGACTGTCATCATCATCATCACTATGACGTCTCTATCCTCCACACCATCTTGAAAAATAGGATTATATCAGTTTGTAGTCAACAGCAATTTGACCTTGATAGTCTTTTCACATAGATGTTTCTTACCAAAGAAAAGTTGTGTTTAGTAAACCAAGTGATCATTAAAAAAGTGAACATTTCACCCAGAAATCTTTTATGTAGCCTCATGCCGCTCTGAATACATTAGACCTTTGAACACTTTATACATGTATTTACTACAGTAAAATAACAGTACATTATACATAATTACAAGCAATTAGTATAATAAGTTTGTGTTGATATTACTCAGTACATATTTGTGTAATTACATGGTAACAGAGACACATTCAAATAATGAGTGTCTTTTTCTTTTTGAAAACTCATTTCCATATAAGTGAATGAACGTGAATAAAGTACCATAAAAATACCATATACCAAGTTTTTTCAATACTGGTGCCAAATCGATACTTTTAAAGTGGTTCCGGTGCCTAAACGGTGCCTGAATCGATACTTCTAAAATAAAAATGGTAACACTTTATAATAACTGCACACATGAATCATTAGTTAAGCATTAAAGAGTCGGTTCATCCTTTATAAAGCATTGTTCCAACATTAATAGTCATTAGCAAGCGGTTTATAAATACAGCTGTCTTGATTTATAATCATATCTATTACAAAGGAGATTTAAAGGCTCGTTATCAACCAAACAGAACAAGTAAAAACAACACAGAGGGATACAGAACTATTCATTTTTAATATGCAAATAAATATGAAACTGTACAACTGTTCGCATGAATGATTTATCATGAAATTGCATAAAGGTTTAAAAAGTCTTAGGTTACTTAGGTACCGGTGCTATAATGGTACCGGGTTTCGGTACCCAACCCTAAGAATACATATATAGAAATTCGAACACTGGTTTGATGTCCATTTTTTTAACACACTCTTTACATTTTCAAGCTGCTGTTAAAGTTTTTTTGTGTAGATATGTACAAAAATGTTTTAATGTGAAAAACACAAGTTGTGTGGAAGGACTAGAAGAAAATTTGGTTCAGAGTTCAATAATTGCTGACTATTAAAATATTTAGTAATCCCCCCTGCATAAAAAGTCAGTTAGATTTTAAAATAATAATGTTTTACGTCATGCGCTTTGGTTAGATCACAGTGGGTAATAATCCATCAGACTTCACCTTTCATGTTCCACTTTAAACAAGAATTTTCATCTTGGAGTGAACTTCCTCTTTTAACAGTGTGCTGCCAATGCTCCCTAACAGTTCCTGGTGTTGTGTGGAGCTGCATATCGGCCCACCGAGGAGATTGACCTCCGCAGCATCGGTTGGGGGAACATCTTCCAGCTGCCCTTCAAGCACTTACGAGATTACCGTCTCCGTCTGCTCTGCCCCTTCTTCGTCTACTCTGGCTTTGAAGTGCTCTTCGCCGTCCAGGGACTCATACTGGTGAGGATCAAATAAAAATACACTGGTCAAATTTGAATACCAAAAGTCACACATTGTCAGCTCTCAGCACTGAGTATTTTTAAGCTTATCAAGTCAGTTTTTGCTTGCCGTTCTGTAATATCATGCACCTACAAAAACCAATTTGCCTGCTATTTAGGTTAATTAAGCTATTAAAGGAACAGCATGCAATCCCTCATTACCTAAACAGATTTTCTCCGTATTTCTCAGTCATATGGAGTGTGTGCAGTTGGGATGGAGAAGCTGTGGTTATTAGTTATGGTATATGGTTTGTCATCCTCCATCTGTTCGGGCCTGTCCCTGACGCTGCTGCGCTTGCCCAGGCCGAGTATTCTTCTGGTGGGCGCCTTCATGCACTTTGTGCTAATTATAGCCCTTATGTGCTGGTCGCCCCAACCACGAGAGCCTAGCTCTCTTCCGTATCTGTTGGTGCTCACTGCCCTCTGGGGTCTGGGCACTGCGCTCAACAAGACTGGACTGAGCAGTGAGTACAAGTGCCATTACCACGTTAAAGGAATAGTTCACCCAAAAATGAGAATTGGGTCATCATTTACTCACTCTTGTGTAGTTCCAAATCTGTATGAATTTCTGTACAGCCTGGTTACGAAAAGAAATTCCTACAGATTTGGAACTACACAAGAGTGAGTAAATGATGACCCAATTCTCATTTTTGGGTGAACTATTGCTTTAAGCTTATACCCATTCACTAACATCAGTGATATAACATGACATTGTTGTGTGTAGCTCTGCTGGGGATGCTGTATGAAGACAAGGAGCGACTAGACTTTGTTTACACCATCTACCACTGGTGGCAGGCCATTGCAATCTTCATCGTCTATCTTTGGTCTAAATTGCCTATGCGGGTAAAGCTTTTATTTTTTGTAGGTTTTGACTGCATACTTTGCATTTACTGTAACAGGACACCACCCATCCTACATGTATAACACTTTCTTTCTTTAAATCTTAATATGATTAGGTTGAAGGATTTAGAGTTTGTTTTTTGAGGGACAATAACTTTACACACAGCGCACTTTCAGATTTAAAACTTTGCAGGATGTTTTCATTACACACTGCATGAAAGCTTGTTTAAAAACATCCATAATAGAGGCACTTTAATGTAAATAGTCATACACACCTGGGATGGCTTGAGAATGAGTCATGTGGTAATTTTCAGTTTTGGGTAAGCTATCCTTTTAAATCTCAGAAACCACAGGCGTTAATATTTAATAACAAATTACTATGCATTCTTTAGAGTACGATTATAAATTGATCGTATAGTCAAAACTGTGTTTTAAATATGAACCGTAAATTAGATATTCACACAGGAATGATTAAGCAAATACAGTAATGTAAGTGATCTTGGTTAATTTCAGAATGGATAAACTGTAAGTCACGAGTAGTTTAGTAAGGGATTCAGTTGTGAGCTCAATAATGATTTAAACAAGTGATTTTGTGAGTTTCTTTGACCAAGGATGCCTGATTAATCCCTCTGGAAGGCTTTCCGGTCATTTTGGTTGGAGCTCATGTGACACAATAGCGACTCTGGCCATCAGACAGATGTTTGGTTCCTCTATTTGTGCTTTATATATCATCACTACACTCTAACTAACAGTGGACTATTTCTGCCCACAAAATGTAGCTAATGTAGCCGCACTTGATGAAATAAACCTGATGAACAAGGGTTTTTAGTTTGTGAATTGGACATCACATAGTTATTAAGTACAGAACTGTTGTCAAATGCTTTTTGTCTCACTTTAGTAAGGAGTTTAGTCATATTCTGGAGTTCTGTCGAAAGGTGCGGCCACATTAGCTGGGTTGCCAAGCGTGCGGTTTTCCTGAGGAATTAGGCTATTTTAACATTGCTGCCATTAGTTGTTAAGTGCCCGGGTTGAAGCGACCCAAGTAACACGATATTGTCCCCTGGAATGCTAATTTTACCAGAGGACCCTAAATGCTAGTGGGTTAGTTTTGAAAACCTGGCAACCCTGCACATTAGTAATATTTCAGCAACTTTTTGATGTTTCAAGCACAGTTCACGCAGAAGTTACTTCAAACCAACCATCCTTTATTAACTAACATGAACATCGCAAATTCTGCATTGGGGAGGGGAAATTGAAATTGCGTTAAAATGTTAAGATGCATCACATTTTTCTTTTTTTACACAAAAGTCTGTGTTTAATCAAAGTGAGCTGACCATCGTCTTTGGTCTCTTTTTAAGGCGAAGCTTGGACTTCTACTCTTGGCTCTCATAGTGGCATGTTTCTGCTACGTGCAGATGGAGCGCCGCCTGGCGAAGAAAATTCCTTTCAGGTTGCCTCGGATTCCCCGTCCACGACACAAGGTAATTCAGCTATTAACGTGTCACTTCAGTGAGTCCCTGGAGGCTTCAAAGTGATTTTATAAAAGAAACAGCCTCGACAATGTCTTCTGTTAACGCTAAGTAGAATTATTCTGTAAAATAAAAAATCAACGTTTCAAGGTTCAAAACAGAACCTGTCAATTAACGCAGATATTTATTTTGTCTCATCCTTAATTTGGATTATCATGCTTCCATATCACTCTAACGTCTTGCATTACTATCCTGTTCCCCAAAGGTCAAAGGTTACCGATACCTTGAAGAAGAAAATTCGGATGAATCCGACACAGACTTGAGTGATGCTGATGAGAAAGATGAGGATGAGAGAAGGTTGGCTGAGGAGGATGCCGATTCCCAGTGTTCACCAGGACCGGAGAGAAGCAGGGTTAGGGACCGCAGGAAAAGACACGACAACGCTGCCTACGAACAGGCAGGAGAGAGAGAGGACTATGTCCAACACACAAGGGACTAGAAAAGGAGAGGTTAAAAGGTACGACTGGGGATTGGAAAGAGATGGGAGGAAGTTGTAAAATACTGAATAGCCAAATTGAATGAGAAGCAATGGTATGGGAAACGTTTACTCACTTTTATTTTAAATAAGGCTTTTTCTTTAGAAAGGAAAAGTGTGGGCCAACTATGGAAAAGATTAAGGTCAAAAAGCAGTTCAGTTAAAAAAAGAAAAAGAAAGTAGAAGTGAACCAAATGGGAAGTGAAAAGAGGAAACTGCAGATACCTTGTAAGGTTAGGTGGTTCGTTGCCATAGAAATGGATATTCTGCATTTTGAACTTGGTCAAGGTGATGTACTCGAGTTGTGCGTTTCATTTTAATTATTTTCTGTGCACTGTAATGCTTTATCTAATTCATAGCTGTTTTCCTCATTGCAACTGAAGAACCAAAGTTCTCTCCATTTTAAAAAAAGTGTTACATTTCATTTTCTTATATGATGTCATAAAATCAGTTTGTAAATTTGTAATAAACATAAAATAGAGGTGGTATATGATTTAAAATGCTGCTTATGCCCATTTTGGAAGGTTTTAAACCAGTGTATGATGTGGTAGAATGTGAAAACCATAAGCTGCGGCTCTTTATTTCTCTTTCACCTGCATTGGATAAGGTATTTTATGCAGTGATATTCTTAGGGGCCATTCACACAGGATTAACTGTTGTCATTTTGTCTTTTTTTGTCATCTTTATATAATGCACTTCGGTGCAAGACAGCAATTAGTGCATGACACTGCGTTCTAAAAATGCAGTACTCCAGTTAAAATAAATTCAGCAATACATGTTTGCATTTTAAAATATGAGAGGCAGAGAAATGGAATGGAAATATTTTAACTTTCACATTTACCACTTTTCGGGTGAATCTTTTTGGCTAAATTCCAGTCCCTTCAATTGGAATCCATCTGATTTCACGTGAGGGCGAAATATTTCCCCAAGCAGATTTTACAACTGGTTTAAGTTGGTCACATTGGCAAATGAAAAGTTGCTTGAGTTGTGCAAGATGCTGCCAAATATACAAGATTCGAGTGCAATGCATCAGCCAAAAAATGTAGCGCATCATGTTTACATAAACAGAAGGATGTAATAATACATTCACTGTGAACTGCGCCATGGGAGATTGGATCTCAGACAAAAAGAAAAAGAGCATGCATTGACGCTACAGTAAGATTAGTTATTAGTTATTACTACAATCTTTTTGTAAACGAGCAAAAAGACAAAGATGCTAGTTTGAGGTGAGTATGTTTTTATTAGTCAACCAATGTCCTCCTCTCCTCCGAATGGTCTAACACACACTCCCATCTGTGCCCATATGGCACTCAAACGTCACGCAGACGTGACATGGTTGCATATACAGATACACATCTTGCTGTGATTGACAGATTTTTTTCTCTCCAGTGTCCCTCACTGTGCTTCAGTTATATAGTGTATATATATAGTCTTGTATGAATATTGTTTTTATATGCTATATTTTATAATTGACCTTGGATCACACGTGGGGATGAATGTGAGCTGTGTATGTGTGTATGCTTGGATTTTTTTTACATTTTTTTTGGTGTAGCACTAGAGCATAGCAAGTGGAAACTACGTGCAGCCAGTGAAGGTCTTACAAAAACTCTGTTTCCCTCCATGCGCCCTCCAGACATTACTGCTGGATCCTGCGGATGGATTGGATCTGAGGGGTCTGGCAGTGGGAGCCCCAGTCCCTCCAGTGCTGGTAGTCTCCGCTGTGCCTGTCACACTCCATAACGTACTGCTGTCCTCGATAGCCAGGGTACTCATAACACACAAAGCTGCGGGGAAACAGACACCAGAGGAAATGAGGAGGAGATGTGGCGACTGAATATTATGCAACAAGCTGTGGAGGGAGCAGGGAGAAAATGTTTTAATAGAAAGTGAGAATCTTGAATTAATAAGTTTGGCTGGATTAATCTATTGTTTATTAGCATGCCTACTGACTGTTTATAAGTCCTCATAAAGCACAAATTCTGCATGACCATGTTCTACATCCCTACTCAATGCCTAAATTTAACAACTACCTAAAAGTGCCCCTATTATGGGTTATAAAAAGGTTAATATTTTGGTTTTGGAAGTCTCCAACAGCTGGATGACATGCATGCAAGATCAAAAAACACTTATTGTCTTATGCGTTTTTTTTTCACCTATTTGTTCAATGACTCCCGATTCGATCAAAGATTCACTTTCCATTTTCATTTCATCATACCTGTAATGTGTGATAAAGCATGTGTGATTTAATATCTAGTCATAAGCGATAATTGGAAGTTTACTGAGGCAGAATTCTTAATAATAGTCTTAACTAAAAAAATCATCATTAGTTTTGCTTGCCTATGGAGTATGGAAGATTTTTCTTTTTTGTATTGTCCTTTTATGTATGGCATGGTAAATTATCACTGTGTTAAATTATCAGTTTCTGCGATGACATGCACAGAAATGTTGATTTAACGTCACTGCATAACAGAAGTGGCAGTCACAGGTACAGTATTGCTGTTATGTGAGTGTGTCTGATGCACCAAGTGAGGAATGTGCAGTCAAAGAAAGATGTTTTATCTGACGTTATGCTACACTTGACTGTATTGTGAAAGCAAAATTATTATCACTTAACAAATGCAAGGACCGGATCATCTCCAAGGACTGGATCTCATCTGTGTTGTGTGTGAGTGTATTGTCAGCACAGCTGTTGAGCATGAGAAACGCTGAGTTCTGGAGAACAGTACTTTGGCACTAATGGTGTTTTGTCGAGCGTTACTCACGAGCCACACTGCACATGCATGGAGCCCACTTGCTTGTCGCACCAGCCCATGGCCTGCAGAGATGGGTAATCGTCACACACCTCTACGCTGCGGCCCAAGAAGTTCTCCTTCTCATAGATGACCATGCGACTGCTCAGGTGGTCCTACAAATTGAGAAAGAGTTTGACGAAGATAAGAGATAAAATACATGGTTTTAGAGACACAAAAAAATAGGTTCTCACATTTGGAACCTTTTGGTTTTAAAAGAACCATTTTTTTTGTGAAGTACATTTTATTTAATCTGAAGAACCATTTCTTTTCAAAAACCTGTTGTGAAGTGGAAAGTTTAAATTGACGTTAAAGCATCTTTGTGGAACCATTAATGCCAATAAAGCCTTTATTTTTAAGTGTAGTAGCTTAGCCAAGATATGGTTATGCTCTGTCCTTTGTTGTAAGGGATGTTTTACAGTACAGTCAAGCAGAATGTGCTCAGACACTCACAGCGCTGCAGATGGGGCGCAGTGACATCATCCTCTCCACATGGTAACCCAGACTGCCGCTGTAGGCATCCCAGTGAGGATATTCTCCTTTTTCCAGGACAAACTGCTGTCCCTGGAAGTCATGGTGCTCGTATCCCACCCAGCTGCAGACAATTAGAAATTAAACGTTTAGAAAGTACTTACAATAGGTTTGGAGGTGATGTTTTGATTTTATAAAAAAAATACACATTATGGTTTTATAGTAAGCACTGCATTCATATTTGTTTTTCTTCCTGGGTAGCCTTTAGGAAGCAAGACAAAACTAATTCACAAGTAATCTTGCATCTCAATCATATTCATAATTCATTAGACAGCACACTTCCCAACACTTCGAAACATCTCAGGATGAAACGCCTAAAAGCTTTCAAAAACATCTAAAACTGTAATTTCCTTAATAACTGGCAAGATTTTGCAATCATTAACACAGAGTGGGCGACTCACGCGCCGCTCTCCACGCGGATAGAGCGGATGTTGTCAAACCCACGCTCCTGGATGTTGCAGCACTCAGAGGTGAGCTCCTGATATTTGCCTTGGAAATGCTCCTGCTCGAACACGGTCACCTGACAAACACACACATGCACATGCCACAGCTCCATTTTCTAATTTGGAGAAATGTCTCTCTCCTACACACACAACCACTGGCCTCCTGTCTTTTCATTAGGTCCTCTATCTGTTAAAGGAATAGTTCACCCAAAAATGTAAGTTTTGTCATCATTTACTCGCCCTCAATTTGTTCCAACCCTGTATGAATTTTTTTCCCCTCTTGAACACAAAAGAAGATGTTTTGAAGAATATGGTAACCAAACAGTTGAAGTATTAGTTGACTTAAAAATAACAGACCATAAAATATTTTTTAAAAATGCCAACGGGGAGCAGAAAATATTTGGTTACTCACATTCTTTGAAACATCTTTGTTCGTGTTCCAAAGAAGAAAGAAATGAATACAGCTTTGGAACAACTCGATGACGTTCATTTCTGGAGAACTATCTCTTTACATTATACATTCTTTACACACGTCTGCACATAATGGACAAGAAGCAGCAGCTGCTGCAACCATCCACAGAGCATTCATCTTTAAAGTCTCGAAATCAATACCTAAGCAAAGGAAGCCTTTGTTAAAATATTGATAGTTTGGCACCTTGTTTCTCCCTCTCAGACAAAGAATCAATACCTAGTTTTCACCGTTTCATTGTTCTTCTCTAGAGAGAAAGAGTGGTGAAGTTTTTACCTTAAAGCAAGGAGGCATGTCTAGTCCAGACGTTGATGGGTTAGTTTGGATCTTAGTAATTCTATTCATCTTCTTTCCTGCGCAAGAGCAAAGGCTGAAAACTTCTTCAAAAGCATTTTAAAAACTTATAGCAGATATAGTTACATTTCATACAAACATTGTTTGACATACATTTTGGGAAAACCTATATATATATATTTTATACGCAGTGTTGGGGGTAACGCATTACAAGTAATGTGAGTTATGTAATAATATTACTTCTTCCAAGTAACTAGTAAAGTAACTTTTTCATTTTAGAGTAAAAAGCAGTTGCTTTGTTTTCTTATTTATTGACTGACAACTCTCCTGAGCCCATGCTGGGAGATATCAGAAATACAGAGGCATTGTACGCAGTGCGAGAATACAGCGTAGTTCTAGACTAAATGTGAATGTGCATTAATTCATCTCACTCTTAAATAACTGATTTAGTATTCATCAAAATGAATTAGAATAAACTCAGAATATGACGCAAACCTGCAATAATTAAATGACACAAATGTATCTAATCCCATTGTATTAACCAATATCTTTGCTGCTGACCTTTGATGATCCAGTTCAACTATACTTACAAGAAAAAATGACTGCTTCGTTGTTGTTTTTTATTGCTGAAGAGTATTGAACTTTCTTCTGTTTTCTACTTTACAGATGTGAATTAACTTTTTCTTCAGCCTGAGGTTTATTCACGACACTTTTGCTATAAATAGATCTTCTTATGTTAAAAACAAACACTGAAGCTCGGCCCATATTTAAAAAGTAATGTAACGCATTACTTTCCATAAAAAGTAGTTTCCATAACTAACGTAATTAGTTTCTAGGGAGTAACGCAATACTGTAATGCATTACTTTTAAAAGTAACGTTCACCAACACTGATTATACATACACTTGTATAAAGTAATATTTGTAATACATCATTTACATGGATAATTAGAGCTCTGCAAAATAGGCTACTTGATTCTGATAACAACCCGGTACTACTTTCATGTCCTATGTATCCCTCCGCGAGTTCTCTAACGTTACTTCACAAAAAAAAAAAAAAAAAAAAAAAAAAAAAAGAACAGCTGATGGGCAACATATTGAATCTCAAAACAAAAATGGTAAAAGATTCTCTTTGTGGCCTTCGGTGTCGCTTTTATGGTGGTAACTTTCAAAAACCACCCGAGAAGAGCTTTTGTGATACATTTTGCCGTATAAATAACATGCTAGACTCACTACGAAGACCACCATATTTACAAGAATAACAAGTGAGAAGCAAAAATGTTGAGTTATGAGAGAAAAATATGTTACATGTGGCAATTTTTGTTTCACAGAATGTGGTTTTGCAGATTAAAATTACTTAACATTTTGCATAAAAAATAAAATAAATAATGTATTTTTTAGCATTCGTTGCCAGGCCTAGTGATGTTTCCCACCGGAAGCTTTAATATAAAGTCAATACACTGCAAAGAAGTTCCCATTGTCTCAGCAACATCCCAAACACAAAAGTCAAGGTGACAAAGTGCAATTTAATTTGGCACTAAAATAGCTTATATAAATTAACTGGCGTTTATAAATGTAATAGAATTTTTATTTTGTCCTTAGGTAGGCTAAATTCCCATAAATCCATGCTAACTTTATCTTACCTGGATATTCACTTGTCCTACTTTAAGGTGTTGCTCGTCAGTCCAGTCTGGAGAGGAGTTTTATGATTATTTGACGCTTCTATTTTATAGCGACCGTCAAAGCTGGATGCGCGTCGCGACGCTAAAATTAATGGAAGTATCTGTGAGGGTCTGTGTGTGTGTTTGTGAGATCATTATCTTCATTGTGAGTCCACAGTGTAGAGGAGCATTTTGCGCCGTCAGCGCATTGGATTTGATGTATCCGCGAGCGAGCGAGCGCGCACTCCCGCGGTTCGTGTGAATGCAGACACATTGATTCACACAATGAGGGCAAGCGCCTGTATTCCTAACGGGTCAGCACTGTGCATCGTATGCTACACAAAGAGCGGCCTATATGTGGAGAATACGGGGATTTGACCCACTGCATACAGTAAACGTCCTCTCTTTCAAAGCTGCGAAACATGTTTGTGGTTTGCCTGCTGTCTTAAGGTTTGGAAGACAGCCACAGAGCTTTAGTGATTTCAATGGCGAAATCACACATTAAACACAAATGAATCTTGATTGAGTTGTGTTTTTCTATTTTAACTTCTTGTAGGTCATATAAGGTTTTTCTGTTTTAAAAACAAATCTGTGATAAAAAAAAAAAAAACTGTTCTGTGATACAACCAGACTTTTCCCTCTATAATCAAGTGCACTATACCAAATTCGTCATAAATCAATAATCCACACTTTAGGATGTAATGTTGCATAAGGAGCATGTGCTACATAGTGGCTGCTCCTCATTGTCCTCACCTTATTTGACCCATGGCCTATAACCCATGTCCAGGAAGTGTTAAAGTGATGGGAATGCAGTTCAGACTAGCTCACTGTTTACTGAACACTAATGCAATTTATAATGCATAAAAAATGGCAGGCCTAAATAAAATAGCAGGAATTAAGGATCTTACCATGTTGCATAATTCATTCATTAAGTAAGCATCTTGAAAATGCTCTTATTTGCACTTTCCAACAGTTTTGCCTAAAAGTTAAAGAGGTTTCAAACTATGGCTGATATTGCTATCGACTCACCCAACAGTCAAACTCGTTGCATTATAGGATTTGGTGTTTTGCACATAACATCTTCACCTTCTAGGACTGCCTTGTTGCTGTGTGTGATAGAACATATTTCACATAAGAGTTATGTTCTAATGAGAGAGATGTAAACATGTTTTTAGGCTACAACTATTAGGCTAACAGTACGAGTATAACAGTGTCACTTACCATTAAGCTGAACTTGTAATTGGTGCTGTTACTTGTAATTGTTGGCATATTACCCTAAAAAACTAACTTTAACAGTTGGCAGCACGGTTGCCAAGAGTTTTAACACAACATATGGCCGGCATACACTGGTTAATGTACTTTGTAAATGAGATAAAACTTTTATTGGAATCAAATCAGCAGGCATTTAATGAAAAATATCATAAATTCAGTATACATTTGGAAATTCGCCAAGTCTTCACTTTACCGCCTGATGGTGTTCTATTGACAAATGAGATTTAGTTTGATCTATTTTAGTGTGCTGTGGAAGCAGGCTCATAATATAGCTCTGCTACCACTAAATGAATTAGGCTTTTATGTAAAACATCAAAGAGTGCAAAATATTCCAATCTAAGTCTTCATCTTTGTTCTTGGTGTTTTTCCTTTGGTGCAGGTTTCATGTATTAAAGTGAAACAAATTGGAAGTTCTGCTGTAATGGTGCTCAATGGCTTCACCTTAAAGCTTCAGAACCAGACGCACAACACAAACAAAAGGTAAGCTTATGAAAAAGACTTCTTAGATTTGAGAAATAAGTATACTTCTCTCTCTCTTTCTCTCTCTCTCTGTGTTTGATGATGGGGTGATTTCTTTTCTCTGTGTGGGTTGGTGAGCTCAGCGAGTTTGTTTCTGTGGGCCTAATCCCCCCATGCTGGGCGCCAGCCTATAAAAGGGACACATGTTTGCTTTCAATACACACGCTGACGTGCTTATTGAGACAGAGAGCTGCTACTGACTAACACACAGGTAAGAGACTGGGGTCTGTGAGCAAAAACAAACTTGGATCCCACGTTTAGTCTGGTTGTATAGTCTACAGTAAGGAAACCCCAGCATGGGCTTGTGTAAGAATATCTCTAACAGCTTTGACACATTAGTCACCGGTAGAAGGCAATTAAAATGTAATCCTTTTGTGAGCATAGCACTTTATTCATCGTCAAAGTGAACTGTAACCTTTTTGTCATAACAGAAAAAATGAATACAGAAAAGCTGTGAATATGAAGAGACAGAGAGAGGAATTATAGGTGGTGTGTTAAATGTATAAAAATGCAGTTCCGAGGTTTTTAATTATTTATTAAGTAGTCTTCAGTTTTAATGCCTGTTATCAGGGTGGGTGTTATTTTAATTAAAAAGGGCTGTTTGAAGCCTTGCGAGAATCAGGGGCTAGGTGAATTTAATATCTTACGCAAACATTTTGAAGGACTAGCAAGAATTGTATCAGCCAATATAAGGGGGTGTTCCAAGTTTAACCTTTTAATATTCAGCCATTATATGATGTACCATTTTGTGATATATTTGTAAATTAGTCATCCCGGGCAAATAGTTACGTATGAGCATCGTACGTCTGTAACACTATTGTGTAAGTGTTTCAAAGTAAGTGGGTGAAGAACTCAATCAGGGGCTATAAATGTACTCTGTGATTTGTTGGAATGGGATTCATTACTTGCTTTGAGCAATATTTAGCACTTTGCATGTCCAACAATAGACATTTCCAGCAAGAAGGCTGCTAATTATTCACATTTCTCCGCTCTCTTGTTGTAGTCATCATGTCCACTGGTGGAGAGAAGTCCAAGCCTGCCTCCCAGCCTGATGGGAAAGCTGCTCAAACTCAGAAGAAAACCGAAACAGGCATGGGAAACTACAGGGTATGCATCGTAACACATATTAACAGATGCATAAAAGTTACTGATGAAAGATGTGTGAAACTAAGCGTCAATTCAGTTTCCATAGAAATAGATGTGGGAGTTGTATGTATGCTTTATTTTTACGCCAAGCTAAACTATAAACTGACCATTTTAATTAAAAGTTGCATAACAAGCTGACCTGATATTCTATGGTTTTCTCTCTTTCTCTCTCTTAGATGTATGTGTATGATCAGGAGAACTTTCAGGGCCGCATGATCGAGATCTCCAACGAGTGCATGAACGTGTGTGAAATGGGCATGGATAGAGTGCGTTCCCTCCGTGTGGAGTGTGGCCCGTGAGTGTTCCTGTAATACATATATGATTGACTTACCAGTCGTTGTGCATTTCAATACTCCTTCTTTTTTCATTTAGTTGGGTGGGTTGGGAGCAGATGAACTTCTGTGGAGAGATGTACATCCTGGAGAAGGGCGAGTATCCCCGCTGGGACTGCTGGAGCAACTGCCACAGGAACGATTACCTGCTGTCCTTCAGACCTATCAGAATGGTATCCATTCCTTTTATTCATCATGCACATTTCTGAACTTGTGAACTTCAGTGTTTTCATTCCATTTTGAGGCATGGTGTTTTTGAAGGCAATGCAAGTTTGAATCTAGCTCCCAACGTTTCCTGTCCTGTCACACTTACTAATAAAAGGGACTAAAAAGCCAAAGATCTTATGCATGTATTAGTGAATATTATACCTTGATCTCATCTTGTTCGTGCTCCTGCCAGGACCCAGAAAAGCACAAGATCTGTCTGTATGAAGTCGGAGATTTCAAGGGCCGTAAGATGGAGATTATCGATGATGATGTTCCCAGTATGTACACCTTTGGCTTTACCGATCGCGTCGGCAGCATCATGGTCAGCTGTGGCACGTAAGTGGTCTCTTATCAAAGATATCTGAGTAGACTGTGATATCTGAACATAAAAGAGAGATCTCAACATAAAAAATAGATCTGATAGGAGAGAAATTTTGAAGTCTGTGATCCATAAGTCATACCCTCACGTCCTAAATGTTTAAAACAGAAATGTTTAAAACAGGGGGGGGGGGTTCTCATTCATTAATTCATTTTTATCTTGCATTACCCACTTTCCATTATAGTCACTCAACCTAAAGAAGGTATAATAGCTCATAATATTTCAGCCAACAAAATATGAATAAAATATTTTGCAATGTGGTATAAAATCAGGCACTATCAAAACATTGTACTTTTTTGGCAACCCAAACTCACAAATCTCAAAACCTGTCATTTTGTCTTGCATTACCCACTTCAGTTTTAATCTCAGTTATAGTTAGTCAACCTAGACCAACCAACAGTATTAATGCTTTTAATATTTCAGTGAAATAATTTCCAGTGTGGTACTATATACAGAATCGAAAAAGAAACATTCAAAATATTCTCAATTCTGCTCTTGACTTTTATTCATTCTCTGTTTGTTTGTCTTTCCTCTCATGTCTTGTCTCAGTTGGGTGGGCTACCAGTATCCCGGTTACCGTGGCAGCCAGTACCTGCTGGAGAAGGGCGACTACCGTCACTTTAACGAGTACGGCGCTCGTCATCCCCAGTTCCAGTCTGTCAGGCGCATCCGTGACATGCAGTGGCACCCAGACGGCTGCTACACTATGGCTACCAAGTGAGGGCTAGGGAGGACGAGAAAGAGAGGGAACAGGGGAGAGAGAAAGCGAGGAGGAGGAGACGATGAAGGAGGGGGAGGGGGGAGGGCCAAAAAGGAGAAGAGGAGCGCACCACCCGTATGAGTCATCCTGGGAAAGGAAAGAAGGAGAGAGGGATGGAGGTCAGTAAGATATGGCCAGCAGCCTCTAGCAGACAAAATGTCACAATAGAAAATGATGTGATTGATAGGCTGTTGATATCAGACGAAAGCATGACTTTTTTTCCCTCCACCCTTCTTTATTCTCTCTCAGCCCTTCACCTCTTCTCCCATCTTTTACTTTCTTCCCTCTTCCTCCCCTTCCTCATCCTCCATTTACTTTTCCCCTGAGGAAATCAATCCATCACAGAATCTTAACTGATGTCTGGCTCGTGGGGGTCAGGGATGATGATTGACAAGGGTGGGTTTGGGGGGGGCGGGACAATGGGTGGCAGAGGGAGGGGTGTTCTGGCCTAAATGCCGTGTAAAACCTCCACATCCTTTTGGAACGGTAATAAAAACGACACCTGTGACCGTTGTTCCTTGTTATCACTGCTGATTATCTGTGTCCATGCCGTTTTATTTTTACCATCAGTATGTCAAGCTTCTCATACCATCACAATCCCCAAAATTCAATCCACTGTCTAACACCTTCAAGAAAGAGACATGCTATTTAATAATGTATTATATCTTAAAAGGGGTAGTTTTTTTGGAAATATAAAATCTGAAACTTTATTGAAACTAGGCGGCAAATATAATAACGAGCTATAACTAAAACTTGTGCTAAAACGATATTTAATATCGATATAAAAATATAGATATATGTGAAAAAATAACAATGACAAAAACAAAATCAACAAAAACAAAGATAATACTAAAAACTAACTGCTATATAATAATAAAAGCTATAATAGTGTGTCAATGATACTGAAATTACACCAAAACAATTAGTACATTTGAAACATTCCTACTCATAAACACAATAAATAAATGAATTTCAGACACAATTTTGTACAAAAAAAGGGCTGCTTGATTATGACAAAAATAATTATTGTTGATTGTTCCCTTGATATTGCAATTATTAATTATGATCATCGCAATTTACATTGAATGATGTTTATACCATTGCTTAAAGCAACCGCATGCCATATTTGTAGATGAAAAATAAACAAGTCTTATAGTAATAAGCCTCAAAGATGAACTATCCATCAGATTGGTTTATTCTTTAAATAAAAAAGTAAATATATGCATAGTATTACAATGCTATATTAAAATTAAAACAATGCAAAAACACTTGTAGAAAGAAAAGAACACATCTTAAGCACAAAGAATAACATTTGAATGATTGTGAAATTGTGGCATCTGTAATTTTAATTGTGATTAGAAATTTCATTAATTGTGCAGCATTAATAAATGTTTTAAAGAGTATCTTTAGCAGCATGTTGTCAAGACAGATTACTTCAAAAGTACCTAAAAATACAGACGTGTTAGCACCTTTTGAAAGGAACCACTGATTTGAAAATCACCTAAATAAATTCAAATGAAATCTTTAATATTTTTAGACAAATGTTGCATATAGTGTAAGTATTCAATGTAAAACCATCAAAGAAATGGTTCTAAAATTCTAAATGAAATAGCCTGTTTAAGAGGAGAGTCAGAGAGAATATGGTCATTAAAACTCTATTTTGCCTGTTTAGTGAAGAAGAAAAATCAATAAATTACTAAAAGATTAAATTACAGCACTCATTAAAGCATAAAAAAATCAAAAGTTATTATATGACCCATTTAAACTGTTTAAATACAGCAATAACCTAGGATTACTCATTTAAAATGAAGAACCCCTAGTGAGCTGTCAAATATACTAAACTACGATAATTACACAAGCTGATTATTAACAGTTTTGAAGCATGTGCTTCCTATGTGCTTAACACACAAAGCAGCGTTTGTTTTGTCTGTCAGTTCTATTGGATTTCACTGCATTTAAATGAAATATATGCAAAATAAGACAGATATAGGCTTCTGTCATCATAAACAGAATGATTGTGGGTTCATATAACACCTGACCGGTTTCTTCATACACATGCATGAGTATATATAATCCTAACACAAGGTATTTCTACACCTTCCCAAATTAATTAGTAATTTATTTGAAACTGATGTCATGCATCCCACATAAGGCCAAACCATATACACAGACATAATTAAGATTCATCCCAGCTCCAGCCTTTCCATTGACGTCAGTCGCCCCGAGGCCTCAGTCACATAAACACACACACACACACACACTCCAAGCACCTTGGGGAAATCTAGTAACTCCACATCCTAAGTGTGTGATCATCTCGTCTCTCACACTTTTCTCATCCTCACACTCAGAGAGGTAATGAAGAGAAGACGGAGCATGATTTAGGACACAGGCTAGAATGATTTGGAGGGAAGATAGACTCTGAGGCAATTGAATCTCACTCGTGTAGTACCACACAACCACCACAAGAAGGTACTAACAATTGTGTTTCGTCAGTCCACTTAGTTTCTTTATTCTTTCGATCCTTTCTGCACTTAATTGCAGCAGCTTCCTCTTCACAACATTCGAGAAATACGTCACGGTGACGTCAAAAGCATGGCTTCTCATCTACACACTAAAACACACAGTAAAAATTTGCAGCTGTGGCCTTAACGATCTATTTCTACCTAATTTGACTTTTAAAAAGAATTCATTAATGTAACCTAATATAGTAAGAATCATGGTGATCAGTTAAATTCGATAAGCACGCCTGAGAAAACCTTTTTACAATGCGATATCCTCTTTCACTAATGGATTTTCTGTATTCCGTTAAACAAACACACACACGGAAATCTACAAAGATGTCCTTTGCCGTTTCATCTCTTTGCTTCTGAAGCACAAGCGTACACAGAGCCTGCAAGAGCTGTGTGTGTGTATGTGTGTGTGTGTGGCAGGTCTCTTTCTTGCGTCACGGCTGTGTTGTGAGTTAGCCGGGGGAGAAGCGCTTCTTTTTCTGGAACTTCCTAAAAAGTCTTTCCGCCATGAGTGATGTAAGCTATTTGTCTCAGTGTTTAACAAACGAGTGGGTGTGAACCTATCAGTGCGATAGAGAGAGTTAGAGAGATAGTGACAGAGAGATAGTGGAGAATAAGCTAAGGGTGAAGACACCTACAAAGCTGAATATTTATCTTATATACTGTACTCTGTAAAAAAAAAAAAAAAAAAAAGGTGAAAATGTACAGGTGTTGCCTTGAGGAGCCCGATCTGACTTTAAACAGAGACTTTTGTGGTGGTTGATTCAGCAATATTAGATCATAATTTGAATAAAACTAATTAATTTAGATGTTACCTGAAAAAATATCTGAACAAAGCACTTGTCATGTAGTTGTAAATGTCAAGGATTTTCATATACGAATATTATATCTGGCACTTTGTTCTCCCTCCGTCTCCTCTCTTTGCCACAGCTTGTCCCTGTTTTGCCAGCCTCCCTCTCTCTTTCTCTCATTCTGGCTGATGGCTGCATGTGGATCTGCGTCATCGGTGAGCGGTGTCTGATTGACTAGGTTAAAAATAAAGAGCAGAGAGGGGTGACAGTAAGTGTGAGTGAGTGTATGAGGCTGAAAGGCCAGAAACTGCGTTGGGATGCTGGGGCAAGTCTGAGGAATCTGGGGGTAGAGCTATACGTGAAGACAGGGTATTTTTAGCAGGTGAATAGGAGTTAGTGTTAGATAGGTGTAAAAGTGGAAAGTCTGTCTTTAATTTGAAAAAAATATCTATATGAAGCACTAACGTGTTGGAAATAAAAAACATGAGAAAGAGTGACAAGGATATTTACAAGGATTTTACTTAAGTGATTTCATTTAGCATTATTAATATGCTATTTAGTTTTTGTTAATGTTAATATGTATATATTGTCCACTTGGAATTTTAAGGTTCTATTTGTTTCAAAGTCTTGTTATTCACATATTTTTAATTCTAACTACACAGTCTACAGTCATACTCAGAATGCAGACAGAAACAAATAATTCCTTAAGTCTTTTGCTGTAGCGTGTCAGATGGAAATATCAGTTTACGTTTCCAAACATTATTTTTGTCATTAATTGTAATAATGCAGTGAGATTATTGTCTACACAAGGAGTCGGACAACAGCCAGTGCTCCACACAGAGATCCGATCTTATCATCATCCAGTCTGTCTGGAATCACATGAAATAACAGAACAAATGGAAACTAAATCCAGAAGAAGTGTGGCAACATCTAAAAAATGAAGAAAAAAACCTACCTGGAAAGCTACCTGAAAAACTATGGGCAAGTGTACAGTACTGTAGCTTTGCAGGTTGGTTTTTTGAAGCATCTTGGAGACGTTGACACAGTTCTTCTGGATTGAGTCTCAGTTTGTTCTGTTACTTCATGTGTAAATAAGTTGTCACAGAATAAGAATATGTGAATAACAAAATTTTGACACAAATATCAGACAGGACATTCCAAGGAGAATTCAGATAATTCAAACAAATAATTCCAAGGGGACACTATATATATATATATTTTTTTTTTTGTGCCAATTCGTACTAATTTGTACGACCTCACTCATACAATTTGTCTAAAACCCTGTGATGGGTAGGTTTAGGGGCAGGGTTATGTTTCATACGAATTGGCATCTCGTAAAATACGTACAATTTAGAATAAATCATAGGAATTCATCCAAGTGAGGTCTGAATTGCCGTGAGATCAGGTTGTCTAGAACTAAACAGAGAGAACTTTGGTCACAACCACACTGAATAACTACTATGCTAACTTCTAGCAAGAAATTAAGTATAACATAAAAAAGACACAAACTGAATGGCAGCTACAGCTTTCAGATGCCAATGTTTTAGTTATGTTCAATTGCACAGGATAGTGAATATATAGACAGCGAAGAATATATAATATACATCTAAATAATTTATATAAAAAATGAATCATAAGAAAGTATCTCAGGGAGCGGGATGTGAAATGATCGTTGGATTTGGATGTGACTTGCTGGTTTCCTACCTCTGTGTGCTGCCTGCAGACACAGCGATTTTCAGCTTTCATATACAGCCCCATACAGCTGTTCGACAAAGCTAAAATCAAGTACCTATGGTTTCAGATCAAATTTGGTGGAATAATTTGCATCCCCAACGCAAATATTTCCAGAATAAGCGCAGGTTTTCCAAGTCCACCTGCTATCTTTGAAACAATACCACATGCAGTGATATGTTTGACTAAATGTTATAAAGGTCCTTTATGCCAAGTCATTTGGGGGCCATTTTGTTGGACAGCTCCAATACTAATGCTGCCAAAATTATTCAGCTCCAATACATAGGAATTATAGTAAATATGAGCTTCCTAGTTGGAAATTGGACATAAACAGCTTTAGAGAGGCCTTATATATCCAATTTCTGACTAAGAAAAATTATTTGACTATTTATGATTTTATGAGCATAAGAAGGCACTATTAATAGTCAGGAAATCCTCAAAGCCAAACGGTAAGCTTATGTTGCCATATTAAGCTAATAACTGCAGCTAAATTTAGCTAGTTTAGCTAAGATCATATCAGGAAAAAAGTATTGTCCAGGAGTTGCACATGGATGATTGAAAGCAGGAACGTTTTAATCTTGGTTCGTCTCCTATCTGATATGACGCTTAGTGAATGGTTTGACCAATCAAATCCAAGGATTGAAACAAACTGTTGTATAAAAACCAGGAAATGACACCTCTATCTGTCAGTGCTATTATCACATTGTCACATTCACGGAGAGACACATGAGCATGGTCCAAGCTGAGTATCACACAAGCACATTTCCACAATGCAGGGTCAGAGAGTTCTGCTGTAGCTGTGTCTGTACACAAAAACATTACACATTTGCCCTCAGAACACCTACCCACACACCGATCACACACACACAGAAGGCAGTGAGCAAACCAACACTTGCTTTCCTCTCTTTGAGTCTGACAAAGAGTCAGCGAAGAAAAGAAGGTGAGGAAGAAAAGAAGGAGTGAGAGAAAGAAAAACAGCACGGTAGAGGAGGAAAGTGAGGATGTCACTAAAAGACAAAAACAGTAAAAAACAGAAAATGAACGCGGCAGGAAGAGTTAGCGAGAATCGTAATCTCAAAAGGCACATGTGAGAGAGAGAGAGCGGGAGGGAAGTGATGTGCCTGAGAGAAAAACAGAAAGCGCAAATCACAGAGAGTAAGACTGTGCGTTGAGGGATTTATAAAGAGAGAAATGAAGGCACTGGATCGTCAATAACATCCAGGTAACAGAAACAGAGAAAATAACCCAGAAATGGACTAAAAGATGTGGGTCAGGCTTATGCAACAACTGCAAAGAGAACTCAAGGAGTGAAGAGTTTGCTACGCGTGGATGTAGGTGTAGATATGGATACAGAAGTACAGTAGACATGTATATGGGTGACTATTAAAGATATACATACAGTAGCTTAATGAGATTTAGATGCATAGATATAGATATAGATATAGTTAGGTGTGCAGATAGAAATGTAGACAAGTACACTTTGGGATATAGATAGTACATATAGATACATACAGAAAGTTACATGTTTGTCCATTTTGGTGTATATATATATATATATATATATATACTTCGTATATATATATTTGAATCTAATAGGCACAAAAGTGTACCGCCCCAGTTACAGCTTTGGTACCTTTGTTTCTGAGAGTGTAAGGTAAGCTCCACCCAGTTGACCCTTTGCAAAGGATGTCTTTCCGCAGTTTAAATAAAATACAGAGGGTATGGAAAGTATTCAGACCCCCTTAAATTTTTCACTCTTTATTATATTGCAGCCATTTGCTAAAATGGCCACAAACATGTCAGCTACAGCTGTAGGTCATTAGTCAAAGGTGATTGGCTTATATTCTAGAAGGACCGTAGCTACTTTGCTAATTCTAGAAAATATTATTTATTCCCCATATGATCTGAATTACAACATAAGACTAATTAGTGCAATCTAACCAGAGGTCATGACCATTACCATAGAACCAAGTTGATCATCTTCAAATAGTAACTTTATCATGGAGTGGTTTTCCTCATACACTTAGGTAGAATAGCATAACAATGATCAGAGGTTAAGGCTTGCACTCCATTTCTCTAAATGGAAAACCCATTATTAGCCTCTACAGTCTATGACTAATGCCGATGTGCTCTAAAACATAATTTTATTCAGCTTCTAACCTGAGCGTAGGTTTGTGATGTTATGGATTTAACGTAATCTACTAGAGCAAATAATCTCACAGTAGGTCCAAATAATTTCAGATGTGACTGCTTATTATTGGTCAGGTAAAATGTATTATGCCAAGGTAATCAATTCAAAATATCAAATCAGTACAAGAGACAATTTAATTGGCACCCCTTCTAAAGCGAGTAAACTCTCTAAACTCTTATACCTTTTATTTGTCTTGTAGGATTGAGACCATAGTACCAGTCGCACGCAGACAATTCAAAAACCAAACATAACTGCATTAAACCTGTGAAGAAATGGGTCACGGAGTGCGAATAAATGAAAATCAATAAAAACAATGCAAGCTATATACGATATTGTATTATAAAGAATATAGTATAGTATATAGAAAAATATTTTAAACAGAAGTCAAAACACTTCCCATTTGTATTATTGAACATTATTATCATTAAATGTAATTTAAAAAAATATGAATAAAGACCATTTTGTATACTTACGCACATCCTATGGTTAAATGTGTGCTGAAACAATATTTACATTTTTTCTTTCTGTCTATATATCCATAATGTCTATACATATAATCAGGTTTATTATGTGGGTTTAGATATAGATAGGTGCTTATCTCTACACACACACAAACACACAACATACAGAGATTTAGATGAGATAAAAATGATAAATATAGATGTAGGTGTACGTATCTGTATAGCACATATCTATAAATATAATACATAATAAGTCAGTAAATCAAGACAACCCATACAGTAAGCAATAGGGATGCTCATTTCGGTTATTTCTGGTAAACGACAACCGGCGCTCGTTAACCGACTATTAACCGGTTAACTAACAACATTATTTTAAATGAGAATTGAATTCAATTAGAAAGGATACGCGCCTGTGACCCGTTAAAACAGTAATATTTGTTTTCTGCGGATTCATTGTACATGCGCAAAAACTAGCAAACAACAGAAGACGAAAAAAACGAAAGAAAAAAAGTTAGCAACAGTGACCCAATTAATATCAACCATGGCAACGTCCACAAAACTAAGTCTTACCACTTTCTGATATGACAGGAGTCCAGCCGAGGCGCGAGTTCTTTCATCAAACCTTCATTAACGGACAGCAGGTTTGCGCGGGAAGCGGAGCATATGAATCGCGCGCAGAACACAAAACTGACGTGAGGGGCTCCGGCGGAAAACTGACGAGACCTAATAAAACTTTCAGATGACACGCAGCTAATTTCTCCATCACTAGAAGTTACCGAAAACACACATAAAAACACCCGGTAGATGCGCGTTTGTGCTTCAGAGCGGCTCTCTTCAGCAGTGAATGACGTGTTCCGTTCACAACGGTTGTTAGTCCTGATCATTTCCAGGGGAGTTCCGTTACAGAACGCGGAGTCACTCCCTGTATTAGGACTCAACAACTGTGTTCTGCTGCTGTGTGAATGTGGCCAATAAAATGAGGTTTATATGAGTAGGTAAAATACTGAAACAAATAAATGAAATGACCCTTTAATAAACCGTTTAACTGATTGTATTAATCGGTCAAAATTCAAATTGATCAGTTAACGGTTAACCGGTTAAAATGAGCATCCCTAGTAAGCAGTTTTGCATTTCCGATAAAAGGACTTGAGAATATGAATATTTTTGTTATATTATGATGACATTCTATTGATGAGAACCAGAGCGCAGTGACGCAGCCTTTTTTTATCAGAAACGCTTTCAAGAAACAGCAGTGACGTTCAGCTCCTTAATGTACCAGAAACACACTTTGCGATGCATAATTAATAATCCGTCTCGCCCTGTACAAAGATCTGAGAGAGATGAACTCTTTCTAGTCTTCTTTATTCACACTGAATCACATGGAGGTCTTTTCATGGTTGTATTATTCTCAGCATGGTGTACAGTGGTGACACAGTACGCTGCGTGAAAAAAAAAATCATTTTAAATTAAATCAGTCATTTGAACGCGCCACTATAGGCTGCTCTTTTTTTCTTGCTTGGTTGATGTCATCATTCTCTTTTGTTTTTAGTTCTCTGACACATTCAGTGTATTGTGTTTACAGTCAACTCATACTTCATTCTGTACCTTTACAGTTTGATGTACTCTGGCCTGTAAAACTATTTGGACTTTTAAAAACTTATATTTAATACGTTTTTAATTATGAAATATTTAATATCGAAATAAGGTATACACGTTGTTTTGATAGTCCACTTCAGACTCTCTACTAACTATAATTACCCCTAAAACTACAAGTCAACAACCATTCATTAAAGTTTCACTGTCTGCTTAATAATGATTTTTAGTAGATGTATGAAGTCAGTTCTGCTTGGATTCATAAGTGTAGTTCATCACAGAGGGATCATAAACCAACAAACTTCTTTGTGAAACATTTTGTTGGGAAACTGTGCTTACCTTTTTCTAAATATAAATGATATCTTATTTATGTAGCTGTTAGGTGAGATTCATTTTGTGTGTCTATAGATTCAGTGCATTGTTACAAAAATAGATCAAATCGGTAAATAACGGCCGGTGCAGAGTGCATGACTGCTGTATGAGAAACACAGAGAGGAAGTGGGTCTGTAAGTAGGCAGAAGAGAAAGAAAGAAAGGCAACGATTAACCGAACACAATGCTTCTGTCAAGACGGACAGGAAAAGTCTGACAGCTTGTCGTTGTCTTTTTGTCTGAAGCGTGACTGGAAGTCACTACCTAATTATAATCTTGTGTTGTCATAGCAGGCAGTGATGTATTAGACTGAAGAACTTTCCAGAAGAAGGAAAATAACTATAGGCACTTTTACGTCCCATGTAGGGGCTGAATTTATTAAAAAAACAAATTTTTACTTTTTCAGTTTTGTTAGGCCACATTAAAACAAATCTGGTTACAGTCTGAAGCATAATTTGTTTACACATACAGTATCATGGCTGCCCCTCAGTTCTGGTGATTTGACCTAGAATTTTTTGCTACTAATAAAGGTTTTATTTGCACTTGTTTTCCAAAGACCCACCAGTGCTGGTAAAGAGCAAAAGTATGATGAAAATGATGAAATGTGAGACTTGAAGAAAATAAGGTATGAGAAATATGAAATGCGTGATCTGTAAAGAAAAAAAGAAATCTCAAGGGAAATATCACTCGCAAACAGAATATTGTCATTTTGAGTCATATCAAATAAAGCTGTAAATTTGTCAAATGAGAGTAAAACTTGTTTAGTTGTGTATTTAAGATCTGAAATGCTAGTTTCAAAATAACCTTTACATTTAAACTCATCTAACTTCTATCTGTCTGTCTATCAACCTATCTATCCGTATATCTATCTATTCTATGTACTGTATTTCTTAAGCCAACAAAAAAATTAGTATTGAAACTTTACACATCCAGTTGTGTATTTGTGATCTAAAACTTATTAAATTAGCCTTATTCAATGAATGGAATTTAGACCCCATTCTGAACATTTAATATTTGATGATGGTAATCTAATATGTGCAAAACAAGTCAGGGGCAACAAACTGACAGAATATTTATTATAGGACATTTAATGTAGACCGGGTGTCACGCCCCGGCGTTCCATGTGTCTTTGTGTTTTGTTTTCATTCTGTTTTCCGTTCTCATGTGTCTTGTTTGTGACCCCGCCCCGCTCCTTACCTGGTGTCCTCCTCCAGCTGTCTCTGTCCAGGTGTGTCTTGTTATCATCTGATTAGTTTGTGTTTAAATCTGGGTCCTGTTCAGTCTGTCTTTTTCTGTTGTTCTGTAACGATGGCTGCTGTAGAGCTCGCGCTCTCGCTTCCTTTCAGGACAGGCACGACTCAGAAACAGGATTACTCAAATGAACATTTATTTAAACAGGAAATAAAAGGAAACCGCGGAGAGCTACACAGAGCTCCACAGCAGCCATCGTTACAGAACAACAGACAAAGACAGACTGAACAGGACCCGGATTTAAACACAAACTAATCAGACGATAACAAGATACACCTGGACAGAGACGGCTGGAGGAGGACACCAGGTAAGGAGCGGGGCGGGGTCACAAACAAGACACATGAGAACGGAAAACAGAATGAAAACAAAACACAAAGACACATGGAACGCCGGGGCGTGACACCGGGCCAAATAATTGAAGGTGTACTCGAATGTAAGATTTGGGTCTTTTTGTGACTTTACTGAACAAGTATCCAACTGGGATTGTTTCTTACGCAATGATGATCATTATATTTTACCGTCTTCAAGATGAGCCACTTGAGCCAACATGAACGCTTCTAGTCAAGAGCAGCATCAATTTTCTGCCAAATCTCTAGTGGACACTTTGTTTTGTGAAGCCCAGCGAATGTGTCTAAGATGGATTTCATCTAATGAGAGCAATCAAAGCCCGCTTTCAGAGGGGCTATTGGAGCAGATGCTCTAAGTAGTCATACAAGAGACATGTATAAGAAACAGAGTCATCTAACAGAGACATATATATCATACTTGCTGCACACAGATATGGCATGTTTAGAAGTATTCACACCTAGAGTTTGTAAATATTCATAAATATTCACGTATTTATTGATGGGTGTAGGTGTGATGACCGTTTACATTAACATGTAATGTAACACATCAGAATCGTACACTAATGCAAATATGTGAATATATACATGAAGGCCTTAAACAACACAAAAAACAACAGTCAAACATTAATAATAAACACATTTAAGTGTTTCACAGGGGAGGAGGATGAGCTACACTTCTGACACCAGGGGCCGAGCAGCACGAACATAAAGATTTCAGCAGGAAGATATAATGAGCAAGCAGGGAGACAGAGACACAGAGAGAAAGAGTAAAGGTGGGCTGGGAAGGTACCACAGGGGGTTTTTAACGTTTGATTGTGGTTGTGCATTATTGGATTCTCCTGAAACCTTACAGTGCTCTCGGCTTTGTTGTAACTATTTTTGTATCCAGACTAACAGAGCTAAGAGAATTACTGCACACAGGAAGAGAACAGTGACAGCCTCGGTATATGAGGTCACATCCGTAATTTAGCACTGTACTAATATACGACATTCCCCTTATGCGCCTTACACTATATAAACAACAAAGATTGAGAGACGCATTATTACATGAAACTCATTCTTGTTGATAACAAGGTTATTATTGGTGATTAAAACTAAAAACACCACCTGAAAAACTTAGGATACTAAAACTGAATAAACTAATAAAGTAATAAATTAATAAAAATAATATAAACTATATAATTTATTTTACAAAAAAAATTTTTAAAAAAGGACAACAGTGAGCAATAAAATTTCTAAAACTCAGTAAAATTGAAGCAAAACAAACTCAAAGTATAATTTAAAAAACTAATAATATATCAATCACACTTCTGTACAATAACACTGATTTCTAAGTGAAAATATATATATTTCCATTTCAAGTGTATGAAAAATTATTCTAAAAAAATATTTTTATGGACCATTTTTAGGGCATGATCCATTTATGTTAGTCTCTCACATCCAAATTGTATTTTGGCAGCTCACTGTGTCTAGAGAAATATGAGCTGCCAAAATACAATTTGGGTGTAAGAGATAACCTGAATGGATAGTCAGTGTTTGGAAGGGAATAAACTGTCCCCCAGTAATGTTTTATTCCTGTGTGACTCTTTTCTTGATTAACACAGAAATTAATTTAATCCTGAGGTGCTGGTAAACTAAAGCTGTGATGAAACAGAAATAGTGACAGATCTCTTCTTTCATATCATGACATACCTGTGGGTGAAACACATTATTGAAAAATAAAAATAAAAAAAACGATGAGTGCTTGCTATCCACCGGTTCTTTATTGGATGAAAGCAGAATGTAAGTTTGCAGCTGATATTTAGAAAGTACTGGAGATTAAACTAAATGACTGGAGACGTCACCAGTGAGAACCACACAGAAAAATGAAGTTCTGTCATGACAACTCTGCATTTGCATGGTAATGTACCGAGACATCAGCAACAGGCTGCTGTGAGCAAATAAGATATACAGGTGGAGCTGGGGAAGGTGGAGGGTTTCTGGAGAGCGCTGGCGCTGCTACTGCTACAGCAAACACTAGAATGTTGAGCAGCGAGCGAACAGGAGAGAACCAATCAGCTGTGACGGGATGATGATGTCATTATGCCATACTAAGTTAGATCTATCAGACTGCACCATCTAGAGTTTCATGCCAGAACTTATCTAACGATTAGGTGAAAAAGGGGAATTTTATTTATTTACATTTTATAAACGTCAGCGCATGTCGCCTACTTTTCCAAAACCTTTTTATTTGCCACTTTTAAAGTAGCCAAATTATTACAAATGAAATTTCAGTCAATATTCAATATCTTTTGTGTTTCAAATCCATCCAGCTTTAAGGCAAAATGAGTAGTGATGTCATACTTTTCAGTTTTGGGGGATCAGACTCCAAACCTCCCCTTGCCCTCCATATTTCTCGGACGCACAGCAAACGAATGAAGTTCATGACGCAGGACTCTAAAGTTATCAGAGCTGATTTTATTCCGCTATCTCTATGCAACAGGGCAAAGCAAATCTGTCATTATATGTGGGCTGCCACTGTAGAGCACTCCCTTAGGGCACTACAAAGCCACTCTTGGAACATTACAGGGATACAGCTTTAAAGCATTAGGCTGCTGGCCCGCACACTAATCAAGCCTTATGCGCAACATCCCTCTAAGTGCAGTCCCATATCCCTCTCATTCCACTATCTATGAGTCATGTGTCGCTTCTTTGCCTTGTTTTTAATTCCATAAACCACTCCTTTCCAACCACACTTTGTACTTCCTCTTCCCCCGTCATAGTCTTTTTGTTGTTTCTCAGCAATTCGCTTTCATACACAACTGTACCACGACCCAGAAGCTGTCAGTCATGGCATTCACTCGGCTGACTGTTGTTGGCGATAGGGTAATATACATGAGACATGAAAACCCTCACACAAACACACACTCACACGTCCAGCTGGTAGGTGTAGGTGGAGCGGGGAAAGCCTGTTCGTCCAGTCATCTTGTGTTTTTGTGGAGGTGGAGAGGGAGGGAGGAAAAGAAAAGAGGTGTCCAGATCATGAGCGAATGAAGGAGGTGCTAAATAACAACATGGACATCCTCGGGTCTACCGTTGTCTTTCGGTTTGTCTGTCTGTTTATTACGAAGATCTCGGGAATGCTAGATTCTGATTAGTCAGTCGCGCCACTGACCAGGGCAGCACTGAGGTCTCTTCATAGTCTCTTCAAGAAAAGTAAAACACAATGATCAGTGCTTGAATGAGTTGTTTCCTGGACACACTTCTTTCACATATATCATAAAATCAATTTAAGTAAAAATGATATTACATGTCTATTTATTTTTTTATTTTATTTATTGAGGTTTGATCTACTTGCCCGGTTTTACTTTGCATTAAGAAACAGCTGACTTTATATTATTCCTTTTAGAAATGGCCCTTTATTGACCATAAGCAGAATTATACAATGTCATTTTCACTATTTTTTTTATCTTAATGATCCTATGTATGAACTAGTGTTGTGAATGCAGCATATACCTATAATGGTAAAAGCTTTGGAGTAGCTACTCAAAGTGTCTTATAGTTTAGCCCATTCCAGGAAGCTGCCCAAATAAGAGATGATGAGACCAAATTTGGTATTGCTTTGGCTTTCCTTCCAGCAGTAAGTGACAGTAATTGCATTCTTTAGTCACCCGTTATCAAATCCCTTAACGATTATCTCATTGTATAGCTTTATATTTCTACATTTGAAGTCATGACTTGTGTCTCCAGAGCCTCTTCAAACAATGCGTTTGTTTCATTTATGCGTCTCGTTATGAACGCGGAGGACAAGATAATCCAAAGGGACGCATAAGCAAAGCCAAGAAACGAGCTATGTGCCTCTTTCATGTGCCTCGTGCGATCCTCCTCGCATGCACTCAGCTCAGTCATTACCGGGCGCCGTGCCTGCGCTCCCCCGCCCTTTCCAACTACGTCTCCACAATCGTAACTCTGAGCTAAGACGTCCGACTTCCCTCTGTCCAAACTGGTACGCGAGAGCCCTCCCCTCCTCTCTGCGCACCGCCTTTTCCGTTTGCCACCCTCGCTTGGGCCTGACCCGACTGGTGACGTAGGAGAGATTCCGTGGTGCCCACAGCCGTAGGCGCGCGCTGCGCTCGGGTATAAATTGGGCCCGGGACCCATCACTCGGCACTCTCTCAGTCGCTCCGACTCGGGAACCAGAGCATCAGCAGAGATAGCAGGGAATCAGTCGCTAAACTCCTCAGGCTAACTCGCTCTCGGCTTTGGTTCGGAATGGAAACATCAACTTTTACGCGGAGCCAACGCAGCTCCTTTGCGCACAACTTAAAAAGTAAGTTTCTGCTTTTCTCTATTCATCTTTATTGTGAACATGCTTTTGAAAGGCTGAATTTCTTAACTATTATATTTCTAAGTAATGGAAATGAATGCATTTAAAATGATTTAAGGATTTAGAATGTGATCAAAACTGGCTTTCGAGAATGCTTGGTTTTACGCAGCATTGTATTGTATGTATTTTGTGCTTGATGCGTAAAATGTTCTGCATGAATGCTTTAGCGCTTTGAATTATGACTTTATTCAAACAAATCTTAGCAAATGTAGGTATATTTTTTAAAAGATTAAAGTTACATTTGGAATGACATTTATATTCGAAGAAAATAATATTCAGAGGTGTAGCCTGTAAATTCTGCATACATCTGTCTGTAAAATTACAACAATGCAATTAATACAAAGTTAAATAGCACTCGTTTTGAAACGATCTATGAAATGAAATGCCGAAACGTGCTTAATGAGAGAAATCATTGTCACAACGTAAATGGATAGAAACCAATATGTTGTTATAATGAGTAAAACATATTAGTGCATTTGCAGTAGGCTAATCGTTCGTTTTTTTTAAATCAAATAATTTTATCCTCATGAGTTAATGTAAAGGACAAGATGAGATGTAAAAAATGGAAACTTGCGCTTTAGCTATCAAGACTTTGTGATGTGACGCGCTCTTCTCTTTCCACCAGGCGCGCTCTCGCTCTGGCTGGTTGTCTGGCTGGTCGTGGTAAAACCCGTTCCTGCGCAGAACTGCCCTCACCGGTGCGTGTGTTACCCGACCCCCATGACTGTGAGCTGCCAGGCGCAGAACTTCACTATTGTGCCCCAGGGCATGCCCTACGAATCCCAGCGCGTCTTTCTGCAGAACAACCGCATCACTGAACTGAGAGTGGGGTCTTTTGCTTTTGGCACACAGGTAAGGAAGCATTCGTAAAACTGAATAGGATATTTCATATTTACATTTGCGAATATACATTTGAGAGTACATTTATAAGATATTTACTAATTTTGTATTCCTTCTCAATATCTTCAACTCATTACCTCTTCCTCCCTCTACCTTTTCCTGTCCATCAATTCATCACATACCAGGTTTTGTGGCTCTTCTCCAACAACATCACCTGGATTGAGGCCGGTGCATTCAGCGAGCTGCGCGACCTGGAGGAGCTCGATCTGGGTGACAACCCTCACCTGCACCGCCTTGAGGGTGGAGCTTTCCGTGGCCTGGAGAAGCTCCAGAGCCTCCACATGCACCGCTGCCGGCTGGCCGCCCTTCCCCACGATATCTTTCACAAGCTGTACAGCCTGCAGTTCCTCTACCTGCAGGAGAACCAGCTCCACTTCATCCAGGATGATCTCTTTGCTGACCTGATCAACCTCAGCCAGCTCTTCCTGCACGGCAATCGCATCCGCACCCTATCCGAGAACGTGTTCCGTGGCCTGGTCAACCTCGATCGTCTGCTGCTGCATGACAACAGGGTCCGTCAGGTCAATCGCCGTGCTTTCCGCGACCTGGGCCGGCTGACCATGCTCTTCCTCTTCAACAACTCCCTGGCAGAGCTGCCCGGTCAGGCCATGCGTGACATCTCCTCCATCGAGTTCCTGCGGCTGAACAACAACCCCTGGGCCTGCGGGTGCGAGGCCCGTCCCCTGTGGGAGTTCTTCAGAGGTGCCCGCTTGTCCAGCTCCGAGGTTCTGTGCGCCTCCCCAGCTTCTCATCGTGGAGAGGATCTGCGCTTCCTGAGGGAGATGGACTTCGCCCTGTGCCCTCTTCCCGACCCCGGCTCCCTCTCTGGCACCACCACCACCACCTTCAGCACCAAGACCCGCTGGTGGTTCTCCAAGCACAAGCCTGTCAGCACTTCCAAGGGCATCTTTGAGAAGACCTCTGAAACCAAGGCTTACCCCTTCAAGTCCCAGTATCCCTCAATCACATCTACATCCACAAAGTACGAGCTCGGGGAGGAAGAGGCTCTTCTTCCCAAGCTTGACCCAGAAGAGTATTGGGCCAACTATGGCAATGAAGATGCGGGCATCACCTCTCTGCGCTGCTTTGAGCTCGAGTGCCCTCCCGAATTTGACTCTCTGCCACCATCTTCCTCTACTTCTCGCTCCTCATCTTCTATTCTCTTGCTACTCTCCATGTCTGTCTTGACTGTCTGCATCCATCTTCTTTTTGGCTGAATCTGTTTATCTCCAGAAGAACCCTCTTCCCCCTCATTTTTCTCCTCTTTGGAGGAGGGAAAACCCTGTTTACTCGATTTAACTCTTCAATGCCTTGATTCCTGTTTACTATCAGCCTCACCTGTATCTCTGTTCTGTTCAGTTCGAGCCTCTAGTTTCTGGTAATTAGAGGGCACTAGACTGATTTAGGATACAGTGGGTAAGCAGGGAACGTTGGGCAGTACAGGCCCTTAATGGAAAGTAATGAAAGCTGTTCAGAGGGGCTTGGTCAGTTAGGCAGATACTCGGTCCTTCATTTTTTGAGGACAAGTGTATTCTAAGCCATCTCTGTCACAGTCAGTGCAGACAGAGGATATAAATTTCCATCTTAGGTTTACGTACAATATTTGTATGCTTTTAGACTTTTCAGCCACTCTAAGTGCTTCTATGATAGTTGTAATTATAGCTTGTGATGTCACTTACGACACCCTCTTTCCAACAGCGCCACAGCTCCATTATTTCAGTAGTTAGCTGGTAACAATAGCATAATGAGCAAATCTTTTGATTCCATTTGGAATGCAGCGATCGAATGTTATATTTCATCTATTATAAGAGAAGGGTCTCAAAATCATTCAGGGCTAGAAATGCACAAAAGGAACGGCGTGCAGTAGCGAAGCAAGATAGACAAAGCACAATGGAGTGTTGAGTTTGAAAGTGTTGCAATACATCTATAATTAAAGATGCACGGAGAAAGGCGAAAGCACGCGCAGGAGAGACAGAGAGGACGCACAAGAAAAGGCGAAAGAATTCATTACATCATCCATCAGCTATGACAGCAATTATCACTTGTGTAAATATGTCATCTTGGCAGAGGGAGCTGTAAATAACGCTATGAAAGGCCTTATGCTTGTCACTGTTCTGAATGGCCAAGAATGTCACTGTGAGTAACGTCTGTGATATTATATGGTCAGTGCATGGAAAGATCAATCGAGAGTGTGAATGTTATTTTTTTACTCTTTGTCTTTCAAAATACTGTTAATATGTTGAGTTATTACTGTAAAATACACTACCTACTTTGTTCCAAGACTTCCCTTTGTTTATTCTTCTTTTTAAATTCAAATGTAACTGATTGTCTCTGAAAATTCCATCCTCTCAAATTTAAAGTATAGATTTTAAATCAAACCAGTCAACAGCTTGCAGCTATAGTAAAAAAAAAAGGCAAAATGCTAAATACTAGGACTGAATCCAAGACAATGCAATTTATGAAGAACACTGTGGAAAGACTGTAGCTTGAAATGAATTAGCTACTGTGTTTACTGACAGATTGGTCTACATTCAGATTAATGTCTACCATTGGTCATGAACATGCAGGGTGTGACTGGTCTTGGTGGGCTTGCTAAAGGCAATGGCTTTCTTTGGTGGTCTCTGCCTATTCCCTTATCCTCCTCTTTCAAACTGCAATACAGAATCGAAATGCTTTAGGGAAAACAAACAGAGAGGGCAAGGACAAGAGGAGAGAGAAAAGGAAAAGGAGAGAAAGAGAAAAAGAAGTAAAGCAGAGGTGGATGTGGGTGGTAGTGGCGAAGAGATGGATGGACATGATGATAAAGAGAAATGCAATCTCAATTTCCTTAATACAAAAGGTAAACATCTACTGTTAACTCCAGCAATATCCTGTTTTGTGTTTACCCTGAAACAAATAATACAGAATTTTTGTCCCTCGGGTGTTACCATGACACATTTATGTCTTAAAATGTTTGTACAATGTGTGACTGTATATCTCAGCTGAATGGGTAAGGTCAAACTGCCTTAAGGTGCTCTCGAGTGACCATGTTTGTGAGGTTGCTCACGGATGACCAAAGCATTAGTTATACCTTTTTACCCAGAATGTATGCATCATGTGCAATCGAATGTAAGAATGTGAAAGAATGAGCTGTTCAATCTTTTCACTACAACACAAAATGATGGACAGAAAGCATGACAAAAGAATAAATGCTTATCTGTGAATACGAAACATCTCTGGTGTGGGCGTACTTTCTTTATATCTCCATCCAACGGCCACGACTCTACAGCAGAATCTCGCATGTGCCTTCTCTCCCTCGCATCTCTCAGTCTGACCTCCCTTGACACATACAGACAGACAGACAAATAGACAGACACACACACACACGCTCACTCTACTCCTCACCGCTTGTAAGTTCTTTGAAGGCAACATCATTCACTATAACACGCAGTTACCATGCAACGCACTGGCCACCATTCAGAGCTTTAATACAGAGTTGCAGAGTATGCAAGACGTGTACGCGAGTAAACGCACCCCTGAGACTGACTAAAAGATGATGTTATTGGAAAAGATATGCACAAAGCACTCCAGGTGTGGTATTGAATGGTAATTGTTCATTCAGATTCAGAAAGTCTTTTTTTTCTTTCTGTCTGATTGTCTTCAGCAGATGGCTCTCACTGAAAGAGCAGCAAGATGCAGAGAGTTTGCTTCAGTCTCCCACCATGTGCAAATCCAGGCTGTGCTTAGCACAAACGTGTACGCATACACACACACACACACATATACATGTGAGCCCCGGTGAGAGGCTCAAGTGCCTTTTCTCTCAATTCCACTGTAAATCTACCATGAAAACTACCGCCAACTGGCTGTTTTATCTTCCATCCAATGCTCAATCTCCTGCCTGTTTGCGTTACAACTTCCACTGATTGCGGATTAAAGATATCAGTGTGATGTGAATCACATTTGTGTAGACTACAATTACTCAACTAATCAACCAACTGAGTAAATTGTGTATGGCCAATTATGTTGCATGAGGCTGTTTTCTGAATCAGGCCTTTGAATGAAAGACATCTGCATCGCGACGGCCCCATTGGATGGAGTACAGTTGCGCAAATAGTCCCTTCATCATCCCACCCACCATCTGCGTGCCCATTGGCTGTCAGCCACGGCGCTCAACAATGCGACACAATGAGCTGGCTTGCAATCGAGGGGTGGCGACCACGTCAATATCGCTGAATATTAGATGATGAATGAGTCACTGAATCACATGAATGGGGAATAGGTGTGAGGAAGAAAGAAATAGGAGGCAACGACGCTTTTGTGAATGCGAGTGAGTTTACCGGAAGTGGCTCATCACAGCAAGAGTTTGAAAGTGTTGGTAATCGCCCCCATGAAAATAAATGTCAAATAAAGAGTTACTGGTACATATCTACACATACACATGAACACTTCTTTGGTGTGTTGGACAAGCAGACCTCTGTGAGGTGAAATTGCATTTTCTCCATATGAAAAACGATTGCAAAAATTATAAGCACAAATTTCTCATTTCTAGCTGCTGCAGGAGTTGCATTTGGTGTAAATTAGCAATGATTTTTATATTTTTCCACATCTCTGTCTAGTGTGTAGTTCAGCATAGCTCAGAGCTCTCGTTCTTTGTTACATATTCTGTTTTTTTTTCACACTCTCTCTCTTCTTTCGGTCTTTCCGCTCGGTTTGTCGTCATCAGCTTCTCTCACCCCTCCCTCACCTTTCTCTCTATCTCATTTTTCAATTCACTCCCTTGGTTTCCTCACTTTCTGCAGCTCTTCTTGACATGAGCTTGATGTGTTTTTCTATCATTCCTCTTCCTTGACTTTCTCCCTGTTTTGGGCTTAATTATAGGTGTTCAGAACCCAGTGCTGTTGAGTAATGAACCCAAGGATCGATTTGTGTTGGAGGCCCAGAATTTAATGATGTCCTCCTTAATGATTACCAGCATGGCTATCTGTTGCGGGAGGAAAATAAAAAGAGGAGGGGGTGCTATATCGATGCATCAACCTCCATTCACCCGTAAACACACCGACAGGTTATTAATCTCATATGTTTTGATGTGTTTTCAAAGTGTAAGGAGAGAGCTGTAGAACTTGCACTGCTCTATGTAAATGAAGAAAAGAGACAGTGGCTGACGTTAAAACTTGAAAGAGAACCAAAAGGGAGATGGAGAGAGAGAAAGACAGACTGCAAGAGACATCAGCAGGGCTGAAATAGTGTGTGAAACGGTGAATAAAATGCAGAGAGGAGTGAGAGGAGATGTGAGATATTTGAGTCACATTCTTGGCAGATTCCGGCACCACAGACATTTGGAGAGTTTATGAATTGCGTATGCAAAGTCGCACACTTGCGCGGGTGCACACATACACACTCATTTAGCCCTAATCACACTTTCACAGAGCGCTGCACTCTTCCCGCAGTGAGGCAGACGTTTTTCAAATGGAGTGCGTCATCACACTCATCAGTGGACCGTGGAGGGTTCACGTGCCTCCTCTGCCTGAGTTGCAATTTTACACACATACCTGTAACTTAACTGTCTGACGATACTGTTTTCATGTCAACTTAAAGAAGAGATCTTAATCCTAAACACCCCTATTCAGTACACTCATAAAATACTAATTAAAGTGGTAATTTAGGGGCACCCAAAATAAAAATTCTGTAATTATTTACTCAGTCTAAAGTAACTCCGACTCCTTCTCTGTTGAGTTCAAATAAGATATTTTGAAGAATGGTCGTATGAGCAACTAGCTCCTGCTCAGGACCAGCGCCTGACCAGCAGCCATGCTTCAAAACATACTCTACTTGCATATCTTGCTTTTTTAGTCCAACAGGGTTGATTGCTGGTAGCCTTTGACTTCCACAGTAAATTGGGGAAAAAATGACTATGGAAGTCAATGGCTACCAGCAGTTTGGTAACCCAACATCTAGTTATGTATGTTTTAAAGCATGCTGATCACAGGTTGGTTTAAGCTGATCATGTGCTAGCCTGAGCGTCACATGGCCATCTAAGGACTATGTTAAATTAGTGTAAACCAGCAGCCATCCTTCAAACCATACCTAACAAGCATTTGCTTGCCTATTTTTAAATAGGGAACATTCTCCAAAATATCGTCTTATGTGTTCAGCAGCTAACTGGTTCTGAAAACTTTCCAATCAGCAGCAGTATAGTTAAGCTTAAGAAAATACACTTCACTGAAAGAAGTCCAATTTTGTTACAAGGAACAACTTTCTTGGTACAGGACTTCAAAAAACAGCACTTTTCACACTAATTTATTTAATTTGTCTAATTATAAGCTATATCCAGTAGCAAAATGAATGCAAATGAAAGAGAATTCTGTCATGATTTCAGGTGTTGAAGAGATGGTGGAGGAAATTACATTTTGGACATTTTTGGAGGAAAATTACAGACTCCTTTGTTTTGGTATGCTAACTAGCATTCAAACACATTTATTCAAATAATAGGTTTTGCAGGTCTTGCGTAGTTTAGCACAAATACAGGTTGATTATAAATGACCTAAAAACATTCTCTATTTACCTTGATATTTCAGGCATGCAGCTCTGATACTGTTTCTGTTCTTTGTCTCGTTGGCAACCAAGTACATCAACTACTAAAAAAAAACTTTCAACAACAAAATTGTCATAAAAGTTGAGAAAACACTACGGCTTATATCTTGGCTTATATTCTACCATCTGAAAATGACCAAAACATGATTGCAACCTCATCATCTGTAATATTTTAGTGTATTTGGTTTTATTATGCATGCGACATTTTTGGGTAGTTGGCATTAAATTTCATGCAGCAACAGCTTATCATGTGTGAATTATTATGTGAAGTGCAGGCTACAAAGGACGCGCCAAGGTGTTGCACCAAGACAGCTGCTACTAAAGGTGAATACACAGGAGTATCACTGACTAGGCTTTTGACAACCGCCAGTACCATCTGCTTGAGCGTATTTCAGCAAATCTAGATCACACATTTGCTTGTATGAAGACCAAACCAGTCTCCAAATTGGATCTAACATCAGACATGAGCTGCACACTTTCATCTCTAAGGAGCCGTTCATGCAGGAGGGTTTTTTTTGCATTCCATTCAAAACAGCTAGACAGAGGAGACAGTCTCCAGATGGTTTTTTTTTTCCTTTTCAAAGCTGAGCTATTTTTAACGAGACGTGACATCTTATAAACACATCACTTATGGCAGATGATGCTTAAAATAGAAGACATCAACGTCCTGACTAGTTCCAGGACCTAAAATGTATACTTATATATACTTATTGCAATTATATATGTTATAAACAATTAAGCCCTGATGGAAAGAAATAACAACAACAATTAATGTGAACTCATGAGATTTGTCAATTGCCTATTTTCATAACTGTCTGCCAAAGTACCCATAATCCCTGAGGCTGAATAATTTGCATATACCAGTCTAAGCTTGACTTCTAAAGATGTGTAAATAGCCGTATGAAATAAGTGACAGTGATTCTAAGTTCAGTGCTGTTTTTTCTTCTCTGTAGTGCCATATTTGTGGCATATACTATCAGGTGAGTCTTGTGAGAACTATTTCAGTTTTGCTTCACGTCAACCCACACTTCACTAATAATACAGGCAGATGAAGTTTAAGCGTCAATACTTTTTCCCCTGAGTCCTTAGATTCTACATCCAGCATATGACTATCATGAATATCTGCCCAGTTTTTTACCGTTCTTATTGTGCTTTGAATACCCGAAGCTTACTATTGTGAGGCTAAAGTGACATACTTACTTATTTTGGACTTTTGTACCACGTCCAAAGTTTTAATCATTTTATTATGTTCAGTATGCAATATTAAGACCCTATACATCACCGACTCATGTCACGGGTAACATTTGCAGACACAAGCTAGAAGTCTTAATAAATTATTTAATTTTAAAATTAGATTAACTTAATACTGTCCTCCACTTTAGCTGAATTTTAAACCAGTTTGCATCTCTTTGAAAATCTGAAATCTGAGGCTGTAAATATTGAGAAAATGAAGTCTTTAGCAAAACATATAGCTTATCAA
>JAUYWG010000031.1:9200008-9210073 GCA_034779775.1 Enteromius afrohamiltoni | reverse complement strand
ACTAACAAAAGTGACAAGGCAGGATGTGCTTCACAGAAGGACGTTTAGATGTTTTTTGATCATATATATATATATATCTATATATAAGACCTTCTGGTTCTACTACCATTTTAATGGACATTTCAAAGTGTCCATGCAATAATAATAATTGAAGAAAACTGCAAGCTATATACTGTAAGTGAAGGCGCAATGTTTTTCTGATTGATAATAAAAGACTTAAAAATAGATCCTGCCCATTCACACAGTCAAAGCCTCGACTTGGGCTTTAAACTGCACATTTGTTCGATTTTTAACACTGTTTTACATTTGTCAAGACTCTACAGTGACTGAACATGAAGTCCAATAATTCAGTTTCTGAAGTGCCATGAACCTGTAAATCAGGTGTATAATTCCAGCTCAGACGTTCCCGTTTGATTGATATTTTTCTGAATCACTTGTTTGGTTGAGGCTGTTGCTCTCTTGCACTGAGTGGCTCATTGACAGACTATCAAGTGCTGCCTTCTCCTTTATAATCTGTCTCCGGTGATAGAAGAGGTAGCCCGGCAGCAGGAATCCAACCAATGAGAACACAAGCAGGCCCAAATTGATCTGTTGATTTAAAAAGCAACATTTTTGGTACTTGGTCCAGAATCTTGATTCAGTGAAACAGTACTGTTTAAATACAGGCACACATTTGCTTTGCACATGAATGGTATATTATATTACGCTCAACAATTTGTTTGTCTCACCCAGTAAGGATCACCCTTCAGTGGCCCCACCATCCATATGAAGAGTGGTTGTTGTAGGAGGGCAAACACAGCACTGATCATGGACTGCAAGCCCGTCAGGGTGCCGAAATGATTGGTTGGGTAGCTAAACATACAAATGAACAATTTGAGGATAGCATAAACAGCAAATATTATATATATGCAGCTTACTGAGCCATGTGTAATAGTTATTTGGGATTCAACGCCGAGTATTATCGTTAACTAAAACTAAAACCCGTAGAAAATTTGACTAAAAATATTTATATGAATATAAAATATAAACGTATTTTAGTTCACCTAGGTGAAGCCCATCATTTTTGTTAAAAATACTAGAATAACAGAAACTAAAATTCAATAAAAACTACGAAAATAAAAAGGTAATAAAAACACACATTTAAAAGATTTTTTTTTTTTACAAAAATATAAAAATAAGTCGATTCATTACATAAATAAACTATAATAGTATGCCAGTGATTCTAAAATAACACAGATTATACAGTTTTTGGCTAGTTTGTGTGCTGTGTTTAGGATATTTTAGCCTTAAACTGCACAAAAACACATTTTGATAAGTAAAACTCACACAGCAGCGTAGAGCCCACCACAGCAGGAGTGAATAAAACCTCGAACTGCGGTGTGAAGAACAAATGACACCACCTGAAACAGAAAGGAGAAAAATACATATAATAATTAACACTCATCAAAACCTTCCTGTTTTGCAGCAATAACACAAAAAGAGCATTTTCTTATTTAAATCAGTTTCACTTTACGTATGATCCTCAATGCAAAAGTATGTATATATAAATTCAATTCAGTTAAATTAAAATGATCCATGAGTGCAAAGTTACATATGATTTTATTGTGTATGATGGCAAAGATATATATATACGAATATGTTAATTAGATACAATTATGTGAGCGAAAAGTAATTTATGGTAAATGAAATTAAATTGGTATAAATGCTAATTTATATATAAACATCATCTAATACAAATGTTATTAAATAGCTAAATAACATTTTGCAGTATTTCTGAATAAACAAGTACATTTGTGAAATGATGTCTAACCTGTATGGGTAGATTGTCTATGAGGGAGATGATGCCGAAGATGACTAGCAGAGTGTTAGTGAAGATGAACGCTCTGATGGCATTGGTGAGTTTCTGGATCTTTCTGTCCCTTTTTGGAGGCTCGGTGGGACTGAAGGAAACAACAAAAAGTAACAGGTAACAATCTAACCTGTCAAGTAAGGGATAATGTAGAGGCAGCCGGTAGTTATCGCGAAATAAGCCCCTTCAGCGTGATACAAGATAATCACACTGTCGGGGCTTATTTCTACCGGCTGCCTCTGCATTATCCCACTTATTATACGGCTATAATATATTTATGAAATATTTTATTGGCATATTAAATTAACATTTTCATCCTTCCGGGAAACGATATAGTACCATGTGACTAACATTCAAAGGTTAGTGACAATTTATAACATCTACATAAGAATATAATGTCTCAACCGACCAATCAGAATCAAGCATTCCAGAGAGCCGTGTAATAAAGTCATTTAGCATTTCTCTCCTTCTCTCTTTCACCATGTCACCTTTTTTCTTCCTCTGCTGAATTCACCACATCCTCACACTCCTTCATTCGCCAGTCCATGATGTAGCCAATCAGAGGACAGGAGACCAGACAGAGCAACTGAAGAGTGCCAAAGATGGACGAGTAGAGATTCACTAAAACACATAAACACACACACAGACACACACTTTAGCAAGACATTTTGAAACTTTTGCCTATTGGCATCAAGGTAAAACAATAAGGTAATGTTGAGATGTCCTGCTATTTGAGCTATCTACTTTCAGATTTCTTCCTTGTTTGATATTATGTTCTTCAATGTGATATTATTGATACATTAAAGGGACAGTTCATCCATGTCATTATTTACTCACCGTCTACTTGTTCCAAAGCTGAAGAGGTTTGTTTTTTCTTGCTGAGCACAAAGATGAATTAAAGAATGTGTGCTACCAAATAGCCGATGGTAGCCATTGACTTTACATAAACTCAAACAGGTTCGGAAAAAGGTGAGTAATTGAAACACTTTAATTTGTGGCTGAACTGTCCCTTTAAGTATGTCAAAAGTGTTCAAATGCGTTTGCTACAAAACCAAAATAAACATACAGTTTATTGGTGTGGTGAAGATAATGTGACTTTTCTTACCTTTCTCCTCTGCCTCCTTCACCAACTCCCCTGAGGCTAAACGCACAAAAACAGGCAGTGAAATTCATGCAACATAAAGCCAATGTAAACTACTAACTTTACTACTCACTTACAAACACCCACCACTAACACATGCTCCATCTGTTCTTAAGCACGGTAATAAAACCACTTTTACAAGAGCAAATCTTTTCTAATCTCACTAAAAACAAAGGCCTGAAATGTTTAGCTGATGCTCACGATTAGGGTCACCATGGGTAACCAGGAACTCCAACATCTTATTCATGGCACCCATGAAAAAAATGACACGGAGCTGGGTCATCGCCATCGTGATGATGCTCCACAGGAAAATAGGAGAGCACACAGACCGATGAAAAGGAGGCGATGCTGCTGTACCAAACAAAACAATTGAAATGATTTCATTATTTATTGTTATATAAGTGACAGTTCTGTGGTGTTTTGTAGGCTGTGTGTTGGTGAGACGTGCCGTGGCTCTGAGCAGCTGTCCCATCGCTGGGAGCTTCATCATTGGAAGGATGTTGTTTGGACAAATCTTGCTCTTTAGGAGTCTCCTGAGTGAAAGAACTTTCTTCAGTCATCTTTTGGTCCTCTATTTCACTTGTCATCTTCACCATTGTACTGTCAAATCAGGAGTAACAAAAATGCATGTACAGTTTTACAATAATAGACACAAGTGTTTGTTTATACATATTATGAATCCTATATATTTGGATTGTTATATTCTCACTGTTCAAAAGTTTGGGGTCAATGTTTTTAAAGTCTCTTGCTCAAATACAAAACATTAATTTTTGTATATATATGTATATATTTTTGTATATATATGTATGTATTTTATTTTTTTTAATAATAATTAAAAAAAAAAATATATATATATATTTTTTTTACTTCAGACTAACTGATAACATATAATTTATTCCTGTGATGGCAAAGTTGAATTTTCCATATAATTACTCTAATTACATTAGAAATAATGATTTGCTGCTCAAAACATCTTATTGTGTTTATGTATGTAATTAACTGTGGAAAATGATACTTTGTTTTTGCATTTTAAATGAATAGAAAGTTCAAAAGAACAGCTTTTGTAATATTACGCATTAGCTTTCACTGTCACGTTTGATCAGTTTAACTCATCATTAAGTATTAATTTAACTTCCAAAGTTTGAATGCTAGTTTATTAACATGCATAAATGTAAAAAATAACAATCAAAATAGATGTGATGTTTAGGTGTTGTCATTTTTAGGCATATAGTGTATGTAAAGAAGAGTAAAACCTTCTTAGTGTTGTTTGAAACGTCTTCTAAAATGAGCGTTTTTTTTAAGCTCCTATGTTTATATTCATTTATTTCACATTAATGCCAATGAAAACAAGCTAATCTTTGCCATTAATGTGAAATTACTGAACCTTCACATAGGAGCCTGATTTAAAAAATGCTCATTTTACAAGACATTTTCAAACAGCAGCAACCTTTTATGTATTTGGCATGTACTGACGTGTATCTGATGTCCTCGGGGCCCGGAAAAGATTCTCCCGGCCAGTTAATAAAGCAGTTGAGGAAGACGAGGCAGGCAAACCCTGCCCATACCCAGAATATAACAGAAAAAGAGACGCCCACATCATAGATCAACTAGAGAACAAGACAAACAGAGAAAATCTTCATCACCTGCACTGCAAAACCAACGCATTTGGGCGTAATATCCAAATACAAATCATTTGTTTATCTAGTGAGTAAATAATCTCTACCTTGACTCCTGGAAAGGTGACAGCAGAGGAAGCGTACGAGCCAATCATGAGCGAAAGAATCGTAGACCGCACATTTCCGAAGATATTTGGCAACTGAGAAAATAAAACATGAGGTAAAGAATCATATATGAACATATTAACGGGTGTAATCGAGCTGTAACATTTGTCCATTGCCACTAGAGAGCATTATTAGCGTAGAATCAGAAATAGCCTTCAGCCACATGACATGTGCAGACACAGCTCCTCATGTTAAAGCCTGTAGTTTCACTAAATATGTTCATTTTAATATAGCTATGTAAATATATGTTTACTATGTATGTAATACATTAAATGGATGTGTATATACACTACCGTTCAAAACTCTTAGAACAGTAAGATTTTTGATGGTTTTTACAGATGTTTCTTCTGCTCAGCAAGGATGCATTTATAAGATTAAAAATCCAGAAAAAACTGTAATATTGTGAAATATTATTTCAATTTCAAATAACTGTTTTCTGTGTGAGTATATTTTAAAAAGTAATTTATTCCTGTGATACAATGCATCATTACTCCAGTCTTCAGTGTCACATGACCCTTTCAGAAATCTTTCTAATATGCTGATTTATTATAGAATTATCAATGTTGGAAACAGTTGTGCAGACAAATGATTTTTTTTCTCCTCAGGATTCTTTGATGAATAACAAGTACATTTTTTTTACCAAATATAAAACATTTCTAAAATGTAAATCTATGCTGTGGCTTTATTGTTCATTTAATATATCCTTTGTTAATAAAAGTGTTCATTTCTTTCAAAGAAGAAACTTTTGAACAGTAGTGAAACAGTACGCTACTGTAACAGTAGTTTTGAACATTATCATCCATTTTAAATACATGCTTCTATTTTTAATATTGTAATGATCAAAGAATCCTAAAAAAACTATTAAGCAGCTCAACTGTTTCCAACGCAGATAATAAAACATCAGCAGATTAGAATGATTTCTGAAAGGTCTGAAAGTGACACTGAAGACTGGAGTAATGATGCTTTGTATCAAAGGAATAAATTACATTTTAAAATATATTCACACAGAAAACACTTATTTTAAATTGAAATAATATTTCACAATATTACAATGTTTTCTGGATTTTTAATCTAATAAATGCATCCTTGATGAGCAGAAGAAACTGTTCTAAAACTTTTAATAGGTAGTTTATATATATATATATATACACACACACACGTACATATTTCATACTTCATAGTTCATAATCTCTTTAGAAAAATCTGTCACTGGGTCAGTACAGAAGATAAAAAGTACATCTTTGTAACTTATTGTACCATAAATTATCCATATTTGTACCTTTAAGGAAAATATTAGTACTTTAAAAGCAATTACCTTTTTGAAAAGTACTTCCCCATGGTGACAGTTTTATAGTGTACTGAATTTTTATAATGAGTGTATAATTGGCTCTGATTTATTTAAATTATTCAACATAGCACAACGTATTTGTAGGTGTATATAATGCTGAGTTAAGCATACTCCTATGATGTTGGGCCAAAAACACTCTACAATTCCAAGCAAATAAACACACACACACACACACACACACAAACATAGATGTCCCTATTCAGACTGATGCAAACACAAACAGTTCATTGCCAGCTCTTAAATATAACCCTACTATTTTAGCATATAAATAGGTTGCTGAAATGAAATACTTTCAGGAAGCTGACATGTCCTTCAGTGTGACATGTCATCCTCCTAAATCTATTTAAACAGCAATTTGCTAGTTTGTTTATATTATACATAGAGTTCATATACAATACACGTGGAACTCGTATAAAAACATCATTGAGGATTTCATATAAGTTCATTTCAGGACATGTGTGTGTGCCAATACTATGTAATTTAGTCTGGAGAGTAAACACACAAAGATCACAGACACAAGAGGACAAAAAGAGCAGGGTGGAGGAGTCCAATGTGGGGGATAAGCTAAAAAAGGGACATTGTGGCAATGCTTGCATATTTTTAAGACAAAATGATTTAACTGGCAAATAATGTATCTAAAAGTCAAGCGCAAAACGACCAAGAAACAAACTGTTTCTGCTTTAAAATCCTCTTTTTATCATTCAGTCAAATCCAGATTAATACATTCCATACACATTTGACTACATTATGACACAATATAGGTAGGGTAGAAATAAGGGGGGCACATGAGGGAAAGCCAGCACAGCGCGTGTTATGTTAAGAGACGGTGGGCTTGGTGGAGAAGAGGGCGTGCAGATGGATCTGTGCTGTGATTGGCTGAGATCAGCTTACCACAATGTAGAGCGAGGGGATGGAAAACATGTGCAGCGCTTAAGTGATCAGCAACAGACAAGAGCAGTAAATCATGTGCAGAAAATGGCATTTAGAAATGCTTGAAATCTTATTTTAGTATTATGTGCAGGAGCAGTATTTAAATGTGCAATAGCAATTATGCAAAATAAGTGTAGTCAAAAGGTGTCATACTTTTCACCATAAACATGTCCAAAGACATGAATACAGAACTTAACCACTTTCAAATGCACACATACACTTACCAAGCATGCATACCGAGGGGTGCGTTATTAAACTGTAAATATATTACATTTACAATAGATGTTTTGCATTTTTATGTATTTTACAATGTAGTTTTTTCCTGCTATGGCAAATGCTGAATTTCCAATGTTCAGTTTCGCTGCATAAAATTATTATAACTTTTCTTTTGCTTTCCAGGATTCTTTGCTGAATAGAAAAGTCTAAAGTACAGTATTTATTTGAAATGCATCCTTGCTGAAAAAAGTATTATTATTATTTAAACATTATTAGACCCTAAATTATTGCACATTTCACAAAAAATATTAATTTAAAATTCATAAGTAATTAATATATTAATCATAAACAGCATGCTTCTTGAGCAGCAAATCAGCATATAAGAAAGATTATTAAAGGATTATGGGCCACTGAAGTCTGAGGTAATAACACTGAAAATTCAGCTTTGCCGCTACAGGAATTTTTTTTTTTTGGGGGGGGGGTACAGTGCATGTATAGACACACACACACACATTCAAACACCAACAGAGAGTTAAATGTCAACATGACCACCACCCACTGACAAAATAATGAAACTAAGCCCAAATACATTAAAACTTCAATAGGACGTCAGGATATAGAACATGCCAGTTGTGTCTTACTGTTAGTGAAGTGAAGGTCAGACAGATTCCTCCGAACCCATTCATGGACACAGCAATAAATATGATAGCTGATAACACTGTGAATAAAAAGAAGAAACAATGCCTTCATTGCTCATAAAACATTAAATATACAGATTAACTCATTTCTAACCGCAGGAATTCAACTATATAAATATATTTTTAAAAATATAACAATTTAGCTATGTGTGTGTGTTGGGGGGTGGTTCTGACTGTGGGGAAACACCTAAAACCATTAAATGTGGCTTAATACTGACCTTTTGGATCATAAGATGCCACTGCAATCAAAGCCATGGATAATGCAAAGCACGAACTACAGGAGTCATAAAAACAGAGAGTTGGTGGAAGTGAACAAGATTGAAAGTAGGCCTTAATGTTGTCTTTACTGAACACTTTGTCAAGCCAACATTCAACATTAGTTTCGAGGAACTCTGCATTTATACCTATAGCTGTATGTCTCTCACCTGCCAAACAATCTGATCGGTCGTGGTCCAAACTTGTCCATCAGTATACCGAGCGGCAGAGTGGCTGCGCTGATGATGAACGAGCCGATCGTAAAGCCCAGATTCAGAATCTCCTCCTGCTCAATACAGCTCAGCCAAACCGTCCGTTCCGTCAAACTCACATTAGTGTGAGCCTCGGTGATGTTCTCTAATAGCATCACAGGAAGAGTCAGAAACCGCTGCATGCTGGTGTTTTATAAAACTGCTCTGCGTGGATGTCTTCTGATCACGTACCTGTACACAGGTGCGAGTAGAAGCCCTCACTCTTCAGCATGATAAGAAGAGAGCCCCAACCCAACAACACAGCAGAGAAGAGCAGGTTTTCTATGATTGATGTGACAGCCATCCACCAGCGCCTCCTGTAGGCCTGCGAGAGCGATGGAGCCATTGTGCTGAAGAATGAGAGAAACCACAAGAAAGGATAAATCTACGTGATGCTGCTTGATGTTCAGCTGTGCAATCAGAATGGGGCTACTTAATTCATAGATACAAAATGCCATCAGAAGAGGCACGGACATCTTGCTTTGTTCGATTTGGTAAAGTTAAAGCAATGCAGCTAACCACTTAAATGCAAATATAAATTGGAAACATAATCTTATCTACACTTTCAGACCCTACTTGCCCAAAGTTATACAGACTCATTCACGCTTGAATGTGTACCGAAGACAACAAATGTTAATTTAACACTTTTCACACATTCAGGACATCAGGGTTTATTCACCTGTTGGAGTGTGAACTGCCAAAATGAGAAGAATTCAGGGGGGAACGGAGGCAAACGGGGCTGTTACAAATTTGCAAAGACTTGTCCTCTTTGTTCAGGACATTCTTGTACAGCATGTCTACAGCATGTTGCAAAATGAAATGGGAGACTTTGAATTAGGACAGAGTGCAAATGTCTGTCTTCCGAATGATTGGTGAAGTATCTTGTCTGTAACAAATCCATGAGTTTGCACTTGATTTATGTCTATTTATGTTTTGAAGGCAGCTCTTTCTGGTTGTCCTCATCACATGGATAAAGAAGCCCAAGTATTTTTATTATGGATAGAGCACATGTCCACACACCCCCTGTCCTGCTGACGCCAGAAATAGTCACAGACCTTCATGGCATCACCGGTGTGACTGATTTCACCAACACAGAATAAATACTGCTGTGATATGGAGTAAGATTCTGGATCATTACCACTAACAGTATAAGGTCAGACTCCTAATGGAATATTACACAGACATAGGCCTACTGAAGAATACTATACAGGCAGACAGTTTATTAACTGTTAATAAACGGCACTTTCAGCATACTGATCACTTTTCTTATCAAGTAGTAAAACACTGTTCCATTCAAACGTTTTCAAGTATTTCTAAGCATACCCGTACCACTGAATAAATAAATATAGCTGACCCCCCCCCCCATTTTTATTCTCAGAATTCTGAAACAGACAGAATTTAGAATTCTAAACTCGATTACTTTTTCATAGATTTGTCAGATTCTGCCACCTAAATTAAGAATGTTATATATATATATATATATATATATATGTGTGTGTGTGTGTGTGTAAAATGTATTAGACTTTTTGCAACAACCTGGGCTACTAATAAACGGTGCTCATAAATATATATATATATATATATATATATATATAT
>JAUYWG010000031.1:9162710-9195198 GCA_034779775.1 Enteromius afrohamiltoni | reverse complement strand
ATATATATTAATCAAGGGCGGAATTGGGCTTTCATAGATTACTTCTCTGGACTTTCTAAATATACGAAAAAGCTTTTTTTAACACAACGTTTTTGTATGTAAAGGACATCAAGAAACGTAGCAAAACTTGCCACAAAAAGGGAGTGCAAAAAGTAGAGATATTTATTTTCTTACATCAAGGGGCCCTTAATGGGCTCCTTATCTAATTAAGAATGTTACAATAAAAAAAAATGTGCTTCTAGTCATCAAATAGACAGCTCTGACTACGAGCTAAACCGAGGCTACACAAAAAACCAAACACCCTGCAAACGCTATTGACTTTGCTTATGTTGTGGAATTATATAGGTCTCATTTGGCATTTTTCTAAAATACGACATGTAACCAAATTCAAGATGATCTGGGCTAGAAGTGGGTTACACATAGCCGGGCGACTATTGCTTGGAGTGTACCAATTGGTGCTTCCACTCAAGACTGTTTAAAAAGGTCAAAAGCCCCCACACACAGACAGCTGTTTCCTTCACACTGACTGCAGCTGCTACCGCGTGCTCAGCAGCTCACCGTAAAAAAATCTAGGCTTGAGTGCCGCGTGCGCACTTCAGTTTCCTAAAGGAAAAAACACACCGCGCGTAGGCTACATGAAACCATCAACGTATCAGCCGTAAGGTAATTTAATAAATACTACAGACAGTAAAGTTCATTGAACTGTGTAATATGACGTGTGTGACATGTGTAAACGAATGTCACCATGCTCTTAAACCCACACCCCAAACATCTGATTATAAAAATAGCATTTCAAACATAAAATTCGAGATTAAAAGGAAAAAACAGCTTTTACTTCATCATTTACAAAATAGGCTTCTTATTGCACAAAAAGTACAATCGTTTTAGAAAGTAAGTGAAAAATGTATTCACTAAGCTTAATAACTTGATTTAAAAACATAGGCTAACATTCATTTATCAACTTGGCTCTTTAAACAAGTTTCCAAAATCTTGGAAACACGGAGAGAGTGAACTTACCACTGTCTTATGTACTGTTATTAATAGCAATGGCATGTGTCTGGATTTCCTCAGTGTTACTTTTCCAGCGCGCAAGTGCTGCTATAATTTAGCGTTTTTCTGTCCGTGCACTCCAGCTTGTACTTGCACGTTTGTAGAAACCAATAAGGATATGTGAAGTTTTGTATGCTCTTTCTCTCTCCCTGATCGTTTTGTCTATAAATGGCTCTCGGCATCGACCCTCCTCCCCACCTTTCCAAACCACACTCAATTTATGGATGTTTCCCGAAGAGCACACGCGACTGGATTGTTCCTGCAGAAAGCCTGGAATATCGGCGTGAGCGGCGCCCTCGTGTGGTCATAACCGCAGAAACGCACCAGCTGCAGAGAGGGATTGGTTCTCCCAGATGAAGGTTAACATTTTAATACGGCGAAATAGGTACATATAATGAATGCTGCACTACTTGTGGCGAAAGAAATCTCCAGGTGCATGGACCTCGGCTGGGTTCTCTCTTTTGAAAATGTTGTCAGGCTACGTTACACTACAAACACTACAGCGGCAATGGCTCACCGTGCTTGTTTTACTAGTAAATGTAGTTTTTTTTTTATGCGGGCAAGCTACTGTTAAAGCTACCGCAATTGATGTTGCAACACGCTGAATCAGTCGATTTCATTTATTTGCTCACCGCAAGACTGGAAGTAATTAATCTGTAAAACGAGACCGTAAACACCGCTGCCTGACGCCGTACTGTACATAATAAGCGTTACATTTTCGTAAAAACACACTTTACAAAACATTAAGACCATGCCAGCAGTGACATTATTCATTAGTACGACGGCGTTTTAGTGCCACCAAAAAAAAAAATAATAATAATAATTATAAAACTACGACATTGAAGTCGTAATATTACGATAATAAAGTTTAGATTGGGAGCACCCGGGGAAATTGCAAAGTCTCAGCTTTCAAAATCTGCTAGTTTTATAGCGAAATACAAATAATATGCATATTATAACATGACATATATATTATAGCCTTCTATATAGCTGAAATCGCTTTAGTTTAAGCGTCAGTATAAGTCAATAACTCTCCCTTCATTATAAATTAGTCTATAACCTGTTTTCCCTTCTGATGCTCCTTCACTTTTATATCTTGCTGTACACTTGAAACAAAGAGGAAAAACTGTTTTATATCAAAAGCAACAAAGCTATATATAGCACTATAACAAACTCCAATGGAAGACATGAAATATGAATTCCAAGCATATTGTCCCCGCGAATATTACACATGATATAATTTCTGCTAATAATCCAACATTAATGCCTTTGTAGAGTATTAAAAAGGGTTAAATAAGAGAGCTACAGCGCCCCCCAGAGGAATGTATGTGAGCTGACGTTAAAATCAAAAGTTGTTCCTGTTCAGGCTTTTAATAAATATCTTATTCTTGATATTAAGCGGTTTCCGCGAGCTCTTAGATCTCATGCCAGTAAGATGAAGCAATATTCAAATATGCCTAAATTTCGGTGACCTTCTCTCAATCCGGGTCATTTGCACGTGCACCATTTACACTTTAATTTCAAAGATTTTCTTTAAACATTTCGACTTCTCGAAATATTACGACTTTAATAGATAGTAGTGCATTACACAATACAATACAATACCTACAATATTTTAGAAATACATTTTATTGGGAAGAATCAGCAAGCAAATTTTTCACAAGGTTGACTAACCTGTTGGAGCAGTTGGATGTCCAACTTCAGTGGGTAAAGGTTCTTGGAATAAGATCCCATATTACATCATTACTAATGTCTTCCCTTGAGGAAGTGACAAGCAGTAAAGGAAGGTTTAGAAATTCTAAAGAAATAACAATAACGCTGAGACATGTCCAATTGATTGTCATGCACACCCACAAAATATTCACGTACACGTTGAGTGATGACTTCAGAACATTTGAGACCACTGCTGGAAGGTTACAGTAAAAGGGGACAGGACTTCTAGATATATAAGATGGATTTTCTGGAACACTTTGAGAAATTGTAGAACATAGGAAGACCTACAGTACCCAACTCTGAAACCCCGCTTGCGAAGATCTAAGATCCAACCGACAAAGAAGAAACAAGTAAGTATTTATAAGACTGAGTACATGAATGAAGTACAGTACATGACAGTTTTTCTTTGACTCTACATGACTGTTTTGATATGTTTTGTTTTATAGTGCGTGCCATGATTTTTGTCCTTCTCTTGATGCTGTTCGTGAGATCTGGTAGATTGGCACCACATGGAAACCACACTTTGGATAAAAGGAGTCTAGAAACCTGCAAAAATATAAGGCTGCAGGCTGAAAGGATCATGGAAATGTTAATCAGTGAAAATGTAAGTGTGTTTGTGTCATAAATATGAATCTGTAATTGGTTGGTAATCTAATGCTAATTCCATTTGCGTATTTAGTTCACACCTAGTCCAAGCAGTACTATCTCTTCAGAAAATGACAGTGGAGCAGTAAGTAACTCGTTTACATTTTACTTTCGGCAGTTTTTTTTGGAAATGCTTAGCCCCTGTGCTGTACCTGATATGTATTTATTCTTTTTTCAGGCAAAATGTGTAGTTTTACAGAAACTTGGTGATTATTATAACTGCGAGGTGACATTCCAGAATAATGACACTAAAATCAAGAACGAAATTCAAGGCCTAATTGATAACTTGCAGGTAATGAAGTGTTTTAGATGGATGCAGTACATGCAAATTACACAAGATGAGTTACAAGCTTTCTTTGTATTTGCAGATGCTCAGATGCTCAGATGAAGAAAACACGTGCAATTTATCAAATCCTTCATGTCCCTCGGAAATTCAACAACTCTCTATGTGGGACAAAACAAAAGCGTTTGTGGATCAGGTCGTTGGGGCTTGTTTACATACAATGCAACACGTGTGTCTTTAATTGTGTTACTACTTACTTTTATTTATCATTTAATGTTTGTTTTATATATATATATATACATTTCCTCCATTACAATGCAATTGTCTTAAAAATTACGGACAATATCTTAACATTTTTACATTTATTTATATTTATTTATCATTTAATGTTTGTGTGTTTTTTTAAAAATATATATGTTTAGACATGTTTTAGACCTTGTTTGGGCATCTGACGTTTCCTATTTTTTCCCATTGTAATATATGTTTTTCAATAAAGATTTGTTTTTCATATTTACAGTAGTATTTATCTGAACTGTTTCAACATGTTTAAAAATGCTTTTAAAAATACACAGCACATGAAGTTCAAATCAAGAGTTTATTTTCCATTTCATGAAGCAGTTTCCATTTCCCTGTTAATGAAACAGCGTTGAAATGACAGTTATGGTATCAACTTTATGAATAACAAAATACTACAAAATTCAAAATGTGTTGTTTTTCAAGAAATAGAACATAAATAGAATCTAAACGACAGAAATAGAAATAACAGAGTTGTTACTCTTTTATAAAGCTCCTTTTTATAGAATGGCTATCAATGGAAAAAAACAAACAGTAAGACTCCGAGATGGATGAGGGAAATGTGACATGAAATAAACTGATGATGAACATAAACCTGTCCCTTTTTTTCCCCTGGAACTTGACACATTTTAATGGAATTCAGCTTAAATAATCACTCCATTTTTTCCTCGGTTCTTAACCACAACTAATCATCAACCAATTTTTGGGCAGATGCTATTGCCAAAAGTTTTCAGCATCCGCCTGATGACCAGAATATATTGATTTGACACCCGATAATGATGTTTGGTCTTCATAAACATGAACTGACCCCGTTCAGGCAGGGGTCCTTTTAAAAGAGAAAAGGCAGGCAAAACAACTTTTCCCATCATAGAGGCACAGCAACTTAAGCAATCACCTTGATAATATTTCTGAAAATCCCCTTTTCATTTTGAAAGTGATGATTCAATGTGAGCATGGGACGTCCAACCCCCCAGCCCCACAAAAACAAAGGGAATGAGAAATGTAACCGCATACGTCGTGACTTGTTTAAGGAGTTTTCATGAAGCACAGTTTAGCTGGCATACCCGAATACAAGATCCTAAGCCACACGGTCTGAAGAATGTAAATTGTATTTCATAGTTTAAATGAGTTTAAGCATTGCTGAATAGTAGGCATGAGAGTGACAGTTTTCAAAAAGTAGTTACAGTTAAAAGGAAGTGTTCTGGGTGAGACGCTGAAATGTCACATGACTGTGGGAATCTGAGGAAATTTAATTAAATGTCATTAAAGAATAAAGAATAAAGAAGCTTGATAGTGTGACCTGATTAAAAAAATAAATAAATGGCAGAAAGTAGCAATGAAGTAACACCACACTGAACTAATAGAACTTGGTGTTATTCCCAACACTCTTCTCAAAGAATTAACTTTTTGAACTTGCTTTGACTTAAAAGTAACACCCCTAAACATTTCATTAAAATGTTTTAGGGCCCAATAAAATTAGCCTTCATTATAAATGAAAAAATTATTAAATCAGGGATAGTGACGATGTGTGGACAATTGCAGTATTTTTGGGGTGTTACAGTTACATTGCTTAAAAGGGAAGTGTGTCATTTCTGTGCCAATAGCGGTACCAAACGTTTCCACTGGTTTTCATTGGTCAGTTAAAATGGTCCTAATGGTTCTAATGGATGAGGTAACAATGCTATGTCTCACCTGGTCAGGCTCCTTAAACATAAGGCATTTGGTGTCGCTAGTAATACAGAAATCACACACATAACCTTTAAAAATGTTTGTTGTGAAACAAAAATTTTAAAGTGTTAGAAAAAATAAAATAAATAAAACCAATAATAATAAAAAATCTGAAGAACAATGCAAAACCAGTGACATAGATTAGCTCAAAGAGGTGGTCAGGACCACAAAACGTGCCATTTTAGAAGTATTCAATTTCAATTTCCCTTCCTCTATCTGTCCCTAGCATGTCCCAGCATTCCTTTATTTGTGATTGTCCTGGCCTTGCTTTAGATTTCTTTCATACCTCTCTGGACACCAAATTCGTTTTACATTGGATCGTTGCACTGCTTGTTTTCTCTCTCTCTCTGACTCACAGACATACTCACACACACTCACACACATGCTCCTCCTTTCTAATCCCAGAAGATGTTAGTAATGTCTGAGTCCAGGCTGAAGATCCACACCAGCAATGGGCCAGAGATAAGAACAAATGACCAGGACACACCCCTAAATGCCTGTCGCAGCTTGCCAATCACTCCACTGGCTGCGTTTTCATCCTCCTCCAGCTGCAGATCGCTGCCAGGCTCAATGTAGTTTCTGGCCAAGAACTTCAGGGCTTCATCCATCAAAATAACAGGCAGAGACATCTTGAGAACAGTCACCCACTGGGGCCATGATAACGGCCGGATCTGAAATATGACCTAAAGAGACAAACAGTAACAGGCATACTGCTTACTGGAAGAGATCACTTAAAATCGAATGTTCTGTCATCATTTACTCATCCTCAGATCATGACAAACCCTCTGACTGACCTTCTTCCACAGAACACCAAGGAATTAGAGGTCCCAGTAAGTAACCCAGTAATGTTTTTCAATGGGAAACCACTTGGTTTCTGAGGAAAAAGGTTTTTGGACTGGCGCATAGGGCAAACGTTTAAAAGGGGTTAACAAGAGTTTATGTATATATCTAAAAAAAATTATACTTTTGTTCAGCAAGGAGGTGTGACAGAATTACCCATGGATAACATTAAAGATCTAATAACTAAAAAGCAGCAATCCAGAGGCAGAGAAACATACTGACGTAAAAAGAATGTGGTGTATAGAGTGGAGCCTATAAAACAAATTACACACAGCTGAAAATAATGAGAACTAATAGAGAGTGCAAATAGTGATGGAAAAAGAAGTCTGGGACAGACACTCGGTAGCCCAGAGGTAAGCCTCTGGTAGCTGTTATGGGCACTCCAGAAGATAGGTGTGACTTGACGTCCACTTTAAAGAGTGCAGTCCAGATGCTTCACCATGGAGCTAATGACCACTTCAGTGGAGCTAAGCATGCAGGAGACCACCAAGGCGGATCAGGCAGAACTAAGAGCACAGAAGGTTAGTAATGTAATTTATGGCTGCATGAGGACAGGTAGTCTCCTTGACCGTAACAAGACAGACTGAAAGGAGTGGGCAACACCACCCAGAGAGGAGCTGAAGTGGATGTCGCTGAAGTCCCACTAAAAAGAAAACAGGGAAACACTGCCCAACTGATGGATCTGATTTTGGTATCAGTATTCTGTCACAGAATTACTTTTGAAAACAATGAAGATCCAAATCGAGTTTTAATTTAGAGATGGGACATTTGACACTAAGTGGTCGTTGTGCACCCTCTTTAGGCACTTCTGTCGAGGCGATCCACACTGGGGCGATCTCATAGCAGACTTCTACCCGACAAAGCGTTATGTAATCAAAATGCAGACTCAGAGGAAGTCCGCAAGGATTTAGAGAGCCATTTGGGACAGAGCCAAACTTTAATCCAGAAGTATTGCCTTATTTTATACTAAAGTAGTAGTAAAAGATTTTAAATTGTTACCAACACGTCTATTTCAAATAAATTCTGTTCTTTGTATCTGTTAAAAAATCCTGAATAATCAATCAGCATATTAAAATGATTTGTGAAGGATAATGTGATGCTGAACACTGGAGTAATGATCTTGGAAATTCAGCTTTAATTAAGTAAATAGTATTTTACAATTACGGTTTTTACTGCCTTTCATCATCAGTAAAATTAATAGCACATCCATCATTTCCTCATTGATTGATTAGGCAACTACTTTCATTGTGGTTAATGGCAGACAGGCCAGCACAAGTGGTAGCTAGTAAATACGCACATTCCTCATGATCTCCAAGCATTTTTTATGAGATTAGCTGCATCATCTTTCCAAATTCTCGAGCACACTGATGCATACTTACAGGAAGAGGGTCCACATATAAGATGAGGAAGTGTAGCGCCATGGAGAGGCAGATGGCTCCCACCAGCCAGGGGTTTGACCATGGTGGCATCTTGAGTAGAGATTGATTTTCTGACAAACTGAAACCGATATAGACAGATACATGATCAGATATGATCACTGTTCAAACAAACATATTGTTTTAAAATAAATTTATTTACACTACCGTTTAAAAATGTAGGGTAAATGACCTGTTTGTTTGAAAAAATTGAAGCCTTTAAATTTCCAGTAAATTATTTTCTATGAATTAAATAATTAATTTCTGATTTCTGATCAAATAAGTGCAGTCTTGGTGAGCATAAGAGACTCGTTTAATAACCAACTCAAAATCAGAAAAAAACCCAAATTCTCAACAATAGAGTATGTATTTTATATATACAACACACTGCTGTACAATATACTGCAAACAAATAATAACAAGCACTATAGTGCAATTTTATTTTCACAGGAAAATTCTAAAAAGCGAAATTGTATTTATGTGACGTGTGCTATTTTCCATATTCACCAGTGATTTTCTGTCATTATAGGGTTTTTTAAAAATCACATACCTGTTGAGGGCATTGCACATCTCTATAGTGACCAGCACAGACAGCGCCATAGTCATGGGGTACGGAGATTCGAACACTGAGCACTGCACTCCTGCAAACTCAGCATGACCTTCACTGCACTGCAGATAGTGAGACTATAGAACCAACAGAAAGTTATGTATTTACTATAATACAGTATCAACAAAAACTTCTAGTTGAAGTCAAAACAAGACACAAAACTTAAAAGTATTTTGTTTGTAAAAACTTTATTTTTATTACCAGCTGGTAGAAAGTAAGCTTTGGTCCATCATGAGCTGCCATGAACCACCAGGCAGCAGCTCCAACTGTTGCTGCCCCTACATAACCTACAAAACAGAAAGAGAAAGAGATGGCAATGCAACATGTTCAGAGTGAGTTCACTTGGATTTCATCAAAAAATGTTCTGAAGATGAATGAAGGACTGATGGGTTTGGAACAACATGCCACCTCTTAAATGTTGAGTATTTCAACAATAAATCACTTTTTGCTAACTTTTCATTGACCTTTTCTTGATTTTTTACATGTTGCCTAGTAAGGGTTTGAGTTTTTGAACAAAATAACTGTGAAAGATGACACAAATATAGGTGTGATCACTGATTATATTTGGATTAGAATAGGCCAGATGGCTTAGACCGAATCTAATCACTGCTGCACACCTCACACAAAGCTGTTTGTTAGATACATGGGACAAAATGGATCCATTTCACATGTATACCACATTTGCACTGCTGGTCTGGCATCTGTTCATCTCTGTAACAAGGAATGTCATACATAAAAATCATGCACTGCACGAAACCCAAGACAAGGGTTTTCTTCTGCATCATAAATTGAAAAAAAAAAAATGACTGCACTGAATCTGATCTAACCTGAACAAGAACGTTATCCTATATGAAGCAATAAAAGGTTTTAATCTTAGGCTAAATTAACACAACAGGTGTTTTTAAAAAGGTTCATGTAACAGGCAAAACTTTTTCAAAAAATTTTTGGCTGAAAATGTGGTTGTGTTAACAGCCCCTGAATAACGTGATGTGTGTAAGTGACTCACAGCCGATGATGAGGTATCTGCAGAAGAGCCAACCCGAAATGAGTGGTTCTCTAGGGGAGCGTGGGGGTCTAGACATGATGTCCAGGTCAGGGGGGTTGAAGCCGAGAGCAGTAGCTGGGAAACCATCAGTCACCAGATTGACCCACAGCAACTGGACTGGGATTAGAGCCTCAGGCATTCCCAAAGCAGCAGTGAGGAAAATACTGAGACAAAGAGAAAAGCACATTGTTTAAAACTGATTTTGCAGAAGAAATCCAGTCATTTAAATGGAAATCTGTACAATTGGGAATATGGGGACAAAAAAATTTGATGTGTTATGATTAAATGTAATTTCATGTAAGGGTGAAAGATTTCCTTTATGCATATTTTGGAGGCGTTTTATTAGCCTCCACAGAGTGTGACGTCACATTCCAGCTTTTGCAGAAATTTTGCTTGCTCAAAGTTTAGTGTGACCAGTGTTTTTTGCCTGTACATACCAGACTACCTCTCCAATGTTAGAAGAAATGAGGTAACGAATGAACTGTTTCATGTTGTTGTAAATGGCTCTGCCCTCCTCCACTGCAGCTACTATAGTTGAAAAGTTATCGTCTGCCAAGATCATCTCTGAAGCAGATTTCGCCACAGCCGTGCCTGAGCCCATAGCAATGCCAATCTCAGCCTTCTTCAAAGCTGGGGCATCATTCACACCATCACCCGTCTGGACAGAAAGTGTGAGTTTTCATTAATCAAAGTTTTTTGCACTTTTGCTCTCTCATGTGTCTAGTAACACTTACCATCGCTGTGATATCACTGAGGCTTTGCAGATATTCTACAATGCGGCTCTTGTGCGTTGGCTCGACGCGGGCGAAACAGCGGGCGGTTCGGCAGGCCTGACGCTGCAGGTGGGGAGGCAGCTCATCAAACTCCCGTCCTGTGAGGCCGCTGCCATACGGCCCACCTTCAGCCTCCTCTTCTTCCTGTTCAGTAATGATGCCCACTCGACGACAGATAGACAGGGCAGTGCCCTTATTGTCACCTACACAAACCAAGAAAGAAGACCTTAGATTGACATTCACATGCATGTTTGTGTATACCCTGCCCAAGCACAATTATAAAACAGAATTCAATTTGTCACTGAGATTTAAAGGGTTAGTTCAACCACAACTGTCATCAAACCCATAAGCAGTTTTGCCAAGTCTGCAGTTTTCCCATGGAATTGGGCTGCTTTACCGCTCTTTGTACGGGACGCGTTTCGTGTCAGCGAGTTGAAGCGACCCCAATAACGTTTAGCTCCTGAAATGCTACTTTATCAGGGGAAACCTGCCAAAAATCCAACCAGAATGCAATTTTTACCGGGAATTCACACTGAAAAGTTTTGAGAAGCAATTGGTCGGGTTTTGCTGAGAAAACCTGGCAACCCTGCGCATAAGACTTTGGCTAATCTTCAAAACACAAGATATGTTTAATGAAAACTGAAGGTTTCTATCCCTCCTTAGAAAGGGCTAGGCAACCCAAACTCAGGACAGAAGATCCAAAAACACAATTTTTTGCGTATTATTTTTATAGGGTAGAATATAGGATCGCAAAGTGAGAGAGAGTGAGGGGGAGCTGGATCGTGAAAGGTCCAAAAGGTGAGACAAGGCTATGGGTGCCAACTGCAAAATAAAGTCAAACTCTTGTGGGTTTGGAATGACATGTAAATTATGAATTTTCATTTTTGGGTGAACTATCCCTTTACAGTCACTTCTATGTATGTGTTTATCCCACCTGTGATCATAATGACCCGTATACCAGCCTGTCTGCACATACGCACTGCATTCAGCACCTCCTTTCTGGGTGGATCTAACATCCCCACACAGCCTACGAATGTCAAGTCCGACTGAGAGAGCCAAAAAAAAGTGTTTAAAGCACTCAAATATACATTAAAAAATATTTTAATTCATGTTCATTTCATTAATTTGTCCTAAACTAATTTTCGATTATTCATCACAGAAACTTGCTCACCTCATATTCTGTGAAGGCTGCAGAGTTCTCCAAGTTCAGGGTACGAGGATCAGGGGGTGAATCTCTAGTTGCCATGGCAAGGCAGCGAAGTGTATCACGTCCCGAGCCCCACTCTCTTACAGTGCTTAAGAGCTGCTCTCTTAGGTCAGAGGTCAGCGGTACACGTGTACCACCCCCTACCCGTATCCAGCGGCAACGCTCCAGCACACTTTCTGGTGCCCCCTATGAAATCAGGATTAAAAGGCCAAATGCAAGTGAAATTGTGAGGAAGGTGAGGATAAAGTTCAATGAACCAACTAATATTAAGAACTTTTTAAACTTTTTTTTCGCAAAGACATTTTAAATGTTGGCTGCCGAATGTCCACATTTTTTGTCGTTGCTCAAATAGGAATTTTGAATTAGTCTATGTTGTTTAAAGATACATTTACAGTTACATTCGGTGATCCTCCAACAACAATGCAAAATGAAAGGAATGGAAAAAGAGAAAGCTTTAAAGAAAGATGAAAACCAGACCTTGACAAACATCTTGGCACCTAAAGCAGAGCGAGTGAGTTTGTTTGGAGAGCAGAAAACAGACATGGACTTCCTATCTCGAGAAAACTCCAGAGTCAGCTCTTTTCTCATTAACTGCTTTATGACCTGAGAAAAGAAGCATGTGTGGAAATAAATACATTCTAGATTTCTTGAACTCGCTATCATTAGTGACAAGCAGCAGTTCAAAAAAAGCCACCAAATAAACCAATATATTAGATCCATGTAGAAACTTTTTCCAGTTTTCTTTGCTGATAATGAAAAATGTAATCAGGTGTTGTGTTTTCAGTTCCTTCAGGGTGAAGTTTTACAAACATTAAAAAGCCTTTCTCTCTCTCTCTCTCTGTAAGAAATATATCATGCAAAAATGTGCATTCTTTACTGCTCTTTACAAATAAACCATATAGAAAAGAGAATGTTTTAAAGTACATTTAAAATGTGATGAAATCTGTAGCTTACAAATAGCATATAATGAAATCATTCATCAATAAAAATACAATAAGATATCTAAACGTTTATAGTTTTATTATTATTAATTATACATTTTATTATTAAATATTATTATAAATATATTATTAAATATTAAATATAATATATTATATATATTATATAAATATAATATATTATTAAATATTATTATAAATAATATTTGTGTAAATACATTAAAAATTATATAATAAATGGTCCCACTTTTTATTAGGTGACCTTAACTACTATGTACTTATGCTTAAATTAATAATTTGGAACAAAACACTTATTGTGCACACACACGTGTTTGCAATGTACTTATATATTTAAAAAAAATAATATCAGGGGAAACCCAAATAATTACATCTGTAATTAATTTCTGTAATTACATTTATATGTACACTGTTGACTCATCCCTTACAAATGAACCCACCCTTAAACGTACCCATACCACCAAGCCTGTCCCTAACTTTACCAGTATCCCACCTCAACGACAGCAAAAGTGTTTATCAATACAATACGATGCAAGTACATAGTAGTTAAGGTAACACAATGTAAAGTATATTAATATGTGAATCAAATAAATCTATAGACTCACTGAACAGCAGGCAGTGGCTCTTTCAGCAGGTGAGAGGCCTCTCAGGTCTGTGTCAAACACGTTCATCTTCTCCACCAGACAACAGAGAGCCGTCTCAGTCGCTTCTCCCACTTTCTCATACACACCCTTACTCTGAGAGGAAATACAGAGAAAATTGCTCAAGTCTCTACAGCTTCATCAGGACAGAGAGGACATGTAGATGTGGACACGCACTTCGTTGTAATCCAGCGAAGAGTCATTACACAGGGCACAGATAGAGGCCATTTCCACCAACCCTTCATACTGACTGCAGCGTACCATTACACCATCCTTATACCTGAAACAGAGACAAAAAGAGGATAGGAGGGTTTGGAGGAGGACTGCAAACACAGAATTCAGGACTGAAAATAGAGAAAATAATGGGCAAAGTGAGAAAAAGCCATTGATTAGGAAAAGAGATAAAAACTTCACATTTATGTTTAGGCAAACCACAGGTTAGTTCAGAAGATATTCCTGTGAGCGTGTGTTTATGTGACCGTAGAAACTCACACATCTCCTTCAGGGGCGTAAGTAGATCCAGTTACTGTAAATTCGTTCAGTAAACACCTCTCACCTGTGACGCTGTCCACAATAAACATCTGCAAACACACGTGCACAGCCATACATGCATAAACACACGATTAGTAAGTCTGATTTTCAAGCATCATTCCATGTTGTTAATCTATCTATCACGAATAATAAAATCCAAAAAAGCATCTGTTAGAATTATTTTACACTATTAGAAAGTATTAGAGTAAAACTGTTGCACTGTATATAAGTGTCTCTCACCCTGCAGACAGACATCTGGTTGGTTGTGAGAGTGCCTGTTTTGTCGGAGCAGATGACGGAGGTACATCCAAGCGTCTCTACAGATGGAAGGGACCGGACTATAGCATTTTTGCGGGCCATGCGGCGTGTGCCAAGCGCCAGGCATGTGGTGATGACAGCAGGAAGACCTGTAAGAAAGAACAAAGACATCGCTGAGTAAGAGAAAAGGGAGAGATGGTAAACAACATTTTTCTAAATCCTTCATTTTTTTATGAAAATCAAGCTTCGGCAAACAATGCGTGTAGATTTAAATGCTGTATTCTTATGTATATGAAATTACATTTTCAGGAAGCTTTATAACAGTGGATTTCTATTCTGCACTTTTTTCTAATTTACTATCAAATAGTACAACTTAAGTTATTTTACCAGTATATAAATATTAATATAAATGTATTTATTTTTTTGCTGTCTTTAAAATCTTTTGCTTTGATAAAAGCAGCACTCAAGCTGAAAGTAAAACCTTATGTTTATGTTTACGAGACTTATTCAAAATGCATCTGAACTTAACCATTCACATAACCATTAAAGGATCTTCTTCACAGATGTGACAAAGGAGACAGGGGCAAGCTTTATGTACAAACATGGACGTACAGGCTAGGTCAAACAGAGGCGAACATGTGTGGCAGAGACACAAGAATAGTCCAGAGCGGTAACAAGGGTCGGTGCCCTCTAGTGGAACAACAAATATGAAGTGTTAACAGTTATTCTGAATACTAGAATACTAGTTAACGCAAATGCGGTGTCAGGGTTTTTATAGTTAAATGTAGCTAAAATACAAATATATTAAAAAATATATAGTCATAGAAATTATTTTAATTTATTTTTTAATATTTAAAAAAATAAATGTATTGCTCTGTTTACCGTTGCTCTGACTTCCACCGGGAATGTAAAAAGCGTCCATAACAACAAACAAAGTCTTTCTCTTCATTTTGTCCTATTTGTCAGAATCCAAAAATATTTTGTTGAGTAGGTAAATTTCTTAATTTTTAATTTGAATTAAAACGTTTCCAGGCATCTGGATCCCAACATACAACATTTCTGAGAAAAAGGAGATATGGCAAAAGAAAAGAGGAAAAAATAGGTTAACATTAGCGCACCCTCAGGGATGGCGGCTACAGCCAGAGCTACAGCGATCTTAAAGTAGTACACAGCTCCACGCAGCCAGCTGCCTCCGTGCACTGGGTCACTGAAGTGACCGATGTTAATACCCCAAACCGCCACGCAGATCACTGTGATCACCTTCAGACAGAAAGAGAAAGAATGACTCACATTCAAACAGCTACTGTACTTCTAACCCAACGTCTGGAGCTTGATAATGCGGACAGATTACTATGGAGTGAATGCTAACTGACATGTAGCAAATGAGAGGACCTGTCAATGAAATACTGTACATTTGTATTGTATTTTTTGGTTCATTTGTGGAATACTAGATTAGACTAGAATGCATTCACCTTAATTGTTAGTGGGTAAAGTACAAGTACACATCCAATAAAATACAGTTATATGGTATGAGATATAGATAGCAAGAGATAAGCTAAATACAATGATGTCAAATGGCAGGTGACAATTATAGTGTAAATGGCAATGTGTATAAATATAAAAGGTGCAGTGAGTTCATAAATAGCAAAAATGTGCAAAAAGGACTGAAATAGTAAAAATAATGAGGTACAATAATGAGGTACAAAAATGGCAAATTACCATTGCAGTGCAAATGATATGCTCTAAAAAAACTCAGGGTGCACTGAGTTCAAGTATAGCAGGAAATAGCAAAATTATTCAAATGCCAGAATATGGAATATGCTACAGATCTTTCGATCGTTTGTAATATATAATGCACAGTATATATTATAGAGCTAACTAGCTTTTAAAAAGCCATATGCACCAATACGCAAGATAAAATATATGCTCATATGTTGCATATTTCATAAATAAATAAAATGATATATTATGTTTTGTTTAAACATGAAATGTGGTAGTTCAATCCACTAATAAATCAAGGAAAATCCAGTTCATCCATCAAACTTTAAGTAGTTTAAAGAGTAACGAGAAATGGTGTATACGGCACATTGTACCAATACAACAAATGTCTATAATGTGCACAGAAATCATACACAAGGAAAATAGTTACTCAACCAACAATAGAGTACAGATTTAAGCAATGATTGAGTTTCTTACCTTAGAGAGTTGCTCTCCGAACTGGTCTAGTTTCTGCTGCAGAGGGGTTCTCTCTGGATCGGTGGCTGCCATCTCATCTCTGATCTTCCCGATCTCTGTGTGCACGCCCGTGGCCACTACAACCCCTATCGCTCGCCCTGCTGCAATGTTGGTCCCCTACACCAACACACATTCACAAGCGGATCAGAAGATCTGTAATTGAATTAACACCACCTACAGTACTTATAACAAGCTTCGAACATTAAGCGACTGGATAAAATGAACAAATTAATAAAACTGTCATTTGCCAGTTATACAGGACTTGTTATATAATGTACTAACTTTAGAAATCTATGGGGCAACATATTCCTGACTTTAAACTATCAAACACTTTAGAATAGGTAACACTTGTTAACTACTAACTATGACGTCTCCCTCAATAAATTCTTAACTGGCTGCTTATTAACAGTTAAGATTAGGGCTGTAGAACAAGGTCATGGCTAATATTCTAGTAATATGCATGCAAATATGCGACTAATAGGTGTAACCATAAAATAAAGTGTTACCAAAATAATAAAGAACAAAGTAACATCACACCAAGGTATTTTTGTAGCGGTGATTGGCATACACCACTAACCTATATATACAAAACTCTTTTTAACACCCACCATTGTCCGCTAAGCCAAAAAAAATATTTTGGAGCATAGATGTGAGATATTTAAAGTCATATCACGGTAGCACTTTATTTTATAAATTACAGTACATGTTCTTATAGTGTACTTACCCAACAAAGTACTGGGTAATATAAGGTTAGATTTAGGGCTAGGTTCAGGTTTAGTACTTTGTTATACTCCAGTTATTTGTTATAATACTTACATTAGTACTGTAAAATAAAGTGCTACCATTTCATTCATTGTTTTGCTTTTGGATGGGTCCTCCAAGTCACTGTTTATGTTCCTGTCCTTACATGGCCAGACATCCATTAGACTTTCTCAGTGGGACAGAAGTAATGGAGGCTTTAGCGTGCGTGTGTGGGAGTGGGGGTGGAGTCTTTGAGGCTGGTACTCTCTGGTCATTATCCATCTGAGAGCTCAAAGCCTGTGTGATGTGATGACTCAGGCTACAGCCATGCGGGAGCAAACAATATGAGTGATGTTTTATTCAACACACAGACTCCACTGCCGGACATAATCCACTACAGTACACAAACCATCATACACATCCACATCTGGCCGCGTTTAATCCAGTGCCTAATCGCCACAGGTAACAAAAACAAAACCTGGAATTCATTAAGAAAAGCTGCAGATGGACAGATAATTAACATAAATGGTCTTACAGAAAATAGCATGTTTTTCTTATCCTGGTTGACGGCACGGGGGTCAGGCACTGGGTCTGTGTGTTTCAGGACGGATACAGACTCCCCCGTCAGGATGGACTGGTCCACTCTCAGAGTAGTAGAGCGTATGGAGGTCAGTCGAATGTCTGCTGGGACTTTATCACCAACTGGAGAAAAGCAGGTGCAAAAAAGAGAGACTTGTGTCATTTTTTTAATCAGGCAAGCTATGCGATAAAAACATGGTTTAATAATGTGTAAAAAGATTCAATATAGTAAGCTACAAACAGAAATTTTTTTTTTGGAACCACTTATAAAATAACATATGTTTGCATATATTTTGGTAATAATTATTTTACAAGACTGCAAAAAAATTATTTCAAATATTTATACAAATGTATTCTTTAAATGTGTTTATTTACTTGCTACTTATCTACTTAATTACTTGCAATCATGAGTTAATAACATACAAAAGGACCACTGTTGCAACGTTTTTCTATTACTAAATGTTGGGAATTTAAAAAAAGGTATTATTTAATAACTACTGTCATTTTGCAACATTGGGACTCTGAGGTTTAAACTACAATACTGCTGATTAGCACCCCATACTTTACATCTATCTTTAGAAACCAATTGTCAGTCAAGATACAGATCGACGCAAAAACGACGTCAACCTTATTTTTATTCATTAGCTTTGGGATTCTTAGAATAGAACTTTGAGTGGAGGAAAATTCTGAGACTGGATCTTAACCCTTTCTGTCAAATCTGATACTAAAAGCAACAAAAATGGGTTCAAATAAATTCACATTGTCAGTGTTACAAGTTTATTTGATTAGTGGCATCCAACTATTTCAAATCAATTCTTTTTCCTGCATAGGAGGAGAATGGGTATATGGATGGATGAATTATTAAAATCTTAAAACAATCTTTTTTTTTAGGTTTATATTAGATTTTGAAGACTCAGATTATCACAGTATATGTACATGTATGTAAATGATTTAGAGATTTACTTTGAAGGGACCAAATGATAATTGCAAATGCAGCCGCCGAGGAGAGTCAAATTGGGTTGACTGCCAATTAGCAGCAAGCATCAGCTATAAATGGGTTCAGACAATTAAGACTTTGATGTGAGTTTTCAAAGCAACAGGAGGCAACTAACAAGAGTTCCAAACATACTAAGTGCTACAGTTGCAGGTGCTTCAGTTACACAGAATGTGGCACATATACTGCGTCCAGGGAAACAGCCTATAAAAATAAAGTGCAAATAAATCTGGAAAAACTTCACTGACGCAATAGGAACTGTGGCTCGGAGCCGCAGCTCACCAACAATAATGGTAGGACAGTTCCATGCATAACTGGCCTGAAGCATGAGCATAATTTAAAAAATGCAAACAGTGTTTAAACAAACCTCATAAGCCTCCAGTGGCAGTTTTATTAATGCAAAAGCATACATATCTTGTTTAAGGAATCTATACCTCTCTACAGTAAAAAAGAAAAAGTTAAGTAGACTGACGTGTTTGGAGAAACTCCAATGGTCTTGCCAAATTGAAATATGGTGGGGATCTGTGATGTTTTGGGCAGCGGTCTCACGGGAGTCATTACCTCAGAGAATCAATGTGCGTGCTTTTTGGAAAGAATCAAACTATGCCAAACATGTATTTGACAATACTTTGCCTAACTGTGGGAACAGCTGGCTATTTTCTTGAGAAACACCCTTAATGTATTTGAGACAGACTGTGCTAGGCAGTTTTGACTGACTTTTACAAACAATCAGAACGCAGCTATCTCTATTCACCAATGTCCTAAAATTATCTCCAGACTGATCTTGTGAGAGTAGACCTCTTTATTCTTTCTTTACGGAAACACTGCCACATCCATTTTATTTTCTGTAACTCTTACTCCAGCCTCTAAGACACAAATGTTGAAATGCAACTGGGACATAAATGAAATACAACAGTTTACACCTGTACAAACTAAGTCTCATTAAATGCATTTTATTTTGGCAAATTAAAAAAGTAAGTGATGAAGAAATGATGAGATGAGAAAGTGATGATAAATCTAGTTCTCATTCTTACCAGCCACCTCCACAATGTCTCCAGGCACAATGTCCCTGGCTCTGACCCTCTGTACACTCTTCCTGTCCTGTCTGTATACCTTTCCCATTTCAGGCTCATATTGTTTTAGGGCTTCAATGGCATTTTCTGCATTACGCTCCTACAGAAACATACACACAGTAAGTTGTAATTTACAGCAACTCTTCCTGCATTATTGTCTCATCCACAGACTTCATATATTATATATTAACATAGAGGTATTTAACTATTTAAAAAAGGCTGTACCTGCCACACTCCTACAATGGCATTGGCAATAAGAATGAGGAGGATGACAAATGGCTCTACGAAGGCTGTGATGGTTCCTTCACCTTCCTCAAACCAGGCCAGAGTCTAAAAAACAGAGAGAGAATATGTATTGCAAAACATGAGCACAGTGCGCATTTTTGTCAAAGTTGTGGTACCAATAGAATTTAAACCATGTTACAATGCAAAAGTTACACTAGATATACGACAACTGAATAGATATGTGCATTTCCATTTAAAAAACAAAGTTATTCTAATCTTAACTTTAGTGCAAACATACTTTTTGTATGTACATTTGTATATGCAAAGCTTGTAACTGCAAACCAGGCTTTTATTTGTAACTCTGCGCAAGAAGTAAACTAATGGTTATACACAAATATATACACAAATATAAAAATGAAACTATATTTTATATTTATATATTTTAAAAGAATTGGGAAAAATTGTAAATAGTACTGCATAAATATTGCCAATTAATGGGTTACTGAATACTGAAATATATATTATAAATAGGATAATAGTCTAAATATGATACTAAAACTGCAAGTCAGGTCAAGTGAGACATTCAATGATTCATTTATCCAATTCACTCAAATGACTAATTCATTCAAAAACAAAGCATGTGACCATCTTTATGAACAGCTCACTGAATCATCAGCTTACTCAATTTGTTCAAAATGTGTACAATGTGTCTTTTTTTTTTTGGCAAAGCTGAGCAAAAACAGATGATACTGACAATATTATGTATAGAATTAACTGAAAAATGTGCCTGTATGATATGCTTAACGATAATTATGGCATCATACAGTATCTTGAATTTTAGAAGCGTGTAACACTGCATAATAACGGGTTACATTATGCAATGTAAGCTCATATAAATATCTTAACACATATATAGATAGATATGCATTTGCCAGAGGTATTTGTGAAGACTGTAGAGTTTTGTAGAATTAATGCATCTGTGTTTGGTATCTATGAATGTGAAAAGCTTGTGCTATTGTTCTGTGCCAGCATTGATTAACAGTGTGAGAGTGTGAACACAGTCTTTGATTTATACTTACAAAGGAAATACAGGCAGCAAGCAGTAGAATCCGAACTAGTAGATCCTCAAACTGCTCCAGAACAAGTTCCCATAGCGACTTACCTGTAAGCACAACAAATAATGTTGAAACAAAGTTTCTCCAGAACTCTCAGAAAACTAAAACCTGATACAACTAAAAACCTTGACAAATACATCTTTTAGCAGCATTCAGTCTAGATCTACTCAGCTACACGCAGAGAGCAAACCTCATACCGTCTCCTCTAGGGAATCCAATAATAACTAATTATCTACACAAGCAGCATCTCCCATGCAACAAAGGTACGCGAATATGATGAAAGATCTGCTAATAATTACACAAACCCAAGGGAGCAGCTTACCTTCTTCTGCAGGTAACTCTGTGGGACGGGTTATAGTGAAATAAAAGGAAAATGGGAAGAAGATCAAATATAAATGTTTAATTTGACATTTTTTTATTGTTCATAATGCACAAAACAGTTGTATTTTATGCAAGAGATGTAGCACCATTGGAGCCCCATCTTTCTCTGCTCTTCCTTAATTGCTCAGAGCTCAGTCCCGTTGTCTCGTTGACACCGAAATATCCCAGCACCTCCTCAACGGTCTTTGTATGGGCATTGTCCATCCCTGCAAGAAAATAATACACCTCAAAATCTAACTCCATCATCATTTTTTTTTCTCAGCCTTATCTGTTATCATGCAAAAAAGGACAACCTTCTTGTGTAAAACTGAGTCACTATCTACTTTGACAAGCATGAACAAAAGAAACAATGAAAGTGATACGTCTTTCTGTCCGACATCTTTAGGCTCGAACCAACATGAGGGTATTAAATATCATATTTTCATATTTTATTCGAACTATGCCTTTAATTTTCAAATTTTAAACCAGATGGAGCTTTCCATATTTATAAAAAGCACAGCACGTAACGCCAAAAGTAACGTAACTACAGTAAACACGCGCGTGCACTTGTTGTGTACGAATAAAATACACAGCATATTTTATTTCCATGTAACTATTTTAAGACTCGAGACTACTGCGCACCTGTTACTGTACCTGTAGGTTTAGTTATTATGATGACTAAGTTAGTCTGTGAATAAAAACATTCAAGATAATATTTAACTCGATATGTCTCACACACAAAAAATACCTAAGACTAACAAATGTTTTGGCTCGTTTTATGCCGATGACGAGGCAAATGTAAATAATAGCGACTGTAAGCTGTTAATTGTGTATCTTCCTGTCAAGTTGGTCTTCCAGCTGACTGAGCACAATTCACCGCTGATCAGATTCGCTCTAAAGGACTGATCCTGCAGGCACTGGGATCGATAACCCTCCCGATCTACCGACATCTCAGACTCAGCATGATGCCGACAACACCTTAACGTTACTCACCAGTTTAACTGTAATTCGGTCCTCTGCAAACCAATAGCTTCCGTTACACCAAAGCGATATAGTACACTGCGACTAGTGAATATATATCCCAGTTAAAAGCCAATGCGGTGTGTGCTATTGTGGATCGATCTGCTGATGAAATCCACTAGGACAGAGAGGCAGAGAGATCGCACTGCAGCGCTGCTCAAGGCAAATGATGGTTTTCTGCTATGCGTTTTCCTTCTGATTTCAGCATGATCCGGGATATTATACAAAAATAATTCACCGCGAGATAAACGGTTGATTTTTTTAGTAGATTTTCGACGCTGTCAAGTCTTCCTGAATGTACCGGTAGTGTTTAAAATGGCCAAGCCGATGCTATAATCCGCCGCTGCCTTCTATCTACATAACCGTCGCTTTATTTAATACTAGGTCACTGAGCGACATTATTACCGTATGTGCTTCAGTCGCAGCATCGATGGGCAGCACTGCAGCCAATGAGCGATCAAAACATCATCCTGACGGATGGAGTGGGCGAATCGGCATCGTTCTTCTTCTGATAATCCCGCCCACTCGGTCTTGCTGCAGGAGGGCGGGGCTTCCACCCGCACTGTGGCTTTCTGTTTAACCAGTGACCGCTGCGTGCGACAGTATACGCCATAAAATCACATTTACATAAACCACTCAGGCTGCGCGAATGTTAAGTGACGCTGTTGTGAACCAATGAGAAACAGCTCTAACCGAAGGGGCGTGACAACGTCGCTTGGGTCAATCCAGCCCCTCCCCCGCATCCATCTGTCACTCAAGGGAGGTATATCGTGGTTAATGACGCGCTTGTGAATACTAGGGCCGTAAGTGTACAGGGTCGATGTGCCGAACCAGCAAATTTGTTCAAACCCATATAATCCATGTCGACGTGAAGATATAATGAATTCCAGCTCAATACGCAGGTTGATGGGGTGGAAAGGGATCTGACCTATTTCAGTGGTTGCCATAATTATCTGCCCCTAATTAATATCATTCTCGAAGGGGGCTGTTGTAATTCCTGCGTGCATATATGTTACATATACACATGGCCTATTGTTAAAGCTATTTTAACAGCTAGAAGAGCAAAAAAATGCAATTGTGTATTGAGTGATCAATACATGTATCTGTGCAGTGAAATCAAAGTGGGTTTTTTTCAAATAAATGTTGCTAATTAAGAAAAATTGAGGCAATCAGCACAGAGGATCTTTAGCCATAAAAAGATGCTCCCTCAGCATTTCACAAACAAGTGGACATATGTAGAGTTATAATATAGCATAAAACAGTGTAGCATGTCCATTATAGGGAACACTTATTCACTGTTAATAGTTAGGAAGGTAGTTGTTACGTTTAGGTATTATTTAGGATAAGAGATGTAGAATAAAGTCATGTAGAATAAGGCATCAATATGTGCTTAATTACTACTAACCTATGGCTAATATCCTAGTAATATGCATTCTTAAAAACTTAAAGAGACCTTAAATAAAATGTTACCCTTATTTTTACAGTATCTCACTTCGTGATTAAGTTACTCACAAAATATAAAAGGTAACATAAAAGTACAAAAAGTGACGAAGAATATACAAATAAGATGTAATAAATAAAAAACATTCAAAGGATGTGTGTAAAAGGATTATGTAAAAATGCAGGTGCAGAGAGAGTAAACCGTGACTCCACCATAAATTCTGAGTATAAAATGTTTAATAAAATGTAGTGTAAAAACAACAAAGCAAACATAGTAGAACATATCAAACACTACAAAAGTATTTCTCATTTTTCTCCAGCAATTTTTCAGATGGGATAGTCACGCCAGAGACTGAAACAGAGACAGAAAAAGAACGTTATAGTGACATAACGTTTGTCTGGTTGAGTAAAAGGGAGTTAGTAATACCTCTGTGTGTACTCCGGGTCAGTGCTCTCCTTCAGTAAAATGTCTTTAATCTCCTGCGGGGGATTCAGCCCATGCAGTGCTGCTCTCTCCCATCTCTGCAGTCGACTGATCCCTAACACACACACACACACGCTATTGTTATATATCAGTTTTATCTTGAAAAGAATTCAAGAGCTCAAAGTGACATGGCTGATACACTTCAAGATTTATTGCTTTACAGACTACAGAACCCATAAAAAAATACTGACATAAAGCTGCACACATAGATTAGTTAATAAAAATAATAACGCACCTGTGCATGGTCCCAATTTCCAGTCCAGATCAAACTTCTTCAGTTCTTGTAGATCTTTTTCTCTTTCACTCAGTTGTGGGGGCTCAGGCTCTAAAAAGTTATAACATTATTATAAATGCTGCTGCTTCACTGCATTTGCATGCTGCTTTAAATAATTTGCACAGTTTAGGAATAAGATGACATATTACACATATCTGCTTTGACTGAAATATGACATACTCAAACAGACACAAACATCCTGTCCCACCTGCTATTGGCGGTGAAGGAGACTTGTCTCTCTTGCCCCCTCTCCTTGCCTTCTTTACAACCTTAAAGGTGTCGGTTATGAGGCCACGTTTAGGTGTCATATCTAAAATTAAAGGACGGTGAGTAACGTTTTAGTTAACTTATAGTTAATATAACACTTTAGTTAATATCACAAATGATGTAGCTAACTGAAGTCACACAGGTTTGCATCGTAAGAATAAGTCAATGACTCTAAATCATTAATCTTCAGCTCATTTATCATGTAAATGTAATATTGTAGATGCATGATGTTATTGTAAGTTATACACAACACTGGTGTTGTATTCATTTTGTTAATAGGAAACATCGCAGTGCACAGTAGAGTATTTTAGCCAAACATGCTCACGTATGTAACAATGCAGCTTATAAACGATTCATTTTTGTGTAGAGTTTATACAATCAGTAAAGGCCATTTATATTTATCGATCGATCGAAACACACTGCTTCCGACTGGACTAAATCTTTTGTATCCCCTTAAATATATATATATATATATATAAATATGACATCCACGGCATACCTGAATTCTGCTAGGTGTTGTCGTACGAAAAATTATTTGGCAATGTTGACAGCAGTCTTCATCAATAAAGCCTTTAAACTTTCGCTTTGTGACACGATCGTTTACAAAACAGACGGACATTCAATAAGAAGGGCGGGGCAACGCACAGAGCGTGATGGCGTCACGACGAACGCGTTAAGCGCTGCGCTCCGCAAATCTACGCACACAGGACTCGGCCTTGATCCTCTCGCCGAATAACAGTAATACTGATTCAAATATCTCAAGTATTTCATTTTCTGTGCCATAAAAGTGTTCGAAATAAACTAGTCCTGTTAAAAATTTACTGTCAATTTAAAATGTGTCGTTCGTCACAAAAACAGAAAAACACTAGCCGCTATTGGATGCCTGAATGTGGTAGCTTCGCTAGCTCCATTTATTTGTTCTGATTTAGAAAAACATTTGAAGTGCCTTTCCAAGATATTCAGATACGCAAAGACTTATATTATAGCACAAGGCTTAATAACATCCACATTATCCTGCAGAAAAAGTGTGCCGCCTCTTCATCAATTAGGACATTTCTATTTTTCACAACATTTAATTTTTGAAACCTTACCGAATTCATAAAGCCACATGCAGAGAAACATCTATTTGAATACTGTATAATATATATTTATGATTTTATTTCTGATGTCGCAGCTTTTGAACGTCACAGGTCCACTCTGTATGAGCTGGAGTGGCTGACATGAATGACACTCTGGAATTTAATGAAATTTATCAGGAGGTCAAGGGTTCCTGGGTGAGTAGATGCAACAATCTGATGTCTATTTTGAGATGTCATGTTTGAAAACGTCTGACGGATCTGTCTCTACAGAACGATGGGCGTCTTCGCTTCAGTAAGCAGACAGTGGTGTATAAAAACAGTAAGACTGGGAAGGTGGACAGCATTCCGGTGCCTGAGCTCACTCAAGCCCAGTGGAGGAGAGTCTGTCTGGGTCACGGGATCAAACTGTGCACCAGCACTGGAAATATCTACAAATATGATGGCTTTAAAGACACTGTGAGTCTGAGATACAAATTGCATGTAATAAAAGTAGATCAGTTTGATCCATACTCCACTGTTTCGTTACGTCTTCAATTTTACTCTCTCTTTTTTATGCACAGGACCTTGAGAAGATCTCAGAGTACTTCAAAGCCAACTACAAAGTGGAGCTGGTTGAGAAAGATATGTGTGTGAAGGGCTGGAATTGGGGCACTGCTAAATTTAATGGTCAGTGCATTCCTGAGATATGTACAGTATAACATTTTTATAGTGACCTTAATTCAGGTTTCTATGGGCTGTAGGATGAATCGTACAGTATTATAACTTTTACAGTCTTTGACTTTTGACACTGAAATTCTAGAAATAATCAGTGGTTGATTGATTATCACCATGATAATATATATATATATATATATATATATATTTCCTAATGTTTGGCATTTTTAATTATTAGCAGTAACAAACAAGTGCTTCTTTTTGCCCAAAAAGTGTTGTTTACGCAAGGCACTCTGGACTCCTGGAGTTCTTTATTAATTTACTTTGTTAACAGTTCTTAAGTGAGCTAAACTATTAGTAATAGAAAGTAATAATATATTACTATTATATAGATTACTAATATATTATAACAATTATCACTAAATTAATAAGTGACAAGATTACTTCCTCATATACTGACTTTAAATCCTTGATTTCAAAATATGCTGTGCTGTGTCATTTACAGTGAAATAATTGTTCCCAGTGCAGACAGACTTGTATTAACTATTATGAAACAAGCTATAATATGATTACAGAATGTTTATAACTAAGTATAAATAATTTTATTTTACAGGTTTATTTTTTTATCCACTTCAGATCCACTTAATTTCCAAATTATTTATTTGTAATTTTTTTTTATTTTTTTTTTTTTATTTATATTATGTAGAGAACAATACACATTTAATTACCACACTTGCATTAATAAGAATATTTAAATAAAACACTGAGATGTAAATGTATAGCTTTATATCAGCTATCAGCCACCTTGATTTCTAAGACACTTCCTCTGATGATCAAAAGACTGTCCTGGCTGACCTAGAAATAATGCATAATAATTATTAGAAAATAATAGCTAACCAGCTTTGCATTTTAAAAACATAGCTTACACTGCCATAATAGGACATATTTTGTCCTATTACTTTTCAGGGCCGTTGCTTTCATTTGAGGTAAATGAGAGTCCTGCGTTTGAGATTCCGCTCGCTAGTGTGTCCCAGTGTGCGACGGGAAAGAATGAGGTCACTGTGGAGTTTCATCAGAATGATGACACAGAGGTATCCCTCATGGAGGTGCGCTTCTATGTCCCACCCACCACAGGGGACGAGGGCTCAGACCCTGTGGAGGTAGGTGCTCATGCTTGTGTGTGCGCCACTACCCAACAATCACCAACAGATGGCATAGTTTACAAAGCTATACCCATAACATGCATATAAAACAGGGGTTTTCAAAATATGATCACCCTTGTGTGAGTGACACCCATTTTAAAATTAAGCTATACATTTTCATTTAAAAAGACACAATTGAATATAATTTCAGTTGAAAATTTTGTATTATGTACAGTACAGGTAAAAAGTTTGGACACACCTTCTCATTCAATGTGTTTTCTTTATTTTCATGACCATTTACGTTGGTAGATTCTCACTGAAGGCATCAAAACTATGAATGAACACATGAGGGGTTATGTACTTAACTAAAAAAGGTGAAATAATTGAAAACATCTTTTTAAATTCTAGTTTCTTCAAAATAGCCACCCTTTGCTCTGATTACTGCTTTGCACACTCTTGGCATTCTCTCAAAGAGCTTCAAGAGGTAGTCAAATGAAATGGTTTTCACTTCACAGGTGTGTTTATCAGGGTTAATAAGTGGAATTTCTTGCTTTATCAATGGGGTTGGGACCATCAGGTGTGTGGTGCAGAAGTCAGGTTACTACACAGCCGACAGCCCTATTGGACAACTGTAATAATTCATATTATGGCAAGAACCAATCAGCTAACTAAAGAAAAATCAGTGGCCATCATTACTTTAAGAAATGAAGGACAGTCTGTCTGGAAAATTGCAAAAATTTTAATTGTGTCCCCAAGTGGAGTCGCAAAAAACCATCAAGCACTACAATGAAACTGGCACACATTGAGAACTGACCGAGGAAAGGAAGACCAAGAGTAACCTCTGCTTCTGAAGACAAGTTCATCCGAGTCACCAGCCACAGAAATTGAGGTGAACAGCAGCTCGGATCAGAGACCAGATAAATGCCACACAGAGTTCTAGCAGCAGACCCATCTCTAGAACAACTGTTAAGAGGAGACTGCGCAAATCAGGCCTTCATGGTCAAATAGCTGCCAGGAAACCACTGCTAAGGAGAAGCAACAAGAAACACAAAAGAAATGGACATTAGACCAGTGGAAATCTGTGCTTTGCTCTGATGAGTCCAAATTTGAGATCTTTGGTTCCAACCGCCGTGTCTTTGTGAGACGCAGAAAAGGTGAACGGATGGATTCAACATGCTTGGTTCCCACTGTGAAGCATGGAGGAGGAGGTGTGATGGTGTGGGGGTGTTTTGTTGGTGACAACTATTGGGGATTTATTCAAAATTAAGGGCACACTGAACCAGCACGGCTACTACAACATCCTGCAGCGATATGCCAGCCCATCCATTTATTTTTCAACAGGACAATGACCCCAAACACACCTCCAGGCTGTGTAAGGAGTATTTGACCAAGAAGGAGAGTGATGGAGTGCTGCGGCAGATGAGCTGGCCTCCACAGTCACCGGACTTGAACCCAATCGAGATGGTTTGGGGTGAGCTGGACCGCAGAGTGAAGGCTAAGGGGCCGAAAAGTGCTAATCACCTCTGGGAACTCCTTCAAGACAACTATTTCAGGTGACTACCTCTTGAAGTTCATCGAGAGAATGCCAAGAGTGTGCAAAGCAGTAATCAGAGCAAAGGGCAAACTACTTTATTTAGAAAACTTACACATAGGGTAGAATCAGGCAGGGTCGATCAACAGCGAACAGGGACATCAAAGGCAAAGACAAGAGAATAATCCAATAGCATAGCAATGGTCAGATGATCGGCAAACAGTATCCAAAGGAGCAGAGACAAGAGCGAATATCCGGTGTAGGCAATGTCAGAAACATTAAATCCAGAACGAAGAACACAGGGAAACACGGAAGGCTACAAAGGGGTAATTCCACACAATGATCAGCGACAAGACACAGGCGAGTCCTTATATAGAAGTTAATACAAGACGAGGGGCCGGAGGAAACAATGGGTAACCAAGACAACCAACAAGGAAGCAGACAAATGTTCATAATAAGAGTCCTGAACAGATAACGGAAAGACAGACAGAGTACAGTGAACCTTGCTACAATTACATTTAAAATGTTTTATTGTAATATTATTTTAATTGTGTTTTTATTTTAAAATTGTAATACATTTTATTTGCATGTTCAGTTTAATTTTATTTTTTAAATAGTGCTGTTTATTGTGTATATATAAATACACACACACATGCATGTGTTATGTTTATATATTACAAATAATTATATATATTATAACTTATATGAATAGAAATATACATGTAAACACATATACTGTATGTGTGTGTATTAACATATACATAATAAATATACACAGTACACACACACACATATATAATGCAAACAGAAACTTATATTTTGGATGCAGTTAATCACGATTAATTGTTTGACAGCAATATTTTTAATTTAATTTTTAAATTTTCTCTCTGAAACTTTCAAAGTTCACCTAAAGTCCTAAAATAAAATCTTTGTATCCGTAAAGCCCACTTCAGCTGATAAATAATGAGGTCACAGTACTTTTCTCTGCTGTTTTAGGCATTTGCTCAGAACATTCTGTCCAAGGCAGATGTCATTCAAGCGACAGGAGATGCTGTGTGTATCTTCAGAGAACTGCAGTGCCTCACACCTAGGGGCAGGTACATATACATATACATAAAATCACACCTTTGTTTCTGTTTTCTTATTAAAATATTCTGTGAACCAGCAAAATTGTAATGGTTTTTGCTCTCTGTAGGTACGATATCCGCATCTATCCGACATTCCTCCATCTGCATGGTAAGACTTTCGACTACAAGATCCCGTACACTACAGTGCTCCGCCTTTTCCTGTTGCCTCATAAGGACCAGCGGCAGATGTTCTTTGTGGTGAGTGCAGTATCTTAGTCTGTGAAACAATCTCTGCTTTTTATCAGGAACAGTCTTTGGGACTAGTATTACAGGGCTTTATCTTTTGCATTGATTGTTCTGATTGTGTTTCATTGACAATTGAGATGATATAACGCCTACAGTATGTGTTAAGAACTGCAACTTCCTGTCTGTTTCAGATCAGTCTGGACCCACCTATTAAACAAGGTCAAACCCGCTATCATTTCCTCATTCTTCTGTTTTCCAAGGAAGAGGACATCAACCTTACTCTCAACATGAATGAGTGAGTGATAGCGACTAAATGAGGCACACTGAAGGGTGTCATGGATGTCAGAAATAAACTCTTGACATTTGCTGCCCAAAGGTAGCTTTCTTTCATTTCCGCAAGGTTGATGAAACTAATTTAAAGCAAGAAGTCATTTAATAGAACGTTACAGCACAAGTATTGCAGGGACAGTCACCTTGGAGCAAACTGGGATATGTCTCTCAAACTTATACCATCTTTTACACTGATTCTTCAAAACGTGTTTCCATCCAGCAATACTCTTTTTTTCTCTTGTGTTTTGCAGGGATGAGGTGGAGAGGCGTTTTGAGGGGAAGCTTCATAAAAACATGTCTGGCTCTCTTTATGAGATGGTTAGCAGAGTCATGAAGGCCCTGGTCAACAGAAAGATCACAGTGCCTGGAAATTTCCAAGGGTAAACATTGAAAAAATGTTTCTGTGAAAGAAAATTAGACTCAAAAAACAATTGCTAAGTTAAAAGTATAAATAGTTTTAAACAAAACAGTACATATGTACATTTACATAATGTTAATATTAGGCTACGTTTTATAAAGATTAAAGAGTATAAAAATACCTAAATATAATACAATGTACACTGAAATGCTGTTCCTTAATGTCCGATACAATGCCATTGCACATTTGAGAACTTAATGCATCCTTGCTGCATAAAAGCATGAATTTCTTTAAAACTATTAGTGTATATTCTAGCATATTGTAGTAGAACAAACAGTAATATCTATATCAATTCAGTGAAGCCTGTATGTTTGTCAAAACACCTTTCAGTGTTATTTTCTCTTTATCTCTTCTCTCCAGTCACTCAGGTGCTCAGTGTATTACGTGTTCATATAAGGCCAGCTCAGGGCTGTTGTATCCCTTGGAAAGAGGTTTCATCTACGTACACAAGCCCCCAGTGCACCTGCGCTTTGAGGAGATCGCCTGCGTGAACTTTGCTCGAGGAACCACTACAACTCGCTCCTTTGATTTCGAGATCGAGACCAAGCAGGGAAATCAATACACCTTCAGCAGTATCGAGAGGTACCCTTGAGCCCAATTTTGGTCTTGTGCAGTTGTTGAGAACATAGCTTTGTGGGAACTAGACCATACCACTAATGAAATGTCCAGTGTCCATATCCTGTTTAAGGCACTTCCTGCCATTATGTCCTTGAGCACTTACCCCCATCTGCCATAGAAGGTTTGGTCTTTGTGGTGATTTTATTTGTTAATCTGGAGTAAAAGTGCCCCTCTCTTTTAGTGACCTGACCCCTTTTACATTAGATGTTAAAAGAAAAAAAAATCTAAGCTACTTCATGCACTTCAAGTATTTTCAATTTCACACGCATTACGACTGAGTCAATATGCCAAGGCATCAGTTAATCACATCACACTAATGTGTGAGAGACAACATTTTCTGCAAAACTAAAAGGGGTAGCTACACAAACATTCTTTATTTACAAATTTTCATGTCATTCCAAACCTTTATGACATTCCCACTCAATTCCATTGTGTAGACAAAAAACACTTGAGAATTCTTTAAAAATATTGTGTAGTGTGTTTACAGCCAATCAGAATTCACCCAACTTAAAAGGGGTCATACAAAGCCCATTTTCCACAAGCTAATATGATTCTTTAGGGTCTTAATGTAAAGTTTGTAATATAGATTGCTTTAAAATTTCTCAAAGAT
>JAUYWG010000031.1:9139259-9158154 GCA_034779775.1 Enteromius afrohamiltoni | reverse complement strand
TGAACATGTAGTTTCAAGGTTACTTAATGTTAGTCGATATATATATATATATATTATATATATATATATATATATATTTATTTATCTTTTTTTTGGCATGGCTTGAAGGCAGGGAATAAAAAAAGGAGATACTAGCCCCGTCCTTCTTTTTTAGACATCTTTGAAAGAAGTCTCTGCCCTTTGGACTTTCTTTCTTTCTTTCTTTCTTTCTTTCTTTCTTTCTTTCTTTCTTTCTTTCTTCATCTACAGTTCTATGCTATCTACCTGATCCACTCTCTTTTATTTTTGTCTTCCAAAATGAATGTTTCCTCTGAAAGAGATCTTGGCATAGAAATGCAATGAGGGAGACTCAAATTTATCGCAGAGCAAAAGGTAGCAGAAGGGAGATGGTTGCCTATTTTAAAGGGGCCATTTAGCAAATTGAGGCACAGTGAGGTACGAGGGGCCTATTACGGTTCACGCTTCTCCTTTGTGCATTGTGCTGCCTGCTTGCATTGCTTGATTGCCTGAGATGCTGCTTAGACATTGGAAATGGGGAAGGAATGATCTCTGGAGGGGTCAGTCTGGGCCAGAGAAGACTGTCCTAATGAGATCAACAACAGGAGAAAAATAGCAGGGAGATTCCCAGCAGCCCAATAATGGTGGTTTGTATACTGAAATATTAATAGGTGGGCTTTCACAGCAACAAGTGCGAAATGCTTTTGCTCATCAGTTTTAAACATTCAACGGAATTTCTGTAAGGTCTTTTTGACACACAGCTAAAAAGAAGAAGTCTGGAAATTTTTCTTTTCTCCATTCTCTCATGGATGGGTTTTTTTTTTTTTTTTTGCTTAGTTGGGGGCACCCAATTTCTAGTGATTATTGTCGTTTTGATTACAGAGACCATCTCTGCATTTAATAAGAACATAGTTTAATCTTGTCATTATATATTGCAATCACTCTATTCTCCTACTTGATAATGTTCAGTGCTTTGCTACAATCTGTATTGCTAAAAGCACTATATAAATAAAAAAGTGATTGATATATTGATTACAGTTTTGAACACCACCCTAAAAATAAATAAAATGTTTACTGTATAAACAACTTTGAAATGTTAAATAATGCTTACCAAATACTTGCCCAGTTTATCTTTTGAGTACTCAAGATGGTAAAATGACCAAAATTCTAATCCTTAATGAGGAGAATGTGATCCACGTCAATCTTTTAATCTCATATTAGGATCTCCAGATTAATTTTAAAGACAGACTTGAAGACTTCATTGCTTTGTAAAAATTTTGAGATGAAGCTTTTGAGATGACACAAGATTTTCTAGAAGTTACATTGTGAAACAACACAGGTGGAATGTTGATCTTCTAGCTTAACTGTTCTCGAGTGGCGAGAAAAAAACGACAGACAGAGGGAAAAGATTGCTGGTAGCACTGCTGTAAAACTCAAATACAGGAGTCCACAGGGTGTTGGGGTTGTTTATGTGTTTGCTGGGATTATATGTGGCTATGCCTTCTGTGTCTACCTTGGGATGAATTGAGTCAGTCTTGTCATGGCAGTTTAGCTTTGTGGCAGTTATTGTGAATGAAGCCATTTGATTGTGCAAGAATATACATATTTCAAATGTGCCATTTTTAAAGAGATATTGACAGTGCTCTAATGCATTACATTATTTCCTCATTTCAAGCAGTCCAATAGGCATTTCATCAAAGCATTCATTGGTTTAGTATGTTTCAGACCACTAAACAGGCTATTTTGTAGCACAATACCTGTACAGTTTCACAGAGAAACCCAGCTCATTTATTCTGCATAATAGTATTCTCATCCACACATCGACTTCTTCCTTGCAGTGCTGGGGAATGTTTCATATTTAATACATTAATTGGAGTTTAATGCATTGGCATGATTTTATTTTTTTTAGAAATCGAGAAATCGTGATTTTGAATAGAAATATTACCAAACAGTAAAGAGAAAAGAATCATTCGACCGCATGTCGGCACATGTGATTAACCGCTTTCTTTACGCTTTACTGTTCACACAGAATGCACTTGTATTGATGCGACGTGACCAGTGGAATAGGAAGAACATGTAAGAATACTGGAGTGAAAATCTTTTAAATTGAGCGCCACGTCTTTAGAATGCAGTTTCATGCATGAGACGCTGCAACTGATGCAAATGCAACAGTCAAACATGTCCATATTTACACAGAAAAAAAAAAACTATGGAAAAGCAGCACAATCAAATAAAAAAAAAACCTGTCACTACTTTACGTCTGGTATTACAGATTTGCATCATGGTGCCAGGCTGAAAGCTGCTGTTGTTTTGAATTTGAATTGACTTGTTTAGAGATATAGGCGATTTACTCATATCTGAACGTAGGCTACAATACGTATATAATCATTTTGTGGAATTTTTAGGGGACTATCAGTGACGTTGTGAACGTAGGTAGTGTTAGAATAAGTTGACATGTGTCAGTAGAATTGTTCATTATGTTCAGATTGTTCTAAATACAATTCTATTTTGGTATGTAGCTTTCCTACAGTGATGTGGCTCAGATATGGACAGGTCTCCTCAAAGATCCATACCAACATTTAAATCTTTTTTTTACAATTGGCATTCTCCCCACACACTGCTGTTGAATTCTGTAGTAGGCTTAAACCTGCTTTTACTTGTGATTGATTGGCTGTGTATAATATGTCCCAGCCTCTTCCAGAACTCCATGCCTCATTGCATGTAGGCTGCAAATCCCCTCAACTGAACCCTTGAACATAAAAATACCAGTATTGGTTGAAGCATGTCGTACTGGGGCCACAGTAAGAGTCTTCTAGCCCTAGAGTAACACACACTGCTCCAGTCCCAACAGGCCTTATTATACTGTCTCTGCAGACGGAAGCAACACACACGTGTGTACTGGTCTGTGTGTGATTGTGTGCGTGGCCTTGAGATCATGAATAACGGTTTCACAAACTATCGATTCTTCCTCCCCCAGCCTTCATCTTCCACGGGCTTCACATTTTCTATTAGCATGAATTATCTGATGTTGTAATTGTAGAAGCATTAGCTCAGCACAAAGTAGTCAACCATTAAGGGAGGTATGCCGTCATTCTTTTTTAGGGCCGACGACAGGGTCGTATTTGTTTATGAGATGATATTCCATCAGGGTGCAAGTTAAGAGGGCACAGATTCGAAATAAAACGCTATCAGTCAATTTTTTGGACCAAAGAAGGCAATTACATGGATATCACCAGATGATTGTTGTGTCCTTTAAAGACTGATGACTATCATGGTGATGATTTGCAGAACTAAATCAGCAAAAGAAATAGTAATATTTTGTTGTTGTTGGGGTTTTTTGTGTTTTTTGGGGGATAAAATGCTACAAATATATATATATATATTTATATATATATATAAATGTATATATACATATTATTTCCTATGTATATACATAACCATTTTAATTAAATTCAGTAAATTGCTATTGATGGCAAAATTAACACACTGCAGCAAAATATATAAATAACTGACTTTAAACCATCTATTTATGAAAATACTAGTGACCAAAGAGTTTTGCACAGTACATGAAAGTAGCTTTAATTGAAAGTAATTAATAGTTCCATATATGCATGGTAACCAAGTCAACATACACCTGCATGCACACTCAGACACGTGTACTTACAAACACACATGTAGCGTCGGCTGTGCTGTCAGTGCTCCACGATGAGTACTTGCTTAAAGCCTCTGGTGCTGATGGTGCGGGTTTGGACGTGATGTCGAAGCGTTATGACCTTCTCTGTGATGCGAGGCAGGTCCGTGGCTTCAGACCTGCTTAGCATGACAGGTTGACGAGATGAACATGATGAACTGCAGGAAGGAGCTCAAGCTGGATACCAAAGTCATCATCTTCATCATAGTTGTTATCATCACTTTTGTTTACCAACATGATTGCACATGTTCATATTTGTGCAGTGTAATGCCGCTCAAAAGTTTGAAGTAATTAAATGACTTTATTCTATACTTTAATGTTCACAGATGCATAAAAAAGTAGAAATGTGCATTTAGGTGAGTCAGTTCCCTCTGACAGCCACCATCCAGCAATGCTGCGCCTCTTTCTTTCCACAAAGCACAAACTGCCTTTTTCATGCTACCTCTGCTGTAGCCTTTGAGTGCTGGGACACAAATACTAAATGCTAACTAAAGCTGAGGCCCTCTCCCGAGGCCAGAGCAACTGAAAGAGAGTTTTCACAGTCTGAAGAGCATCTCCTGTGTCTGCACAAGCACACAGAGATCAACTTCCTCTGCTTAATGGGGACGCTGCAGTCGTCCATACAGAGTTACAGCGCTGTCATACCAGGACATACCTGCACACTGTGCCCCTCAGCTAGAGCTTGTTCTTTTTATTCCCCCTCATTTACTCCTTCTCTTGCTCTATCTACCATGGGCGGCTGCTATTAAATACAATGCGTCCTAGCCCATCATGCCGCATTTAATTGAGTTAGCTTTTATTGCCACTTTTTCGGCTTTAGAGGCTGTTAACATTTATTTTCCTGTCTAATGTATTAGCCCCGGGTGCCTTAATGAAGTGTCCCTCGAGGGAGGCTCTTGCTTACTCACTCACTCTCTCTCATTCTCTCATACTTACTTTCTCTTCCTACTTTTTTTTTTTCTTCAGGCCTGCACAACAAAATTCTGCACAGTATGTGTAGGCTGTTTTTAGACAGGATACAGAAGTCACTACACTGAGGGACAGGAGAAAAAAAAAATATATATATATTTTTTTTTGTAAGTTTGCACTTTTCTTTTATTAAAACCCTAAAACTTATTAACCTTAGTGTGGTTTTAGACAAGACTGTTCTAAAGTCAGGATCAGTAAAATTATTGTTTGAAAAATTCTTTAAAAACAGTAATAGCGAACAGTATTATCGCAATGTAACAGCAATTTTACAATTTGAATGTCATTTATTCCTGTAATGGCGAAGATGCATTCTACTACTCAATCTTCAATGTCACCAGTTATTCAGACGCCATTATGAAATGCAGACTTTATTATGTTGAACCACTGCTTTTAATTCTTAAACACTTTTTTTAATCTTCTTTACTGGAAGGTTAATTAATACTGGAATTATTGGATACAGGAATTAAAATGATGTCTTATTTAAAATAATAATAATACATTTTACTCATCCCGATTTTTTAAACAGTGATTAAAGGTACACAGACAGCAAGATGATACAGTGATGGCATAGAGAGAGAGAGAGAGAGAGAGAGAGAGAGAGTGTGTGTCTTAAGATCAGGAAGGCCTCCAGAGCTTGCTGAGCATCTGTTCCTGTTCTGTCTTCACACAGCGCTCCGTGACCCATGTGATGCAGTCTGCTGGAATTGTCTTTTAATGATGTAAAGCCCAAGTCTTTTACCTACACATACACACACACACACTACGAAACACTACAGCGCCGCAGGAGTCCCCCACCCACCCACCCGCTTAACTCACTGTTCTTCTCACCCTCAATAAGGTGCCTTGCCTGAGTATTTGTGTGTGTTTTTCGCATATTCATCCAATAACAAACATCGCTTGCAGAAGTTTCCCCGTTCCTCTAAGAGTTCCACACTCGAAATGTAGGCTGCGATCACGCCCGCGGCACAGCTTGATCCTTCCCATTAATCTCAAAATTCCCCTAAAATCACAGAGCGACGGTGCGAAGCCAGGCGCATTACTCCACTTCAGGAGCCACGCAGATGAGGAGCCAAACAGGCCGCGACGCCCGAGTTTGTCACAAAGCAGGCGGCGGCTTCCATTGAAACGATGATTAAAGCGAGAACGGTTGGGGCTTGTGTTCATCTCACAGGCCAAAAATACATCCTGGAGCAAAGGAAGTGTACGTGGGGCTGAGAAAAGAGAGAGAGAAAACGCTTTCTGCTTTTGTCTCTCACATCTCATCCCTGGGTTCTGTACTCACATGCGGCAGCTGCGAGCGCGGTGATAGAGGCTTCTCAGTGCTAGCGTTCTGGTGACACCGTGCAAAGATAGCAACAGGCGACACATGAGCTTCTGCTAATCCAAAGCACAACTGCACTGTTGCTTTACTTCTTCTCTTCAGACTCTTTAAATTCAACCTGAAGTGCGTGTGCATGTGTTTTTTTTATAATATTATACACTGCCATGTTTAATCATTTATTGTATTTAGCAGCATTTTAATTCTTCTTGTAGATTAACTAGCCCAAATAAAAATTCATCTTTTTTAAAAAATATAGACAATCAGATATGTCTAAATGTCAACTAAAAGCATTTTCAATGCACAAAATCAATGAAATAATTTTATTTCTCTATTTAAAGGGTAATTGTAATTTATGGATCTTTTAAAGAGCTAAATGAGTAAAATGAACACTGTATAGTCAATGTCTAGAGTGACATCATTTTAAGCAATATGACATGATTTACTGTTTTCACAAACACACACACGAATCCTATAAAATGGCATTTCACCTTTTAAACCATTTTTAATGAAAAAGAAGAAGTCAAACATGGTTTGTTAATATGAATTTAACAATTCAACGCATTAATATGAACATAAGAAAGGCACACTGGAAATGCAAATTCACTCTCTGCCACGAGGTGGCGCTTTAGGAGCAAATAGAAGCTTCTCTGGTAACAGCTGTACACACTACACTCCTATACGCCTATATATATATATATATATATATAATATAAATAATAAATAATATGAAGCTTATGCGTCAACAGAACACAGCATAAGATCTTGATAACAAGAAGCCATATTAGTAATAATTCTAAACGATATTGCCTGTATCCACACAGTTGACAGCATTACCTGTTGAATTTATTCAATTTGTGTATGAAATAATAGACACTGCTTTTGTGCTTTTCACTTTGCATGTCGCTTTGCATTTTGATCTCTCTCGTGCTTCACAACTACCCTGCATTAAGCTGGCATTTGGGCAGAGATGAGAACTGTTTAAAACTCCTTTTTTCTATTAAAACTTTGACCAGCATGGTCTCAGTTTAATGTGTGAACATAAAAGATGTGAACACAAAACAATCAGGGGAATTTTTTTGTTAGTCACAATATGTAAATGTACATAGTCGCCAGTGGCGACCTCAGCTAAAACTTTTTAATCACAATCTGGAGCCCTGTATGTGGTTGGTCCAAGCTAGATTCAGTCTTTTTTCCCGCTCTATTTTGTAGTATAGTGTACTTAAACCTTGGTTGCCTATTAAAAAAAAAAGTTATGTGTTTAAAATATGCAAATTAAAGCACATTTTCAATAGTAACGTGAGCATGTGATCCTGATTAATGAAACATCAATCAGAAACGAGCCAAAAATAAAATTTTCATGTAATGTCAAATATCATGTCTGCTTTTTTTCTTTTGCTCTCATTGAAGTTTTTTTTTAAAGCATTTAAAGCATTTTTTTTTTTTTTAAATCAGGTTTGGCCATTAGATTTTGTCCCTGTAAATTTGATGCCTCTGTTTAAGCATTCTTGCAGCATTAATCACATGCATTAGCATCCTTTCTCCAGGAGCTGGTTTGTGAGTGATTTCTGCCTTGCTCTAAAGCCACACTCATTTAGACACTTCACTTAAAACAATCACCCTCTCCTTTGTAGAGGAGAATATCGTTTTTGCCTTTATTACTTCAGTGGGAGGGCAGAAAGCACAATGGATGATGTGGACTCATATTACCCAAGTGCCAAAGCTCAATATGCTGTATATACCTCATGTTCCAATATGTTGAGCTGTGACAAGGTTCATGAACTGAAATACAGTACATAAAGCACAGCTCAAATAAAGTTACTTTCAAAACAATGTAGTCAAATCCACTGGAGCAACTTGAACCCATCATGAAATTGTAGTCCTGTCCCACCCCATATCATAATTTTGCATAATGAGCACAGTATAAAATTGGCATCCCAGAATACTATGTTCACTGGAAGTGACATGAGTGACATGAGTGACTTTACAGTTTGATGAAGTTGACAGTGAATTGCTTACTTCGTTCCGCCCACTGCTCATAGTTACAGAACGGATGACTCCAAACTATTGACATTTAACTCAGCTGGTAGAGCATTGTGCTAGCAATGCCAAGGTCAAGGGTTCATTTCCAGAAAACACATAAGCACATAATATATAGATTTGTTGAAAGCACTCTAAGTTATTTAGCAAAGAAGTGCCTGTGACGTGCATGAATGTAAATTAATAATAAAAAAGCCACAGTTTGTTAGGTCATCCTACAAAGGTGACATCAAATAATTTCTCCATCTAACGGGCTTTAAACCTTTCCAGCGCAACTTCAAATACAAGCTCTCCTCAGAATCCCCCAGCTAAACTGCCCTCTTTTACATTAGGAAAATATTAGATGTCATAACAGATGCCATGTCCAATTTGTTAGCCCCCCCTGTTCATGACGCAAGCTCATTTGATCTGTCTCCTACTCTAATATGGCCTTGTGTTCTTACTTTCTTATCTAAGCGAGTTTGAGTTTCTTTTGGAACCCAGGGTCATGAAACAAGGCAACAGACAAAAGCATCTTCAAATGCCTCCTGACAAGCTTAGTTTTCACTTCCAGCGCTCTGGATAGGCTTTGTTCATAAACAGCTGTTGCATATCGTCTTTGGCACACAGAAGCTCTTGAAATCTCTCTTAGCATTCTGCACACTTGATTTACAGTAAGCTTCTATCAAGAGCAACTTTCCCAAGCTTTCATCATTCACCAAGCATTAGTTGTTGGAATCTCGGTGATGACCCTCCTCAGTCGGAGCCCGGGGCAACGGAACAAGCTTCCCTTTCTGGGTGCCAAAGGTCTTTGGATAATGTTTTTGAGAAATCCCAAGTACACTAATGATAGATGACAGTTAATTCCGTTAATAGGCCTGACAGAGAAAATTAGGCCTGCGGAGACTGACTGCATGAAGGATATAAGCTTAAATCCTAAGAGAGAGAGTTTCAGCTGAGATTGACTTTTCGGCTTTTCTGATTGAATTATGGAACCGTTCATAATGAGAAGCATTTCATTCAGCTCGCCAAAAAAAAAAAAAAAAAAAAAAAAAAAGAACGTTGCAGTGGAGTTGATCAGAATAGAAATTTTCCAAAGCCCCCTGTGGTGGCAGCATCGCTCTTTCTGTCACTAGCACTTATATCTCCCATTGGTAAGCTGGCTGTTCAAGTGATGTTTGTGTCTCCCAAACCCCATTAAGAATGAGTGGAGGTTTGATGGGCACGCAACGTTGAGTCATGCCGATTCATGTGGGACTCGCCGTCACACGTCTGTATATTGTTGTATCTGTTTGTTTATCACTTGCACTATTATGAGCTGAACAAAACCAAGACAATGAGATTAGAAAATGACAACAAAACAGAAGAAAGCAGAGGATGGCAATAGTGTCAGTTTTCGCGTGAAGTTTGTTGTGCACTGGGGAGCTGCTCTAGTTTTGGAACGCAATTGTCTTAGTTGGAGCCGTTGGGTGGCTCAGTATATATATATATATATATAAGCTTGCAGGGCAAAGCATTAACAAAATAATTTTAGCTGAGCTGTCACTCATTCTTCTTTAACAAAGACAGCAAACTGGAATCTGTAATGCATAGACTCACAACAGGTGAAAAAAACCTTGATTTCCTGCAGAGCTCAGACTGCTATTTAACCCACTAATCTTTTCGGCGACCCTATGTCCACCTTGATGTTAGTGGCACGGAAATTACAGCACCTTTAAGCAACTTGATGAAGAGGGTTGCTGGCAGTACAGTTGTTTGTGTATATTATGTAAGACAGGAGACAGTGTTAACCCAGAGGGGCACCTGTGTTAATGACTAGGGGGCCTAAGTGTTCTGGGCTTTGCCAGACCATCTGCTGCTTCTCTGTTAGGACATCAGAGATTTGATAGCAGGTGTGAGAGGAGGTGATGACTTTAGCTAGTTTATGAAGAAGTTCTGGTATGTTAGAGTTGACAGCCCAGATGATTCACAAACATGTGCATACCATTTGTTTTCAGTTTAATGTAAAAGTAATGTTGAATACTTTGGCTGGAAATAAGTAATTTCGCAAGACTGTTTAGCTTTCCCCCTTGCTCGCAAGTATTGTGATTTCTTTAAAAGTTTTTTAAGGTCTCAGATCTTCACAGTAACTTCTGGCTGTGCAATACGTTTTGCCGCTGAGGTGCAAAATGGCTGCCCATGATCTGTCCGTCAGTGATGAAACGGCTAACCTTCAAGGCCTATTTGAATAGCATTCTCTCTTAATTGACTTTATTTTTTACCTGCGCTACATTAGCTTTATATAACGATCATTAGCACCCCGGGGTTAATTACCGGGCATGAAAAGTTGGCCTCTCTTATACCTGCTGTGCCTCTCTCATCTCAAACAGAATTGCTCTGCCGTGGAAAGAGAGAGAGTTAAAACACTTCCCTGACTGAAGAGGGAAGGTTCCGTGTTGATCTGCATCAGCAAATTCAGTTACGAATTCACACGACCTGCTCACCGCTCCCTGCAATTTGTTAACTCCCTTTTGACTTTGTGAAGTGTCTGTGTGAAGTGAACTACTCATGTGTGGAGCTTTTGGCGAGCGTGTAGGCACGCTAGTGCATGGTGCAATGGTGCATTAACCTTCTTGCTGTTAGACTGTAAGTGGGAAAAAATATCTATATATAAAAAAGAAAGAAAGAAATGGTGAGATGTAGAGATATAAGTTCAAATGGAGAATGACCATCTTCTGTCTCCCCTCACCTTCACAGTCAGAAATAAAACGCACAGTCCAATGCTCCAGCGAAGCAGACAATAAATTAAAGCCGGGGAAAGTTAGGAGGCTAGACAAAGAAGCAGACCGATTCGCTATTCTCCTCTGTTTTCGTCTAACCTTTGAAAATCACCATTTATTTGCCAAGGCCAGGGGAGCCTGTCATTGTGTGAAATAAGAAACATGGGATTTAAATCCATTCTCCATTGTGGTAGGAGCAGAATAAACATAGAGGACCGTGTAGGGACAAAAACATTTCTCCAGCCGATAGATTCACCCTGCCAATGACTTTACCAACAAAACAAGTTTTGAGTAGAAAACATTTTTTTTTTTTTTGACTGTAGGGACCGGAGATTACAATAAATAAATCCAACTGTACATACATAGATGTTATGTGTGGACTGAAAAAATGAGGGCGAAATTGACAAGCATTCTACATTCTGCATCACTAACAGTGATGTTTTTACTCCTCTTCAGCTAAGAGCCTCCATTATCAGTGGTCCTGAGTGCTCAGGATTTCAGTAAGATTGGTTTAAAAGTGTTGGATTCATGCTCCACAAACTGTAGTATTATACAAGGAAGCATTCATATCTCCTGGACAGTGGGTGAATATGTGTGGCTAGCTGTGCATTGTCACAGAGGATCAGGAAATCAATTCAGATGTTGCCTGTTTTTGAGAGTAACTTATATGTCTGGTGAACGGGGGGAATTTGTTTCACCCTTTGCTCGTCTACAGGTGTTGGAATGAAGATAAGAGCTATTCCAGTGGTCCCACTTTCCCATGGCACCATGATCTGGCTCATGAACAGCCCTCCTTGGGCTATTAGAGACACTTTTAGATATGTGTTTGTATCTCAGCTTTGGCTGTCTCTTCACTATCCATTTTGTCTTTCCGGCCTTCTTGGTTAAAACCAGGGTTAGAAACCCAAGACCCAGTTATTACAACAAAAACTATACTATACTACTTTTAGTAAATTTAACCACAGAAACATTGTGTACTATGATTCCAGAACAAGTAATTCTTATAACCTGGTATGTATGGTAGCACATTAACTTACTATTATACGTAGTTGCCAAAGCCTAATCCTAAAAGTAACCATATAGTAATTACTTGCAGTTTAATAATATTACTCAGGATTTAAAATGTCTGTATACACCCACGCATAATTAACTGCAAGCACTTATTATATTGTTCAATTTTTTTTTTGTGTGTGTGTTTTTATTTTCACTTTAGTGAACATAGATAGACTTCTTGCATCAATTCTGTTGGATTTTAAAAGGATCTCATCATTTGCACACTGATTGCTGAGGGCAGTAAATACAATATGAATAAAAACATTGGATCTTAAGTTCTGCTTTTTTGCATATAAAATTGGAATAAGCAATATGTGTTTTAAAGCATGCATGAAGGAGGTAAGCAACTTCAGAATGACATGCTTTTATGCTACTCTATTCCAGCAGTATTTTCAACATCATTAATGCAGTGAAACAGTAATATTGTGATGTGTGTGTGTGCTCCTCCAAGATTCTTTAATTGATATAAGGTTCAAAGCAACTTATACGAAATATAAATCTTTCAGAATACCCAGATCACATATTTTATTTGACAAAATGTGCAACAAAAAAAGCACACGGCCTTGGAAGAGCGAAGAGGCTGGAAGCTTTTTTAAGAACTTTTTCTTAATTCATTATTTTAAACCGCCAGGAGACATTTTTACTTGGATTAGAAATGCCCGCAACATAACCATATTTATAACCGCTAAATAAATAAATGTAAATGTGTTTTTTTATTTTTTTTTAATTATTGTTATTATAATAAATTTCACTTTAGTGAACATAGACTTGCATCAATTCTGTTGTATTTTAAAAGGATCTCATCATTTGCACACTGATTGCTGAGGGCAATAAATGCAAAAAAAATAATAATACTTCTGCTAAATGCTTTATCCAAAGCACTAAAAGAATAATTAATGGCATCATTAAAGAACTGAAACCAGACTTGTTAAATTTCTTACAATTTGAATCTCTAATTGAAACTGAAATATTATTATTTATTTTTTTTATATGAATTTCGCTCTCCATCTCTATTTTTTCTTTATCTTTTTCTACTATCTGTTTCCCCCGCTTCTGCACTCTGTTACTCATTTGTCAGTTTCATTAGTGTTACACGCATCCCAGGGCTGAGGCAATGTATCTGCCCCATTTTTTTGCAAACCCATGAGAAAATCATGCGCTTTGAGTACACATATACATGCAAGTACGTGCTGGCAATAACTAATGCTCGTTTGCTATATTTAGCTCTACCTTTCTTCTTGTCCATTTAATCATAGCAGAAATCGGTTCATATGAGGTCTATTGGGAGCCAGTCATTTTCTCTTAGCAACAGAGACAAAATCACATCACGTGTATGTAAACGTTCACCTCGGCTTCCTCCACACAGATGGCAGAAGGGCAACTGATGCATCAGAATGTGTGTTTGACGGAACAGAATCCCAGCTGATTCAGAGGTGAGGTTGAGGCCACACTAATCATCATCTCAAACTCCAGAGGGAAGAACCAAAAATAAAAAATAAAATGCTCTAAAATGACAGGGACAAAGAAATGACAACTAATTGATAGAAGCTAATGGTCTGCTGGCGGCCCATCGTTAAAGACATCAACATGCAATTAATAGATTCCGCAGAAGCAACATCAGTGGCGTTCTGAGAGTTTGGAGATACTTGTACACCTTAAGGCCAAAACACCCTATGCATCTTGCTCCACACCCCCTCTACATCTTTCTGGATTTCTTCTATCTTTTTTTGTCTAACTCTCTCTTACTCATATCAGAAACCCTCAGGCTGTATGGTCAGAGACTGTTTAGATCAGTAAAAATGTGCTTTTTGCTTCGGGTCGTTGAACTCTGTTTGCTAGTTTGTAAACGAGCTTTTGCTTTTGCTCGTTTTAATTTGCTTTGAATTAAACATTGGATCTTTAGTTCTGCTTTTTTGCATATAAAGTCGGAATTAGCAATACGTGTTTTAAAGAATGCATGAAGGAGGTAAGCGACTTCAGAATGACATGCTTTTATGCTACTCTATTCCAGCAGTATTTTCAACATCATTAATGCAGTGAAACAGTAATATTGTGATGTGTGTGTGTGCTCCTCCAAGATTCTTTAATTGATATAAGGTTCAAAGCAACTTATACGAAATATAAATCTTTCAGAATACCCAGATCACATATTTTATTTGACAAAATGTGCAACAAAAAAAGCACACGGCCTTGGAAGAGCGAAGAGGCTGGAAGCTTTTTTAAGAACTTTTTCTTAATTCATTATTTTAAACCGCCAGGAGACATTTTTACTTGGATTAGAAATGCCCGCAACATAACCATATTTATAACCGCTAAATAAATAAATGTAAATGAGATGATAACTGGACTCCACTTGCTGAATTAAACATGCAACGTGGTGACAATGTCGCACATCGCCATTTGAAATATTTATACTTGCACATTACAAATGCAGTAAGCAGCATGATATATGTATTTTCTTTTTTCCGAACATTGGAAATTATATGCATGTGATACACACACTAGTTCGTGGAACTTGCAGTACATGACCACACATCTGCTGTAACACAAAACAACACTTTATTTACCACTGTTTGAACCAACAACCTTTCAGTTAACAGCTCTTAACTATAATTACAATTTGAAGTAGTTGATCTTGCTGTATTGATATATTGCTTTGTTGTTTTGCTTTTTTATTAGTAGATAACATGCAGCTAATGTCGCAGTATCTGCCTGTGTTAAGCTCATGTAATCACCTGCTCTCTCTGCCACAAATATGTCATCTCCCTATCTACTCTGTTATCCTCCTTGCCTTTTCTCAAACGCAGAGCTTCATCAATCCACGAGATCAAAGCGGGGCTCGTATGATGCAGCTACAGCAGATATCAAAGTCGCCTCACTGTTAGCATGCGCACGCTTTAAGGCAAGGCTGATAACAGTATCCGTCTCATCACAGAGGCCATTCAAAAAAAAAACAAAACAAAAAAACCATGTCATCTGAAGTACGCTGAGCTGGGAAATTATCCAAGAGATAGCTCTTAGAAATCAGGAAACAATGAGGATGTTTCAAATCAAAGTCGTGTTGAGATTTCTAGAACCACTGTTGCCACAGTCATATCACCCTGGAGCCCAAGCCTGGTTGCCCACTGAAGCTAAGCAGGGTTGAGCCTGGTCAGTACCTGGATGGGAGACCTCCTGGGAAAACTAGGTTGCTGTTGGTAGAGGTGTTAGAGAGGCCAGCAGGGGGTGCTCACCTTGTTGTCTGTGTGGGACCTAATTCCCCAGTATAGTGATGGAGTACTGTATTTCAGATGAGACATTAAACCGAGGTCCTGACTCTCTGTGGTCATTAAACATCCCATAACACTCATGACACAACCCCGGTGTCCTGGCCGAATTCCCACTGACCTTTGTCTATCATGGCCTCCCAATAATCCATATCCATTGATTGGCTGTCTCTCGCTTTCTCTCCACCTGTAGCTGGTGGATAAGGAAAGACCCTTCCCCACATGATTGTAAAGCACTTTAGATCCAGTAAGTTTTGTGTTCTGCACGTAATTCAAATGCTTCCCTCTCCACCCAGTTTAAAAGCTGCTGTCGGTTAATGAAGGTTTGACAAAAGAACTCGCAGCTCAGAAAGTGATAAGACTTTCGGTTTTTATAGATGTTGCCATCTTTGATATTACCTCGGTCACTGTCGCTATGGTTACTGGTACGTACTTGACTGCTGGTCGACATTCATTCAGACAGTATTCTAAACACAACTGTATAAGATGATGTGTGAACGAGACATTTCGAGTGGTCAATTCCAAATAATAATAATACATTTACCCATTTATAACAATTATTATTATTACAGGTTTTACCGTTCATTGCTCAAATTCTCTGCAAGTGCAGCCATGAATTTTTTTATTTCAAATTCCAGTTTTGTTCATGGATGAATCATTTGGATGGATTCCATGCAAACACTCCACTTGCTTTATCACAGCCACGGTCTCAATACCTTGGGTATCAAGAGCAGTTTATATTGACTACATTGTTAAACTGTAGCTTAGCTACACGTGGCAGCCTTTTTTTTTCAGTCTGTACCTCTCATTCAGTGGATTAACCTGGAAGCATCTGAAGGTACGGCCGCCAGTTGTTATTATTATCTCTATCTGTCACAATCTCTCTCTCTCACACACACACAGCATGGCACTGTCATTACAGTCCTTAACCTCAGACGCCTGTGTTTGTCTTAGTTACCCTAATCATATTTCCCCCCTTAGCCTTCGCCTTATTGAGATAAATTAGCATAATGTTGTGGCGACAGTGTTCCTTGAATAGAAATGTCCCCTGCCTGATGTAACCCTGTGCTGCTTCGGAGCATGTAATACATATGAAACACGACACCCCACATACTGTATGAGTCAGGCCACCATCTTGAAACAGGTGTGTTTATACATGCAGTATGTTCTCATATCTCAGCTCGAGCCCTATCCAAGCAATTAACGCATGGAAAACGGTTTTACAAACACAAAATGACATAGCTGTTGCTTGCAGTTGTTTTCAGAGTCAATCATTAATCATCAGCAGGTGACCAGTGTGCGTACTTCACAGTGGTTACTGTAAGACAGCGTTATCATGAGCCCAGCTGGAGATCAACATGTGAGGTAGCGAGAGAATGCTTTTTCTACTGAAATGACAGGGAAATTGGAGCTCTTGCTTTAAAGAGAACAGCAGACAGTTTTGTCATTAATTAACTTCTTTCTTCTTGTGAACACAAAAGAGAAGTTTTAAAGAATTGAACTGGTTGCTCTTTTCCATTCAGGGGCAGCGAATGAGAAATGGGTCTTTGAAGCTTTACAAAAGATACAAAAGAATAATGAAAGTAGCATAAATATGGCCTATAGAACTGCTGCACTATATTCCGAGACTTCTTAGGTTTGTGTGAGGTACAAACCGCATTTAGATTTATTCATTGATTCTCTTTACCTGTTGTGAGTTATTAACCACTGTAACCAGATCGGTTTGATTGATTTGCTGATAAATGAATTCATATCAGATTTCTGAACTGGACTGAGTGATTCAATGAAAAGCTCCAACTTGGAATACATTGCCTAAGGCAAATGGACAGCTTTTATAGTTCTTTAGAGTAGTTTTTAAACTCTAAAGTGTGTTTGGAGTTGGGTTGCAATGAAACACTTATTCCACGGTTTAATAAATAGCTTGTTTTTGGGGTCTTTTAGGTTTTTAGTGTGGTTCTGCTGGCTTGGCACATCAGAGTGTTTTTTTTTTTTTTGTGTGATTTGAAGATGCTATTTTTAAAACAAATTAACAACAGTCTCCTGCACGCTTAAAAGAAAGACAGAAGGGCGAGGGCGCTGTTGTGCAGAAACTCCAAATATGTGTCACAAAAGTTAGCGATTTTATAATCTTCCAGGGAGTCCCTAATATAGACAAAGTGATGAAGCAATGATGAAAACATAAACACAATACACAATCAACAAAATGTAGGTTCATGAGTTAACGGTCAACAAACTTGGCTTGCTGTCTTTAATCGAGGCTCAAACCAGACTGCCTACTTTTGTGAGTTTCTTTCAGCTTTTAAAGAATAGTTGGTGCATATGAGTGCATTTTAGTGTTCCTGTCATTTTAATAGTGTTATTTTTGTGACTGCAGCGCAGAATTGATGCCTTGATCCTCTACACAGTAACTGAGCATAGTCGCTTGCCAACACAATACTCCTTTACAGACCCACCCATGTGCATATGTGTGGACATGTAGAGGCGTGGATTTACCTCTGTAGGTTATCCTCTTTGACTTACAATGATTTATTCAGCAAAAACCGTCTCATCAACATGCCTAATAAGATTTTGCAGCACTGCGGGCGATGCCGAGGGCACAGAATTAGGTAAACAGGGCTTTAATCAAAGGCTCACATTAAAGGCTCATTACAATTAGCAGACCTTTTTGGATTTTATTAGTGTAATGGCACAGGAGCTCCCAAGAGGACGGCTGTCCGCCACAAGAGACTGTTGTCAGGTTGTTTTGGAGATGAGCAGGAGGGAACAGAGGTGGAAAGTTGTCCTCTAAAGGGGAGTTAGATGGAACTAAGTGCAGGTGAGTACTGAATGATGGTTCCATTCAAGTGACACAGTGGATATAGCAGTGGAGGGATTGTTATAGTAATTATTCTTCTGGTATTTCCTGGTCTAGAATACTGCAGGTGTAGTTACTCTCTTCCTCTGTTTAATTTATAGAGCATATCAAGTGGGTATAAACCTATGGGATTGGTGGAGTTTTAACTATTTGTTAAATAGTTAATCATTTGCATTTTGAAGATGGACAATCATTTCTCTTAGAGGTTTAATTATGCACTACTGTTCAAAGGTTCAGGTCAGTAAGAGTCTATATATATATATATATATATATAGTTACCATCTGCATCAGCTGGGTGTAAATCTTTTCATTTACTGTAGGTCAATGGGATTTTGATCTCCTGTTACAATGCCGGCCCCTTCAAGTGCTTAACAAAGAGCAGGTTTGTTTTAATAGCAAAACTGTAGCATTACACATTAGAGGTATATTATGTTAAACTAGACAAAACCTTTCTCTCTATTTTTTTGGGAAACAAACAATAATAAACAGGACAAAAATCATTGTTTAATGACCTGAAGTTGCCTTGGCTTCTTAGAGTAGCATCGCGTGTAGTTTATTTCACTGCAGAAGCGTCCTGGGTGATGTTGTGAGATGACATCTCAATGCAGTCCTCCAAATGACAAGCAGAAACTGAAGAAAGTGCAGGTACATAAACAGAGCCGAGCTACAAAGAGGCACTGCGAGGGGCACATGAGCACACACATATCCCAGTTGAGTTGTGTTGATGGAGAGTCAGTTTGTTGCAGATCGGCCTCACGCTGCGTTTCCTCCCACACGGTCTAGCCGAGCCGTGCTCCAAACCGGCACTTTACTGATCCATTCTTTGTTTCTCTTTCTCTCTTTAGATCTCTACGTGCAGTTATGTCTTGTTTTCAGTATTAAGTATTTTTTTAATATAATTTCAAATATAAGAAAATAAATATATAATTGCATTTACATGTAAATACTTTCAAAATATATACTGTATGT
>JAUYWG010000031.1:9124737-9134969 GCA_034779775.1 Enteromius afrohamiltoni | reverse complement strand
GATGTAAAAAATACGTAATAGATAAATAAAAAAACAATTTCACACCTAAAAGGTGTCAAAAGGCGGTCAAAAAAAAATGTATGCGCCCAACGTGGGGCTCGAACCCACGACCCTGAGATTAAGAGTCTCATGCTCTACCGACTGAGCTAGCCGGGCGGATACACTACTCTCACCAATCAAAATATTTGAAACAAATAACGTAGTACAGCACCAACACACACAAAAACACTCTAAATATCTTTAAATTGCTTTAATATTTGCTTGAGTCTACAGCACGGCCAAATCCGTTAATATCGCGTGGTAAGGTAAGCACTTATGGGTGCTCCGTTCAATAGTGCTAGTGTTCCACCTGCTGCTCACTTTTAATATTACAATTCAAGGACAGTCAACATTAAAAGACCCAAGACAATTGCTTCAACCGCTCCTAACATTTACGGACCATAATCTTCCATAGTAAAATGTTTTTTATTTTAATTTCATACGCCCCTTTTCTTTCTTGTGTATATTATACCATGAGTATTAATAATGATTCCTTTGAAATTCAGAAGACCACTGGGTTCATAAAAAGGCATGAATGGGAAGCCCTTCATTGTCATCAGACATCATCTCAGACTACTCCACAGGAGGCCGACTGTTGATGTGTCTTGAGGTTGCAGATCCAGGCGAATCGTTTTCCACAGCGGGGACAGGCGAAAGGTTTCTCTCCTGTGTGAACTTTTTGGTGTTTCTTGAGGTTGCCTGCCTCTGTGAAAAGCTTCCCGCACGTGTCACACTTAAAGGGTCTCTCGCCTGTATGCACTCGCTGGTGGGCCACAACATTGGACAACCCAGGAAACGCTTTTCCACAGTACTTGCAAACGTAGCTTTTCCGCCTACCTTTCTCCATGTGCTTTGGTAGCTGCTGCCCAGCAAGAGAAGCCCCAGGCTGAGTTAGGTTAGACATAATTTGGGGGATCACAGTGAAATATGAAGGGTTTGTTCTGCTTGCAGTTTCTGTCTGAATCACTTCGGGTCTACTTATGTGGCCTGATGCTTCAGTTTGGCTTTGCCTCAAAATGGCAGCTTGATTCCACCGGTTCTCTTCTCTGATGGGCTCCTCTGCTGCATTTCTAACAGCATGCGTTCGGGTGGATGAAGCTCCTTCCCGTGCACCTTTGGAGCTTCTAATAGATGACACAGTCTCTGACTGGACCACCATACAGTTTTGATCCTGGCCTGACTCAGTATATGAGCAGGATGGATGTGTGGGCCAGTGCGTAAAGCCGGTTTTAGGTTCTTCAGGTCGGTCATACAAGAAGCAGTCCGTTTCTGACATTTTAGTGGCCGTCTTTTCTCTGCTGAGCAGAGGCTGGCTTGTAGGTGAAGTTCTGCTTTTCATCAGTCCTTTGTGTAAGTGTCCAGAGCCTGCGACAGTTTCTCCAGTTGTTAGACCCTTGCTAGTTCGAACAGCAAACCTGTGGTACTGGTGCTGTCGAGAACTACTCGGACTGGACTCGACAGTACCTAGATGTAAACACATTTAAATACAGTCAGTCATTTTAATCTGCAAATAGCTCTTCATTTAAGATGACATTTAAACCTGTTTAGTAAGGTAAGTTGTGTATAGTGTTCATATACAGTATATACATACGCATCTGTTTACTTCTTTTAATTTCCTCACCTTGTATCTGCAGTCCAGTAGATGGAGAAATATTAGTTCTCTTGCTCCTATCCAGACCATTTTCACTCAAATGGGAAAAATCCACCTCTATGGGCTGGAAACAAAATACAACTACATTCATTTGTTTTGTTGTTCTAGTTATAAAGTGGATTATGTTCGCTTTGCAGCAGTGAACACTTGCCTCTTGGCACTCTTTAGCCCTTTCCTATTATTATTATTATTTTTTTTTTGCATCTTAAGAGAACAGAAAATCAACAAACCTTCTCTGCACAAGGTGCAACTGAGCTTTTGGCTGGTGAGGTAGAAAGTCTTCTACTACAACTTTCAGTATTTGACTCTGCTGAGGAAAGAGAACGAATGGTAATTTTTTGGATACTAGATTACAGGCCAAACTATATAGGAAAGGAAAGGACGTGACATGTGGCCAGGTATGGTTTCCCGTACTAGGAAGTTGTGCTCTGCGTTTAACCCATCCAAGTGCACACACACTCTGAGAAGTGAACAACCACGCGCACATACACACCTGGAGCAGTGGGCAGCCATTGTTGCGGCGCCCCAAGAGCAGGTCCTTCCCATATTGGTCCTACCGGACTACATGTTCATCTTAAACCTCCTCCTCTCCAGCACAACCTTTCTAGATCTGCTATGAAGTTTTTTTTTTTATTGCAGCAGCAATTCACTGCCACTATGTCTTATTGAACAACCTACTGTTGCAGTGGCAAATTCTTATTATACCAAAGACATTTAATTAAACATAAATGGTATCATACTATTCTACAACTGACTTGAGCACCAAAGAGGGGACTGCTTTTTTGGCCCTCTACTCACCGTCTTGTACAATTATGGCTTGTGTCTGGCTTCTTTCCCACTGGTCATTCAGATCCTCCTTTATCACTATTGTTTCTGGCTCCCCGTCTTCCACTTGTCTTTGCTGCCGAACACATGAAACAAGGTTTGTGTTACAAGATGGCTCTGGCTGGCACATACACATCAAGGTAATTTACTGAAGCTTTCCATGTGTGATTTTCTATGAAATGGTTTTGTTTGATAAATTGTGTTCAGTGGATTGTAAGGATGTCATAATGTTCCTAATAACTTAAGTCGGGCAGTACAAATACCCGTGGATGTTTCATTTTTTAAAAAATAAAAGTGGGTAAGCATTTTAACAACCAGAGTATGATTTATTAGTATTTATCAGTGTCTGTTTCCTTCAGTGCAGTATGTGGATCTAATCATTCATATCAACTATTGCACAGTCCTGTCCTGATATTGATAAGTAGAGTTTACACTTATGGTTGTGAAGGCAAGGACCACCAGATGCTTCCATAAGGTTTTACTTCCTCCATCATTTCACTAAGACCAAAGTTCATCAAAAAACAAACACAATATGAGTGCAGAAATGTTTATTTAAAAATGTTCAACACTTATTCTGCCAAAAACTGCATTTAGACTACATTATTATTTTTTTCCATTACACCACAGGACAGATATACTACAAATTTGTGAATTATATGTATATAAACACATTTACTCATATGCCTATTGATCTAAAAACAATGTAAATCATGTATATAATTGAACTCAAAGTATTTTCCAGAAGAGAGATGATGGTGTAGGGCTGGGTTCGAACTATATATCATGAGCATCTCATCAGTAAAGCCGGTTCTTTGATTAGCGCTAAATCTCTGTCAGCTGTTTTTAAATGCAGAGCCAGTTTATGAACAGAGCCGTACATCACTGAGAAGCTACGCGTTTCGCGGGTGATTCAATGGCGCAGCTTCTCAGTGATCTACGGCTCTGTGTATAAGCTGGCATTCCTTTTAAAAACAGCTGACGAAGATTTAGCGCTAATCAAAGAACAGGCTTTACTGATGACATGCACATAATATATCGTTCGATATACATCGCCCAGCCCTATGATGGTGGCATAATACACACTCATTAGCAGTAATCTAGTAATCATTTATTGATCGAAATCATTTCCTCTGCAGTTAACATATCAGGATGGTATTTCTGTTGGTGGTTTTTGAGGTTTCGTATCCAGGCAAACGTCTGTCCACATTGGGTGCAACTATAAGGTCGTTCTCCTGTATGGACTTTCTGGTGTTTTCGCAGGTTTCCCGCCTCGGCAAAGAACTTCCCACAGGTGTTACACTTGAACGGCTTCTCACCCGTGTGAATCCGCTGGTGGATCACCACCTTTTTGGGCCGGTTGAAAACTTTGCCACAATATGTGCAGGCAAAAAGTTTTTCGTTTCTAGTCTGATCAACTCTTTGTTGGTGACACACGGCATCTCTGACAATGTGGTAGCTGTCCATGTCCTGTCTCTTTGAAGATGTTGATGCCACTTCTGCAAAGTCATTTGTCACCAGAGGAGTATTGGAAGAAAGCAAGAGGATCCTGGTATCCTGACATTTCTCCCTCCCGTATTGGGGATAAAGATGTGGAGCTTGACTTTTTCCTCGTGCTTTATTGCTAGCCCACACAGAAATCTCTTCCCCCTCCTCTGCAGAGTCGACCTCTATGACCTCTGAACGGTGCAAAGGGTCAGTGCACTGGCTCTCAGCTGATCTTGCATTGTTCACGTACGTGCAAGAACGCAGCCGCAAGTCTGCATTGTCACTCCCTTGCATAAAATAATCCCCCATAGGACTGGATTTTCCATTCACATCAAACTTTCCTTCAGCATGTAATTCTACGGGCTCTTGGGATATCCCCTTAACACTGTCAAACTCTGGCTTAGATTTAAGCGCAGTGTCAGATCCACTGACCTCCAAATTCGGCTGCTGCATCCCAGAGAGCTGATCGTCATCTTGAACATCAGCAAAACCTGCCTCTCTGGTCTGTGTTGCTGTCTGTTTTACTCCTGAAAGAAGGGAAACAGTGTCAAGACAAGCTTAAAAATGGGTGTTTTTAGTAACCCATCCTGTCCGATTCATATTTTTCTATCCACTCACCACCATCTCTAATGAACAGTCTCTGCTGTGTTTGGTCCTCCTCAAACATCTCATCCTTTATCAGCACTGTGTCCACTTCTGATAATAATGTATCTCCTGTCTTTAATAAAAGGAAGTGTTGCATGAGTCTCTATATATTATACAGATTTGTATGTTCAATAATTTATTGCATCATTTTTGTAACATTTATTTTTTTATTTGTCAATCTATGGATAGATCTACGAAATTTACAAATCTACCTAATTTATGCCCGAGTGAATCTCTAAAATGCGTTTAAAAGCATGATTGTATACAAATTAAAAGTCTGAAATGTAACATTTTGTGTAAAGCTGCTATTAATTGCATACAAAATAAATGCTTTTGTTTGCATAATATATGTGTTTTGTGTATATTTATGCATGTAGAAATGCACATACATGCTATATGCAAACAAAACCAAAACATTTTGAATGCGATAATTCGCTTGATATCATTGAACCTTTGGGCTCATTCCTACAAATGTCACAATGAAAAGTAGCTAAACCAGTTATCGTAGCTATCATAAAGAGATAACGGCTTACGTACCATGTTTTTAGTTTCATTGTTATCTTGCTCAGCAGCGGAGTCCGTGCCTCCAGCTCTCCACAGTCCCGAGTTAAACTGAGCTCCATACAGCACATCTGCATGCGTGAAATAACACAAAACAGAGTACTTGAACTACAATAGACTTCATCATTTATTGTATGTGACGGGAACACTGGCGGTACAGTATTTTATACAAATGTTCGTGATCACACACCGCTTGTTTGGTTCCTGTATTTGTCTGACAAAGCGGCGCTCACTTGGACCCGGTTAGCGCGATTCAGTGAACTAATTCTCCTCTCTGCAAACCCCCGAGCCATCTTCAGCTCCAATATGTGAAGTTTTCTCTTCAGCGCCTTGTTTTCACGCTGACACTGGGTCATCTGTAAGTTTATAACCGCGTAGTCGTCGTCTACGAGTTTGCATATCTCAGCCACCGCTGCATTTGCCAGCACCTCCATAATGGAGGCTAACTGAGTCTGGAAAGCGATGCGATTTGACATGGTTAACGTTTAAGCGTCCTACAGCACGTTTCAATAACGTTGAGTGATTTGGGAGCTGGATAACAAGAAGTTCAGAAATTTAAAAACATATCGTCAAAACGCCGTGGGAATAACACTCAGGTTTGACATCGCTCAGCACTTCCGGTCAGTAGTAGTGACGTAAAAACCATAAAGACTCTTTCACGGCGCACAGCAATCTAGCCTCGGCACTGCTCACTAATGCATTTACTGAATGAATGCAACTATTGTTGTTTTGACCGCTCTGTTATTTATAACGTTGGGTTAAATTGTTTGTTTATGCATTTTTAAACATTCGTCTCTAGTGAAAATTTGGTTTATCAGGCAACATTTTGTTTTTTTTTTAACTGGTCTGAGCTTTGCCGAGACCATTAAAGCTTTTCAGTGAAATATCCAGAGATCTCATAACATAGCCTTTTATTTACTGTGGTACAACAAGAAAATACATAAATAACACATGCAACAAATTTGGGCTTATAAAAACAAAATACAAATAAAATCCCCCCTTTTTTACATTTACGTTTTTAAATACATTTTTCTTAATGTGCATCAGTGTTACACAGATCAGTAATCGTTTACCAATATCTTGTAGAATGGATTAATAAATAATGAAATTAGTGTGGGGGTGGGATGGGATGGGGTGGGGGGATAATACATTTCACATATATTAATAGCTACTGGAGATTTGTGACCCTAGACCACTAAACCGGTGGCTAGTAACATAAATATATTTGTAGCAATATACAATAAAACATTGTTTCAGTCAAAATGCATGGTTTTTCTTTTATGACAAAACTCATTAGGATATTAAGTAAAGATTGTGTTCCATGAAGATATTTTGTAAATTTAATTGTGTAAATATAACAAAACTTAATTTCTGATTAGTAATATGCATTGGTAACTTCATTTGGACAACTTTTAAAGTGATTTGCTCAATATTTTGATTTTATTTTTTTGCAGTCTCAGATTCCAGATTTTAAATAGTTGTATCTCTGATACTGTCTATTTAAAAACCATACACCAATAGAAAGCTTATTTTTTTAGCTTTCAGATCATAATTAATCTCAATTAAAAACAATTGACCCATACGACTGCTTTTGTGGTCCACTGTCATATATTACAGATTTAAATCATTCCAAGGTCCTCAGAGACAACCTCCATGGTCTGGCTTAGCTTCTTTTCATGGAAAGGCAAAGGGGTTTTGGGTGGTTTGTTAACTTTGCTGTAGATCGGTTGGTTCTCCTCAGGTATTTTGTTTTGTTGAGAGTTATTGTTTTGAGTTTGAGACTGTACAATCTCTGGCACACTATAAATGGGCTCCTCAGTCTTCTGTTCAAGTCTTTTACTTGTGTTTAGTTTGACATGGTCGTACACCTCAGAGTACACGGGTTCTTGCTGCTTGCCGTTGCTTGGCGTCGTCTTGACAGGCTGGCAGGCAGTCATATCGGTAGGGTTGACTTGGACACAGTTGTTAGGTTTTGGGCGGATGACATCTGCAGGATCAGCATACACTGGTTCTGATTCTTCCCTGTGATGAGACGGGAGAGGATCTGTCTTTATATCTGCATACACAGATACATGACTGCCTATTAAAACAGCAGGGTTTGAATACACAGGCTCGATCAAGCTAAAACCGCCACCAGGATCTGAGTGTACGCCTTTTGAGGAGCTAATGGAGTCGGCAGGGTTTGCATACACAGGTTCGGTTAAGCCAATAGGACTTGTATGTACAGGATTTGAGATGTTTGGGCCAAGAGCATCTACTGGACTGGGGTTCAAGGGCAGTTTTGCATCTGAAGGCTGAGGGCTGTTGCTGCCCTCCGTGTCAAACAAAGTAACACTTTCCGGGCGTCTGGGCAGGGGTGAGCGAGGAGAACGAGAACGTGGAGAATGTGGCGAGTGCCTGTCTCCAGTAACAGCAAGGCTCTTCTGTTGGCGAATAGCTGACTCAACAAGGCGAAGGATCTCTTCACTTTGTCTGGTCTCAAAGTTAAAGGTTCCAGGGCCTGATTCACAACGCCTGCCTGCTTCTATAGAAAACAGCATCTAGAGAGGAACACAGAGAAAGTAGAGCTATATAAGCTCAGCTATAAGTTACCTTATGAGCGTATTAGAGTATTAGTGTAATAGACTATGTCTTTTTAACATACAATTTTGTAAATTGGGTACTTATTTTTAAGAGACACAGCATTCAAAAGTTAGTTTTTTCTTTAGTTTGTGGTAGTCTTTTCTTGTTACAAAGGTTGCATTTAAAAAAAAATATATAGTAAAAGCTGTTATTTCGTGAAATATTATTATAATTAAAAACAGCTTTTTTTCCAATTTAATATTTTAAAATGTAATTTATTCCAAAGCTGTCAAAGCTGAATTTTCAGTATTTTTCACTCCAGTCAGTGTCATAATGGAATCATAATGGAAATAAGATGAAGGCTTTTTTGTGTATTTTATCCTCGACAGTTTCTAAATGTGTATGAATTAGTATTGTTGGACTTTATTGTATTATGTTTTCAATTTTTGCAAAATAAAACAAAATACAGAAAACATTCTAATATGATGCTTAGTTAACACTTTAGAATAGCTAACACTTGATAACTATTAACTACGACTTTTCCCTCAATAAATTCTTAATTTGCTGTTTATTAATAGTTACAAATGTGGTTATTAAGTTTAGGAATTGGGTAGGATTAGGATTATATTTATGCCTACAATAAGGCATAAATATCTGCTTAATTTTCACTATAGATTGTGGTGATTATAGATTATAGATGCTAATAAGCAACTAATAGGTGTAACTTTAAAATAAAGTGTTACTGATGATAATTAATTAACAAATCATTCATTTAAAAATATGCATTTACCATTGTATTTATTGTTAAAATAGTTTTTTTGTTTTGTTAATAAAAATATGAGTCACCTCATAATTTACATTAAAATAGAAGCATTACATCTGATACGTAATGTATTTTATTGAAATAATTAGTTAATTAGTAACTAATAATTAGTTTCTTCTTATTTCTGTTATGTACAGGAAGTATTGTTTTTCTGCTGACCTTATCTCGTCCGTAGCGGCGCAGCAGCTTGTATGGCCACTCCAGTAAAGTCCTCCTGGTCTCCAGATCCTGAAGAACTAGCATGTCCTCAGCAGCTTGTAGCCAGTACTGTCCCTTCATCCCACATCGATCTGAAGCATCGTTCTGCAGTACAAGCACTTTAAACTCGCACACTAAGATGAAAGCAAGATTGAGATCAGAATTAAACTTAAAAAGCTGTAATTCAGAGGTCAAAGGTTATACCATCTGTTTATGTTTTAAACCAGATCTGCATCAAGATAGCGTAGTGAGAGTGGCCTTTCAGGAAGATGACAGCAAGAACTATACATTCGTCCATTGTTTGTACTCACATTGTTCTCTGGACATGTAAATCTGATTGTCCTCCATAAGAGGCACTGGCTGTGGTGCACTTTTAGTGTGTTTCTGTGAAATTATAAATACCGTGAGAAACAGAGAGTGGAGTAAAGAATAGTGATGTGTCTGGAATGATCTGCATTTTTCATTGTATCAAACTCTTGAGCTACATCTTTATACAGCTTATATGGTTTGTTGTTTTATACATAGACTACTGTTCAAAGGGTTTACTCTTTTGTATAGTGCATCCTTGCTGAATAAAAGTTTTTTTCTTTTTAAGAAAAACCTAACCCAACTTTTGAAATGTATCTGAAAACTCCAAACCCTCACCTGAAAGGCAATGTTACATATTATGTCCACCCATTCTCCACAACTTTCTTTCTCTGCTGCAAACACAAGCCTTTTGTCCTCTGTCTCCACACAAAAAGCGGCCATGTTTTCCCCTGGACAAGCTTCTGCATGAGGAGGCAGCTTGACCACGCTCACGCAGTCGGCCAGACGGACAACTTTCCTCTCTGGATGTCGTCTGACCACCACAGATGAGCGCTCGTAAGTGGCCTCTGATAATTCTAACCGTGCAACACCGCGACAACTGGCAGGATGAAGAGCCAACCAATATCGCTTCCACTTCTGTTGACAACAAACAGAATATTATTACTTAAATGTTTTATTTTCCTTCATCTGTTTTTCTATAATACGACAGTGTGATTTATCACATTTGATAAGATCTAGTCCATCGGGTGGAATTTGCGCTACAGGTACTGAACACGCCTCTGGATTGCTAAATAGCATTAAAATCTTCTAAAAAGCACTTCATGCTGAAGGTATGGATGAAATTACTCACTCAGCCAATCCCTCATTTACCTCACATGTATTGTGTGTGTAAGGCAGGGTCTGAATCTAGTACAACGTGAAGTGCACTTTCATGAGGGCGTGTTTTTGTCAATGGAATGTGCTGGATGTGCACACCAAGTTTGAACTTGTAGAGGCACTTCAGTTCCGTTCCATTCATCTCATACCAGAACTTAACCTTACACCAGAGATTTCATGCCAAAACACGGGCATGGCAAGTTATATTAAAGAAAGTACTAGCAAATACCATCAAGCTTAAAATAATTATATATATAT
>JAUYWG010000031.1:9092728-9106016 GCA_034779775.1 Enteromius afrohamiltoni | reverse complement strand
GAAGCGGGTCAGCTCCTGATTTAGACGCTCCACCTGGCCGTTGGACTCTGGGTGATAGCCCGAAGTCAGACTCACATCTATGTTTAGCTGCGAGCAGAAAGCTTTCCACACCCGCGAGGTGAACTGGGTACCCCTGTCAGACACAATGTCCTCAGGCAGGCCGTAGTAGCGGAAAACATGTTCCATCATGAGCTGGGCCGTCTCCCAGGCAGTGGGGAGCTTAGGTAAGGGTTGGAGACGGCAGGCTTTAGAAAAGCGATCGATTACGCTGAGGATGGTGGTATATCGTTCTAACGGGGGCAGATCAGTAACGAAGTCCACTGCTATGTGCGACCAGGGGCGCTGAGGAACCGGTAAGGGATGCAGTAAGCCTGCGGGATGCTGGTGGGAGGCCTTGGACATCTGGCAGGGTACACATTGGGCAATGAAAGTCCGTACGTCCGCCGCTAGCGAGCCCCACCAGAACTGGTTAGCTAGGAGTTCGGTGGTGGCCAGGATGCCGGGGTGACCAGCGCTGGGGTTCTCATGCACTAGCCGCAGGAGTCGATCTCGGTGAGACAGGGGCACGTAGGTGCGGTCTTGAGGACACTCAGGTGGAGCGGGTTCCTGGAGCTGGGCCTCCCGGATCTCTTCCATGATGTCCCAGCGCACAGGAGCCAGCATAACTGTGGGTTGGAGTATGGGTTCAGGGTCGGTGGTCTGGTGAGCGGAATCGTGGAGCCGGGACAGGGCGTCGGCCTTGCCGTTCTTGGACCCGGGGCGATAGGTAATCTTAAATTGAAACCTCGAGAAGAAGAGGGACCAGCGAGCTTGGCGGGCATTAAGTCTCTTAGCAGTCCGAAGATATTCCAGGTTATGGTGGTCAGTAAGCACGAGGAATGGTTCGACCGCTCCCTCCAACCAGTGCCTCCACTCCTCTAGAGCTAGTTTCATGGCTAGCAGTTCACGGTCTCCGACATCATAATTGCGTTCCGCTGGAGTCAGTTTCCGCGAGAAATATGCGCAGGGGAAGAGCTTCTCAGGCAAGCCTTGACGCTGAGAGAGGACTGCCCCCACGCCGGTGTTGGATGCGTCGACCTCCACAACAAACTGTCGGCTGGGGTCGGGGTGACGCAGGATGGGCGCAGAGGTGAACTTTTGCTTGAGTTCCCTGAATGCTCTCTCGCAGGCCTGGTTCCAGGGTAGGTGTCGGCCGGTGGATCTGGTTAGGGCCGTCAAGGGGGCTGCTGACTGACTGAAGTTGCGGATGAACCGCCGAGGTACGTGGGGGAAAAAGGTCCGGGTGGAAACGTCAGTATTCAGGTGAAGGTTCCCGCTGCCGATGACCGGAGAGGGCCACAGAGGAGCGATCTGTGACAACAACTCAATTTCCAGAAATCTTGTGACGCTTTTTAAATTTTAATAAAATCACATGAGCCAATATTTTATTCACAATAGAACATAGACAACACAACAAATGTTTAAACAGAGAATTTTCTTTTTTTGCATAGTGGTGGGCATAGATTATTTTTTTTAATCTAGATTAATCTAGACTAAAATGTCTTATTTGAATTCTGCCAAAGGCATTCAGAATATGTGTGCTACCTGCATAATGAATAAAAGTAAAGCCCTATTCGGACGGGACTAGTTTTATGGTGGGTCGTTAGAGAATGTTTTGTTTCATAGACGTACTTGTTGATTTTAATCCCATCCGAATCTGGCATGTCTGTGTTTTTCTCTCACAACCTCTCTGATAATTGAGTCCAAATGCAATGTCTGTGATATTTATTTTTCACAACGCGCTTCCTTACCGCATGCACATTTAATATATTTTGATATATAAAATAAAAAATAAATAAATACAAATAAAGAGCCATAACACGTAAACTGTTAAGACTGGCAATTGTTGTGATGAAGAAGCACCACAGTCGTCGGAATCCATTTGCAAGCTTTTAATGTCAGAATAGTCAAACAGGCGATGGTCAGTTCACAGGCAGATAGATATGGAGTAGACAAAGCAGTAAATTGTAATCACAAGACAAGCAGAATGTTCAGGGCAGGAAGCAATTATCAATAATCCGTAAAACAGGCAGAATAGGTCAGGGCAGGCAGAGAGAATAAAGTCCGAATCCGAATAAACAGTCCAAATCACACCAGAAAATCCAACAAGGTAAACGCTCAGAATTATCACACATGTTAATAAGACTTCACGAAGATGAAGGGTCTGCACGCTGCTTAAATAAGGCAGTAAATGCTGAACACCTGGCGGTGCAATCAGCCCAGGTGCGTGGGGAAAAAAGGTCCGGGGGGAAACGCTAATACTCCGGCGAGAGTTCCCGCTGCTGTGATCCAGAGAGCTCCACATAGGTGAGAATTGTAATATAAATATCAGATAACATTACTCAAGTTAATTTCTGCACTCAGTTACATATGTTTTAATTGTCAAAATTAAACATGTGTTTACTACAAATAAAATCATAACAGTTGAACTAAAGTAACCACACATTAACATGGTTTTGCTGTACTAGCTTCATCATTGTATTTGTGATTATACTAATTGTAATCAATCTGAATGACTATAGCAATGCATGAATACAGAGGATGTGATCTCTGTGACGTCCTGATGTTTAAAACCGACCCTCTCACCTCTGTAATAAACACGGAGGTGTTAGTCCCATCCGAAATGTTACATGAAAATCACAAACATCAGGTGATAAGAATCGAAGCTCACACGTAGTTTAGAAAACTATTCCTGTCCGAATAAGGCTACAGTGCAATTCAGCTAGGTATACATCTGTGATAAAATATCAAGCTGAGCGTCATGATAGTATAGACCCAGCTCCCAACACAACTTTGTGAATAGATTAACAGCAAAAAAAAAATTATTTATTTTATTATATTTATTATATTATTTTATTAACTACGACTTTTACCTTAATAAATTCTTAATTTGTTGCTTATTAAAGGCAGGGTATGCGATTTTTCTAAAAATCCTTTACAAAAAGATTCGGGCCGTTTAGCAAAACAAAACAGTAATGGGCTTGTCTATTCGTGAAATGGAGGAGTATTCAGTGAAAAGCCCGACCATTGCCAATCATTTGAAATTCAAGTAAGCACGTCATAAATACAATGCAGCAATAGTTTTCTGTATTTTACACTGTTTTCTGTGTATTTTGTTACACCACTCGTGTAACATTGGTACTGCTTTGTTTCACAGAACTCCTTGACTGTTTTGCTTAAGTTACATATGTGTGGGGCGGAGCTATCCAAGGGGGAAGCCCCTTTTGGGGTAGGGGCGTGTTTGTTTTGGTGATTTCAAATATCAACATTGGCTTCCAGAAATCGCATACCATGCCTTTAATAGTTAGTAAGGTAGTTAAATTTAGGCACTGCGTAGGGTTAGGGATTAGGATCAGGATTAAGATTACTCTCAATACAGATTCCACAATTGCATTATTACGGAATAGCAAAAGGTAGTCTCTAAAAGTGTAATAACTATATATAATAGCACACAATCATTTTCAAATATTGGAATATGGTGTAGGATTACAAATTTATAGATGGTTAAACACAATGTGACTTCAATGACTTAGATGATGGAAGATCCATTTGCAGCTGTTTATTAAACTCTTAGTCAAACAGGCATGGGTCAGAGGGGGCAGACAGTGAAACAGAGACAAAGCATAAACAGTACCAGGTCCAGGCAAGAGTTCAAGGTATCCAGCAAGAATCAGAGTCATAGTCCAGGCAAATGTGGGGTTATCAGGCGAGAATCGAGGTCGAGAAAACAGTCCAGGTAATATCCACAAGGACCCACGTACCTAGGGTTGAGTTTTTTGCAGGAATGTTGGAGTCTCAAGTTACGGGTGGAGAGCCATACCCACTGTCCAGGCTCGTAGGCGTGGGAGGTTGGGTCGGCGGTGGCGATCGGCCTGATCGGCAAGTCTCCTAGCAGCTCGTTGTAGGTTGACATGGACCTGGTTCCAGGTCTCCTCGCTCCTTTGTAGCCAGTGGTCTAGAGCAGGTAGGCTGTTGGGATCTCCGGTCCAGGGGAACATGGGAGGCTGAAAGCCCAGTATACACTTGAATGGTGTCATGCCAGTGGCGAGTTTTTGAAGAGAATTTTGCGCATACTCAGCCCAAAGGAGGTACTTGCTCCAGTCCTGTTGGTTGGCGTGACAGTAGGACCTGAGGAAACAGGTGAGTTCTTGATTTAGTCTCTCAGCCTGGCCATTAGCCGGAGGTCAGACTAACGTTGATGCTCATTTGTTCACAGAAGGCGCGCCATAAACGGGAGGTAAACTGAGGGCCTCGGTTGGTGACAATGTCCTTGGGGATGCCATAAAATTGAAATACTTGCTCTCGCAGGTGAAGGGTAGCTTGGCGAGTAATGTGACGGCAGGCCTTGGAGAACCGGTCGAAAACCGGCCATTTTTGATGGGATGTTTTGGTGATGTAACAGGTGGCACACCAACGAATGAACTGGATGATGTCAGCAGCAAGAGTGAGCCACCAATAGTGATTGGTGACCAGCTCGGTGGTGGCGGTGATACCAGGATGACTTTCGATCTGGAGGACATTCGGGTGGTGGAAGATGGTCATTGAGGGCTTCCTCGATTTCAGCCTGGTTATCCCAACAAATGGGAGCGACCACTTTAGGAGGAGGAATAATGAACTCGGGTGTGTTGGTGCCGGACTGAACATCATATAGCCTGGATAAGAAGTCGAAGCGGATGAAGAACAGAGCCCAGCGCATCTGGCGAGAGTTAAGCCGTTTTGCACTGCGAATATAAAGTTTTGGATAAAGCGGCGGTAGAAATTTGCGAACCCCAGAAAGTGCTGCAGTTCCTTCATGGTGTGTGGATGGGGCCATTTCAGGATGGCAGTCGCTGGAGTACACCTCTTACATGTTGGACGTGATCATGGTAGTTCTCTGAGTAAATCAGGATGTTGTCTATGTAGACGATGAAATGGCGGTTCAGTTCAGATCGGAAGCTGTCGTTGACCAAGGACTGAAAGACTGAAGGACTATTGGATAATCTGAACGGTCGAAAAGGCTGTTTTCCACTCGTCACCCTCCTTGATTCTGTTGACGGTGATGTTGTTTAGTCCTCTGTAGTCAATGCAAGGCCGTAGGCTGCCGTCCTTCTTTTTAACAAAAAAGAATCCAGCGGAGGCAGGAGAAGTAGAAGATCTGATGAATCCCTTTTCAAGCTCCTCCTTGATGTAAGCTTTCATGGCCTCCATCTCGGGGTGTGACAGGGGAAAGACTCAACCCTTGGGTGGTGTGGTGCCTGAAAGAAGTTCAATGGCGCAATCTGAGGAGCGGTAGACGTGTCCCCCGTTACTTACTAAAGACCTCTTGCAGATCTCTGTACTCGGCGGGTAGACAGGTAAGTTCATCATCTTACTTTTAAAACAGTACCAGGTCCAGGCAACAGTTCATGGTATCCAGCAAGAATCAGTGTCATAGTCCAGGCAAAGGTCGGGGTATCAGACGAGAATCGAGGTCGAGAAAATAGTCCAGGCAATATCCACAAGGTAATACGATAATCCGCAGGAGAAACACTCAGAGATGTTGGTTAGACAAAACTTCGCACTGAATGACTCTCTGCATTCGCCTTATAAGGAGCGAATGTTTATTTATAGAGCACATTTAAAAACAACCAGAGCTGACCAAAGTGCTGAACATAATAAAATAAGAAAAACGCTCAGACATAAAATAGCACAAGAATATAACAAAATAAAAACAACATGAAACAGCAGTAGAATAAAGTTCAGAGTATTAAAAGGAAGAGAAAAGAGATGGGTCTTTAGGGCAGACTTGAAGGCAGAGATAGAGGGAGCTAATTTAATATGGAGCGGTAGGTTGTTCCAGAGTTTCTGACCAACAGTTGCAAAAGTTCTATCTCCACGTTTTTTGAGTCTACATCTAGGCACAACAAGTAGACCGAGGTCATTAGATCTCAAAGCTCTTGAAGGATTGATGGAGCAGGTCTGTAAGGTACTGAAGGGCAAGAGTATTAAAAAAAAAATAAGAGCTTTAAAAAAAAAAAAAAAAATTTTTTAAATCAATCCTGTATTTAATTGGGAGCCAATGCAATGAAAATAAAATTGGAGTTGCTGACTCGTACCTATGGGTGCCACAGAGCAATCTAGCAGCTGCGTTCCGTCCAACTGCAGACGAGAAAGAGATGACTGAGAAACACCATAATAAAGGGAATTGCAATAGTCTACACGAGTAGTTACAAAGGCATGGATCACTGTTTGAAAATTACTTTTTTATAAGAAGGGTTTCACTAGTAGACGAAGGTGAAAAAAGCATGATTTTACTACAGCACTGATCTGTTTATAAAACTTCAGGCTATGATCAAACAGAATTCCCAGATTTCTAGCACACTGAGTTTCATATGAAGCCAGAGAGCCACAGTCAACATCTAACTTGCAATTTTCTTTGCCCCCCCAAAAGGATTATTTCAGTCTTATTTTTGTTTAAATGTAGAAAATTGCTAGAGAGCCAAAGCTTAAGTTCTTCTAAACAGGCCAGCAGTGGTTGTAAGCCGTTTTTGTCACTATGCTTTAATGGAAAGTAAATCTGAGTGTCATCAGCATATAGGTGGAAAGATACTTTATGTCTGTTAAAAATAGCCAGGGGGAGCATGTACAAGGTGAACAATACCGGCCCGAGGATTGATCCCTGTGGAACTCCACAATTAAGAGGTATTGTAGAAGAGGTCTGTTGACCAATCCTAACACTAAAACATCTGTGGGTCAAATAAACACTTTAAAACTGTGCCACGAAGGCCCACAGATATCTCTAAGTGTGCCAACAAGATCTCGTGGTCAACCAAATCAAAGGCAGCACTCAGGTCCAATAAAACAGTAGCCAGTAGAGTAGAGACAGTAGCATTGTGTTAGTTCCAGAACATCTGTTACCTTTCCCAAGTTAAGTTAAGACACAACTGTGCCTTTTGTTTAGCACCTTTTCATTTGAATGACACTGGTATGCTAACCAAGCTCAAGGCTGGGAAAAGGCCTGTCTAGAGCAAAGTTCCTGTTCTGTATTTGCCATTTGTTTTCACATCTATGTACTCCTCCCACTTCAAATTTATATACTCTGCTGTGCTGAGATTCAGTCAGATTACTTTAACGACTGCAGTGCACGAACAGAGTCTTTAAAATAAAGACAATTCTGCTTCCATATCCAAAGTATCTCCTGGTCTCTCTTGGAAAAGTTCACAACAATGGCAAATAAGACTTATTTGCACCATTTTTTAATACTGTTTTCAGTTTTGACATTCTTAAGCAAATCGACATGACATGAAATAAAAATAAGTGATGATGTGAAACCTATGCAAACAGTAATTCTTCTTCTTAATAACCAGCCTTTTACAAACATTTATAAAGCTGTCTGAACTGTAAAAATATTTGTGTACAATAGCCATGTTAATGATAGCACATTATGATTTCGTCTGTAAAACTCATCAAGCTTTGGTCGAATTTCATGTTGTTGCAAATATCAGCATTCATAAACAAATATTGACATATGGCATGAGCTAATAAAAAAGAATACAACAGGAACAAATTGATGCAAACACAATAAGTATGAGCACAAGCACATTTGTTCAAGCACATTTCCCAAAGGACGGATGAAAGGCAGTTTTGGTGGATTGGGGCTGCTGCAATCAAATTAAAAAAATGATTTAATTTTGTGTGCTGCTTCATCAATCCAGGTGTGATATTTCTTTAATTCTTTATGTAAACATATTTGTAAAGTTACACACCACTAGCAAAGGCAGAATAATTATAAGATTTTAATTAGAAATCAGTACTCCTGTCCAGTCTTCCTATTGTACAAAAGTGATTTGTGTATATTTGAACTTACTTACATACTTTTGTAAATGATGCAGTGAATGAAACTGACTATTTTAATTTCTGTTTTTCTTAGCTCTGAATAACCATGTACAATATATCATTGAAAATAGACAATTCAACCTCCATATTCACTGAGGATTGCGAGGGATATTTTGGCTTTTCCTTCCTTATTGTCATTACAACATTATTCTGTATTGTGGGAACACCTATCCATTGCTGGTATCTCTGGGTACTTCTTCATGAGAACAAACCCAACTCAGTGTTTCTACCAAACATCAGTGTATTGGAACTGCTTTTTTGTTTTCTTTGCGTAGTAAACTTAATGATTAACAATTATTTCTATTCAACAGCCTATAAACTGTCTCTCTTTTTCATCGGTCTCTGCTGGACAGTTAGACCTCTGCTCCAGGTCTTCATGTGCATGGAACATTACCTGGCAGTGATACATCCAGTACTATTTCTGAGATATAAGGGCATTCAGTACAGGATTGCATTGGTAACATCAGCTTGGCTAACTGGAGTAGCCAGAGGCTTGAGGCTCATTTTTGTTAAAGTTCCATTTTTTCCAGATCATGGAATGTTTTCAGTTTTTTGCATTTCCATGATAATAATTTCATTTTGCTGTGTATCAGTTCTTTGTGCATTAAAGCATCCAGGACCTGGTGATCGAAAAAATGTAGAAATGGCAAAGAAAGCCAAACACAAAACTGACAAAGGCAGAGCCATAGAGAACAAACAGAAAGAAAAGGCATTTCGATTAATTTTTCATATTTTCGTGTCTGTCCTGATTTGTTATTTACCTCTAGTCATAGCCTATTTTATGTGCATATCTAAAATTGATCAGCGTTTATATTCATGTGATATTTTTCCAGTGTTTGTGTCTATCGCTATGATTGTTGTATTGCTTTCAGGGCTATTCAGGATGCATAATGATGGCCATCTGAAACACAGAATGTGCTTTTCAATGCTTAGGGATCTCGTAAAAGGAAAATAAGAGACCATATTTCTAGATTAACTTTACTAACTATGTTAACTATTTTCATGTACTGTATAATGTGTGTATGGAATATATTGTGTGAACGTTTGCAACAGTAAAAGTTTACCCATCTTGGTAACACTTTATATTAACTAAACATTATGAATGATTAGTTAAGCATTAGTAAATAGTAAATGGTAAATGGTTCATAAAAATCCTTTATAAACCATTGTTCTAACATTATTATGCATTAGTAAACAGTTTACAAGTGCATCTATAAATGCCTTGTTATTGAGCATATATATAATGGTTAATAATTGTATTTTCATACTTTATTAATGATCAGTTTATAATTTTTTTTAATTATTATGTTTTTTTACAAACCAGTTATTTAGGAGTTGTCAGTGTTTCATAAGATCGTTTAAAAAAGTCAAAGTAAATTATTAATAAATTATTTAAATTTACAGTAATAAATATTATTTAGACACAAAATAATAGTTTCTTAGTGTGTTAATAAATGCTTTATTAACACATGTTCCTGCTGTAATTCCTGATTAAGTCAGGTTATAAAGCATTTAGTAGTTGCCAGACGTCTGTTTTCGTGAGCACATCTAAAGTGAGGAATAGTTATACCCTGTAAAGCATTTATAAAGCAGATGTAAAGGGATACAGAACACAGATATATTATTTCCAGATGTAAAAAAGGTAATCGTACAACTGTACACTTGATAAATGAAAAACAAACCTTCAGTTTCATTATTAAGTGTATAGTTGTACAGTTTCATATTATTATGCATCTTGCAATGAATAGTTTTGTATCCCTCCGTGCTGTGTTTGTTTATTTATTTCGTCAGGATGATAACTGAGCCTTTAAATCTTCTGTACATTTAGATATGCTTATAAATCAAGAAGGCAGTTATTAGCTGTATTTATAAACTGCTTACTAATAAATATTTATAAAGGGTTTATAAAGGGTTATTTATAAATGCTTTATAAAGGATAAACTGACTATTTACTAATGCTTAACTAATGAGTCATAGCGTGTAGTTATTATAAAGTGTTACCCTTATCTTTACTTGAAATAATAAAAATTATGTTTTCATACATATGCATACATACATATTTCAGTTTTATTTGTTTTAAACTGTTACTTGACATGGAAAAAACTTTTCTAAAAGTGCTGCATACTAAGTGTTACAAATGAATGCAACTTTTTTCTCCTCCAAGCTCACACAGTATCATTAGTAAAAAATTATACTGCATATGTTCACAATTAACACGTCATAATAGGTATGCATTGTATCGCACAATATATTGTTGAAAAAATGATATTCAAGAGCTAACAGCAACAAACATATGCAAACAAAATGGGAGTGTTCATGCATATTTTGATGGTTGTCTATGAACAGACGGAACAAACTGAATGATGCATGTTTGATATCTAGTAGCTCCTGAGATCAAATAAAACAGATTTTATTGAATATTTGATTCTGTACCATCAATCCAGGTATGATATTTCTTGTTCGCATTACACAAGACTTTATTTTTAAATCAGTCTTTTTGTCTAGTCGTATACCGTACACCGTACTATATTACTACAGTCTGTTTTTGTGACACAATTATAATGTCTGCTTCGTATGTTTGAAAATTTAAGGAAAACAAACGTTTATATATATTTTAGGTTAAATTATTATTATTATTATTGTTATGATAAATAAATCCATCTTTTATTTCCCTGCTATGTTCAGCCATGTGCAATTCCTCCTTCATAATCTGGACTGCGTCTATATTTGAATGGTACTGCATTTGTGAGGGACATTTTGGGACTTATTTTGTTATTTTCTCTTCAATACTGTACTTCACTGTGGGAACTCCAGTCCATTTCTGGTTCCTCTGGGTCCACCTTCATGAAGACCTCAAACCCAACTTAGTGTTTCCACTAAACATCACTATACTGGAGCTTTTTTATTGTTCTCAATGCCTTTTAGACATTATTGTTATCACATATCCCTCTAGATTGGGCCAGAGCATGCTGCACTTTCTCATTGGTCTCTGCTGGACTTTCAGACCTCTCATCCAAATGTGCATGTGTATTGAGCAGTATCTGGCAGTGACTCATCCAGTAACATTCCTGAAATACAAGGGCATCCGGTACAGGATTGCATTGGTTTTAGTAGGTTGGGTGATTTCTTTGGGAAACAGCATGAGGCTTGTTTCTATTGGGATATATTACTTTCAAGATCCTATATTTTTTGTGGGGTTTTGTATTGCAGTGATAACAATGTCATTTTGTTGTGCTTCTGTTCTTTGTGCATTGAAGCGCCCAGGACCAGGAGAAAGAAATAATGTAGAGATGACAGAGAATAACAGACACAATAAAACTGACAGAGGCAGAGCTGTTGGAAACCAGCAGAAAAGAAAGGCCTTCAGAATCATCTCTCATATTTTAGCGTCCATCCTGATTTGTTACTTGCCTCTAGTAGTAACTTACTTTGTACGTATATCTAACATCAGTGAACCTTCTTATATATGTGAAGCTGTTCCACTGATTCTGTCAGTCATTCCAATTACTCTGTTACTTTCACCACTAGTCAGATTGTATAGTGAAAGCCATCTGAAACATATACTGTGCTTTTCAAATGTTTTCAAATGAAAGGATTGCTTTATAAAAGAGCCGATTACCTGAGATTTTTGAGTCAGAATTTGCTTTCATTATTTATATGCAACTTAAATTAAGATAAATTAACATTTATTACATAGCACGATGTTGCCAGTAATACAGTGCTATAATTTGTATTATGTCTTATAATTATTTGTATATGTCAGTTACTATAAAAAAATATCCCCTTGTTTTTTAATTTTAAAATAAATTACTTGTTACTATGAAATTAATTCAAATAAAAAGTTTGACCCCAAAAACTGAAATGGTTAAAGTAGTGCTGTCAATAATTTATCATGATTAATCGCCTCCAAAATAAAAAAGAAATTATTTACTTAATATGCATTTGTAATGTGTATATTTACTATGTATATATTAAGACACACACTGCAAAAATTCTGTAAAAAAAATTTACAATGAAAGAAAGGGAGCTGTGATTGCCACAATTTGACCGTGAAATTTTACACTTTTAAGTTACATTTACAGTTAAATACTGTAATTACATTAAATGATATAATGTTAATAGCTATTAAAGTTCTGAACTCTCTTTTCTACCTTTGAAATACACTGATAACCACCAAATGCAGGTGGTGATGAAAAAGTCAAATGATGAACTAAAGCAAAACCCGTAATTACAACACATTTCACCGCAGTTACAAAGTGAAATGTCTGTTTTTATAATGCTGTTTTTCATTACTGTGTAAGTGCATTTAAATTTGTATTAAAATGAATAAAATGAAAAATGTGGGAGTTTTACTGCCTCTAGTGTTCATTTCCACTGGAAACTGCAACGATTTGTATGTATGTTTTTTTCAGTTTTCGAAGAAATGTATGAAGAGGAACAAATTTCCAATGAGCCTAGCTGGGATCAAATCAAGATAATGAAATAATCAAAGAACGTAATAAGAACAGGAAACAGGAAAGACTAAATATGAGCACACACAAGACACAGGAAACACAGGCCTGACATCTATATCATATATGAATATATTTAATATATAAACATAACAATTTTGTTTCTTAAATATATGCATGCATGTGTGTGTGTTTATGCCTAATACATGTAAACAGCACACATACATATAATATGTTAAATGAAAGAAACAAGCAAAAAAATATTTAATTTGAATGCGATTAATTGCAATTAATCATTTGACAGCAAGTGGTCTATAAAGAAATCTATTGAAACTAAGTAAAACACAAGCAATATGAGATTTTTAATGAAGCTGTGTAAGGAACTATTAAAATGTCACATTTTACAAGTGTTTTATTGCTACAGTGTACTTGTAAAAAGAGAGCATTCATGATATGTAAAAAAAAAACAAAAAAAACATCACAAAGTCTATCCAAAATACAGGTGTTTTTATAAACACAAATACTCATTTTCTATTCAAATATTACACCACAGTTTGTTTTGGACCGACCCACAAATAAGCTGTTTAAAAAGAAGAAGAAGGGGAAAAAACATGATTGATAACATGCTGATGACATGAGCTAAAACAACAGGGACATTTCTATGCAAACATAACATGAGTAGACAATTCTCTTAGAAATACCTAATAACAAGTCAGACCCTGTGTAAGAAAATATCGTCCATTGGCTACTTCCCTCTTTTTCATTTATGTGGGTGTTTTTTTATTGTGCTGATTGGCTCATGATTTAAGACATGAAAAACCAACACAGTGTCACTCCAACTCGTCACATTTTGATGCTTGGTCAAAACGATGGGTTACATGGGTAACCTGGTTCTGTGAATGAAGTCAACACGCCACAGTATGGGTCAGCCTCGTTAGGGATGA
>JAUYWG010000031.1:9059869-9072504 GCA_034779775.1 Enteromius afrohamiltoni | reverse complement strand
GTCTTTATCCTATACTGAAAGTGTTTTTTCAGTGTTGTTATCCTCTTTTATCATAGCAGTTACACAATCTTTCATAGACTTATTCATGTTTAAACTCAATTTATATAAAAACATAGTTAATGCATTTGGCTACAGATTTGTGTATTATGTTGCTCAAGCAATAGGAAACACATTTAAACATAGCAAATAGCCTATTTTTGCCTTGTGCCTTGCTTTAGGCTCTCATGCCTTTTACATGTAAATCTTTATTTCAAACAATCCTCCAGAGATTTGTTTGTCTATCTCCACAGGACAAGTGTATATGTTTATATAAAAAAAATTGTGCACTTTTCTTTGGTTTAAACCTAGCCGAAACAAAGTAGACTTTATCTATTTATTTGCAAAATTACTACATTTCAATGTGTGCGGAGGAAAAAAAAGAAAAAAGCAAACGCACTGCAGACGGAGTATGTGTGACACAGGCATAATTCTGGACCCGTGATTAAAAAAATCTTGTTCTAACAACACTGATGGCTGATCTCAGATCAGTTTTAAGGGCTTCATTTTATCATAAATCAGTGTTAACTAAATCACTCGAAAATCTGTTTTGGTAATTGAACAAAAAGCTAATTCAAAATATAAAATACATTAGTAAAAAATAATGGTTATTTGACAACAAATTTTAAGTATTACAATTTATTAAAACTAAAATAAAATGTAATTAAAGCTAAATAAAAAATGAATAAACATGTCGAGCACGTAACAAAATGACTAAAACGTAAACTTAACATGAAAACAGAAAATATATGTATATAAAAAAAAGATATAAATATAAAAAAATATAAAAATGATACTTAAATAAAGTTTAAGCCATTTTCCTGCATTAATAAAAGCTATGATCTCTGACCCCTTCTGCCAAATTAGGAAAATACAATTTATAAGCTAATGTTTAGTGAGTCAGCCATTAAATCCTCAATATTTTCTTATAATGCAGCTGGCAGTAGAAATTGTCAACAAATTGTCTTGCATATTATGCAAAAGAAAGTTGTGATCAAGCAGTATTTGAGTACCTGAAGTGATACTGCATGTCTGACTGTTATTGTTCTTTGTGTGCATTTGCATGAATGAGACGATGTGAATGTTTATGCTTGTTTGTGAGTTTCGTCCGCTCTATTGTGTGTGTGTTTATACTGATATGTATAGTATGTATAAGTATATGTATGTGTGTGTGATGTTTAGGTGCTGGACGGCAGTGAGAGTCAGTACTCAGGGATGCAGATCGGCACACTGCAGGATGAGGAGGAGGAGGGCACAGCTCCACCACCTGACAAAATACCAGAACCTTTCTCTCAGTCAGCACTGGGTATATGCTCATTTTGTACACTTGCTCAGCAATGCACCCTGCTCTGATGGTCAAGTGCATGTTTATTAGTTATCCTTTCAGCTCACAGTTCCGCTTTCTCTTGTCACAAGCTTTAAGTAAGCCTCATCTTCTGGAGGGAAAAGGTCACAACAGGCAGTCTTCTGACAGCAGTGTGGATCGATTCATACCAAAGGAAGAGGTTCTGGAACCCCCAGAACTTGACAACAAGGTAAACATGCACATAGACTTTAAATAAATCATGTTGTTCGTCTCGATCTCTCACAGATACTTTACAGAGATCAAGTAGTTAAACTGCACATTCTGTAAATAATTTTTATGTATACTGTGTGTTTTAGCCATCTAGGATTAAAGGAGATATTGGGCACTATACTGCCCCAAAGGAAGAGCCACTGGTGCACTGTGTCCGGCTATTGGCTGCCTCTTTCCTGCTCACTGGCCAAAGAAATGGTGCGAAATGAGACATTTACTCTCATGTGTTGCTTGACTGTGTATTGGTGTTTGCTAATTGAACCTTAGTTTCTTTCTTTATTAAATAAATAGTCTGTGTGTGTGTGTGTTGTAGGGCTGGTTCCTGATAATGAGGTCCGTGTGAGCGTTAAGGCATTAGCAGTCAGCTGTGTGGGGACAGCAGCAACTCTTCTACCCGAAGCCTTCTTTAACAAACTCTACCTGAAGCCACTAGAAGGACAACAACCAGACGGTGAGAAAACACTGTTTAGTTTATTTTGTTTATGGCTTATTTTGCTTTGGTTCTTTTCGTTTTTTACTTTTTTGATTTTGGTTCATTTTGTTTTAGTTCGTTTTGGTTTTGTTTGGTGTGCTTTTTCTTTGTCTTTCTGTCTTGTTTGATTGTTTATAAATACATTTGCTTTCCTTTTGGTTTGACATGTTTATTTTTTTTTTACCTTTTCTTTAGTTTCTGTCTTTTTTGTCTCATTTTTCGAGTCAAGGGCTCAAAAAACATTTATCACAACTCAAAAATAAACTGAATCTACCCCGTAAGGGAAAATACTTTGCCAAGACAAGACTGGATGCAGCAATTAGAAGGGGCTCAGACCTCAAAACTAAAATGATAGCAAATTGAGATAACTGAACTTCTTGTGTTTGTGTGAACAGAGCAACAGTACATCAGTGATATTCTGCAGTACATTGAACATGGAGATCCTCAGATCAGAGGAGCCACAGCCATCCTGTGCGGGGCTTTAATCCAAGCCATCCAGCTCAAGACACGCTACAGCACCGAGACATGGCTGTCCCAGATCCACTCCCTCACAGGTGAGAACTACAGCTAATCAGTCACACACTCTGAAGCCTGTCTTCACAATCCTTGTCTTACTGTTTTCTCAGGGAGCTCTGTGACACTCGAAAACTTTGTGCCTCTGCTGCAGCGAAGTCTGAAAGATGAGTCTTCAGTCACATGTAAAATGGCCTGTGCTGCTGTTAGGGTGAGGAGAAAAAAAACCTTTAGATCATTTTATACATGTAAAGAATTCTAGTTTATGTTTTCCTGTTAGTGTCAGAGGAATTTATCAATATTGTGTTTCTACACAACTATAGCACTGCATTATGGCGTTGTGCAATGGCAGTCTAAGTGAACTTGGCCTGCAGCTACTCATTGATCTGCTGACCTTGAAGGACTGCTCCTATTGGCTGGTTCGCACTGAGCTTTTGGAGACGCTTGCGGCGATAGATTTCCGGTAATCGGACACAAACATGTATACTTGTATTTAAAAATGTTGTAAAACCCATTTTGATGTAGTCTTTTAGAAGTCACATATTTCAGACTTACTATAAACCTGCTGAACTTTGTGAAAAGAAATTACTAACGTATATAGTTATTAAAATTACCTACTGTTTCCGTGTTTGGTAGGTTAGTAAGTTTTTTGGAAAGAAAAACTGAGAAGTTGCACAAAGGAGAGCATCACTATACTGGGGTATGTCATTGGTGTCAATTTAAGATGCTTTGTTTGTTATTAATTTGTTTTATTAAGTAATGACTAAAAGAATAATACAAATAATTCTAATTTCAGCATTTACTCTTGCATTATTAACATAAAAGTTGTGTTTGTTAACAGTAGTCAATGCATCATGAATTAACAAACTAACATTGAACGATTGTATTTTCGTTAACTAACATTAACAAAGATGAATAAATACTGCATTAAATGTCCTGTTAACTAATGTTAACAAATGACACCTTATTGTAAAGTGTTACCAATAAAATTTATATTTTATAGTTCATATTTTACATGTCATTTATTTTATAATTCATTTTGTACGTCATTAATATATACATTTTTTTTATTATCAGTTGTTGAGGCTTCAGGACAGGGTTCTGAATGATGTTGTGCTTTATCTACTGGGGGATGAGGACCCGCGTGTGAGGCATGTGGCAGCAAACACCATCGGCAGGTATTTAGACATTTCATTTGGTACTCATCGTCTCCCGACCGCACATCAGTGTCACACTCTTGGTTTTGATCTACCTTTCTTTGCTCAGGTTGGTGCCCAGGTTGTTCTATGACTGTGACCAGGCTCAGACAGATCCGGTCGTGGCCATAGCTCGAGATCAGAGCAGTGTGTACCTGCAGCTGCTAATGCACGAGACCCAGCCTCCATCACAGTTCACCGTCAGCACTATTACACGGTATAAGACAGTATTACTTCTTTTTTAGCTAGGGATGGGTATCGTTAAGGTTTTGAATGGTATTACTACTTTTATTAAAACCACTTATCGATTCGGTACTTTAACGGTACTCTTATCGGTACTTTTTGTTGTGTTTTTAATTAAATAAATGTATAATAAAAAACTAATTGAGAACCGAATTAACAACACTTTTTTTTTTTTTATGTCAAATAATAATCTATAGCCTATCAAACACCAATGTTTGAGCAAATATTACACAAACAAAACAAATGATTGTAAAACAAATAAATAAACAACAATTTTCCTGTAAAAGAATGGACAGTGGTTACAGTGGGGCATGCAGGCAGGCTGCAAGAGGACGAACAGTTTTTAACTGCTGCTTTAACCAAAAAAGTTGCAAAATGCAGCTAAACAGTCAGCTTTGGCTAATATTTGTTGGGTCGCGGCTTGATGACCATGGGACACTGTGGATCCCAAAGCCAAACCAGTTGAAAACCACTGCTTTAGATCGTTCGTTCTCTCCGCCATCGTCACTCTATTTAGCGGAGCTTTGGTGTTGTGGGTGCGTGAGCTCTGTGTAACGTTACTGAGGAACCTATGTGTAGAACAGAAGGACATTTCGCATGTGAGATTGCCAATAACAAGGGCAGGCAAATGTCTTTAATATTATCACAAATGATAAAAAGTTAAAATATGCTAGGTAACGATTATTAAGCAATATATAGGAATTGTATTTTTTTTCTGCCGTACCAATAGCAGAACCATTAATGTCAGAGCTTATCAATACTTCAATCCTTTATAATTTAGCACCAATAGCGATTAAGTATAGAGTTTTGGTACCCATCTCTATTCACAGCCTTGGTGACCATAAGAGACTTCTAATAAAATCTTACTGACCCCAGAGTTTTGAATGGTTGTGTACTTGGCTTAAATCGAATTGTTTATATGATGTGCAGAACATACCGTGGCTACAATCTGGGTCAGAGTCCCCCGGATGTTACCGTGGAGAACAACCTGTCTCGGGTCATCACTGCCATCTCCCACGCCCTCAACTCCTCCACTTCCAGAGCCATGACTGTGAGATAAATTCTTATTAAATATTGCTTTTATTGGACCATCTACAAATAGCAAGAGCCCACAGAAGTAAAACATTATTGACTTTTTGTCTTATAAGTTATATGTTACATTTTTTCTTCTTTTAAGTACCATTTTGAAGCAAATCATTAAAAAAACAAAAAATAAATAAAACTCTTAGTGGGCTTTTGTGTGGTTGATATCTCTTTTATTTTGCTTGCTACAGAAGTAACAAACAGCTTCTCTTATTTGAATCCAAGATCTAATCTCTACATTTAATGCTATCTATCTAGTTTGGCTGTTGTGAGGCTCTGTGCCTTTTGTCCAGCACCTTCCCAGTGTGCACTTGGAGCACAGGCTGGCATTGTGGCTTTGTGAGCTCCTCTGTCTTTCACCTCAACCGCTCCAGCCAGTACCGCAGCAGAGGACGCTCCTTCAGGTACACACTTTTTGGGAAAAATCTGAACATTTTATGAGTTGCTTCATTTTGGCTCAAGAATATAACCTGCTTTAGTGTATTTGATGTCTTTAATTATATTGTTAGGATAAAGAATATAAAAAGCAAATCTCCATTGCCGTTGTAAGTACAATGTTTTCACTCACTGCAGTAGTAATGTTCTCTTCTTCTGTAGTCTCTCTCAGTCTGGTGGAAGTGACGAGGTGCGCCGGTCTCTTACAGTCGGTGTGGCCAGTATGGTTTTGTCCCTCATCTCCTCTGCCTGGTTCCCTCTTGATCTCTCTGCCCATCAGTCGGCTCTCCTACTGGCTGGAAACCTTCTCGCTGGTACTTATTTAGATTAGATTAATCACACCTCGGCTGTTTGCGGTCATTGTGAGAATTGTTTTTATCTTCCCTCAAGAAGTAACATTAAAGAAGTTTATATTTAAATTAAGAGGGATTTTAGGTTATTTAGAGCATATTTACCCCAAAAACCCTTGTCTGCTTGGGGTCTTTGTTGACTCAGAACAGTAAATGTGTCATTTGTTAAATGAAAGTTGTAAGAATAAAAGTATGCATAGGTTATTGGAACATCACTAAAGTAATATGTAATCTGGAGCTAGTTATTTATATATATATATTTTTTAGGCCCATTAGTATTTAAAATATTTTCTACTTTTGTAGCCGTTGCACCGAAGTGCATGAAGAGTCCATGGGCAGGAGAGGAGGAGTCTAACCCCGTCCCCTCAAAGGTGGAGGAGGCGTGGCCTGCCCTTAACGACCGGTCTCTGGTTGTTATGGTGGAGCAGCTGTTCTCTCACTTGTTGAAGATCCTCAACATCTGTGCCCATGTACTGGATGACACACCCCCAGGCCCTGCGGTCAAGGTAAAGAAAGCATTATGGTAATCAGGATCTATTGAATGCTATCACATCACATCAGTAATATTCATTTCTGTTAATCTTTCCTTCAAGGCCACTTTACCCTCATTGGGCAACACTCCTTCTCTCAGTCCAATCAGACGGAAGGGTAAAGAGAAGGAGATGACGGAGCCCAGCAACACCCCCATGAGCCCAAAGAAAGGAGATGCCAACACAGGTAGTGCAGTGCCACCCATTGGCCATACATAAGAATAATTCCACTGTAAGCAAGGAAAATAAGTCTCCTTTATCATTGTTTAAATCAATATTTACAGCAATCTTGTACTGTTTTTCTATACAGGCAGAGCAGCGGACAGCACAGTGACACCAGCACTTAACAAATCCACCACTCTGGGCAGCTTTTATCACCTCCCTCCTTATCTGAAGCTTTATGATGCACTGAGAGCTACACATGCTAACTACAAGGTCAGTTTGTAGTCAAGTGTTTTGGTTTGAGTATTATATAGCAACTGTTGTTCAAAAGTTTGAATACTCTTATTCAGCGAGGATGCATTAAATTGATTAAAAGTGACAGTAAAGACATTCATAATATTATGGAATCTACTTCAAATAAATGTTGTTCTTTAAAAAAATCTAATGCTAAGCAGCACAACCTTTATCAAAATTTGGTATCAGAAAATTTGGAACAGCATATTGGAATGAATTTGAAGGATCACGTGACACTAAAACCTGAAGTAAATGATGCTGTAAAATCTGCTTTGCAATTACAGTAGTAAATCCTAAAGTAAATAATATTTTGCAATGTTACTGTTATTACAGTTTTTTTTTTTTTTTTATGAAATAAATTCCACCTTGGGCAACATAAGAGACCTCCAAAAACATTCTCATTTATGACCAGCCCTAACTTTTGTTACATTTTTAGTGGGTATTTCAAATAGTACTGACTAGTTAAGGAAAGCAAAATAAGATATCATAATAAATTAGTTTTTATATATATATATATATATACATATATATATATATACATATACATATACAATTATATATATATATACATATACATACACACACACACACACACACACACATATATATATATATATATATAATTTATTTATTTATTTATTTATTTATTTTTTAAATATCTCAGTAACAGTATTCAATTTAGGTGGACAAGATGAATAAAATACCCATTTCTACTGGTTTCATCTTGCTTAAAATCGTTCTTTTCTTTTCCAAGGTCACGTTAGACCTTCACAGCACCAATGAGAAGTTTGGTAGTTTCCTGAGGTCGGCGCTTGATGTCCTTTCACAGTTGCTTGAGTTGGCCACCCTTCATGATATTGGCAAAGTATGTCATCAAAGTCTAATCCTTGCCAGTAACTGAAGCAAAATTAAAATTGGTAACAAACTTTAACCCTGTTTTTTTTGTGTGTTCTTCAGTGTGTTGAAGAGATCCTGGGTTACCTCAAGTCGTGCTTCTCTCGGGAACCCACTATGGCCACTGTGTGTGTTCAGCAGGTTAGACACGATTAACTCTTCTGCTGGATAAAAGCGGCTGCTAAAATGAATAAATGGGAATGTTCTGTTTGAACCTGTGATATTACAAAATCCTTGTCTTCACCGTGTACTCTGTGCTTACAGCTGTTAAAGGCGTTGTTTGGGACCAATCTTGCATCTCAGTATGAGGGGGCTTCATCTCACCCATGTCGGTCCCAGGGCAAGGCCCTCCGGCTTGGCTCAACCAGTGTCAGACCCGGCCTCTACCATTACTGCTTCATGGCCCCATACACTCACTTCACCCAGGCCCTCGCAGATGCCAGCCTCAGAAACATGGTGCAAGCTGAACAAGAACAGGACGCCTCTGGGTGAGTGAGAGAGGACTGGTGTATAAAAAAAACATAATAAAGATGGACCTATAAATATAATAAACTAAATTATAAGGACCCTTATGATTAAACATCTCTGTGATGCTGTAGGTGGTTTGATGTCATGCAAAAAGTCTCCAACCAGTTGAGGTCAAGTATCACCAATGTCACCCGCCACAGAGGAGACAAGGTAGGCTAATAATTCAAGAATAAATTTAATGACTAAAATTTAAAACATAACAATGGCGTCTTCATTGTCAAGTGTCTAATTGTAGACTACTTGTGTGCGTTTCAGAATGCCATTCATAATCACATCCGTTTGTTTGAGCCTCTGGTGATTAAGGCTCTGAAGCAGTACACCACCAGCACTTCAGTGGCCCTGCAAAGACAGGTGCTAGACCTTCTTGCCCAACTTGTGCAGCTCCGGGTCAACTACTGTTTGCTTGATTCAGACCAGGTGAGTCTTTTAGAGCCGAGGATCAAACTCCGACTGAGTCAAAATGCTACTTGCTACTCAATTAATTGAAAATAAAAAAAAAACTTGCTATTTTTTTATTTCTGTGTTAGACATCGACTGTAATATTTACTACCCTGTGTTTTTGTTAGGTATTCATTGGTTTTGTGCTGAAGCAGTTTGAGTATATCGAAGTGGGGCAGTTCAGGTAAGGCTGTCTAACAACAACATACACTATCATTAAAAGGTTTGAGGTAATTTTCTGGTGAAAATATTAAATAAGTTTAAAAAAAATATTAAATAAGTTTGAAAAAAAGTTATAATTTACATAAACAAAAATTTATTAAAATATTAAATAAAAATTACGCACACCAATGCTGCATTCTTTTAATCAAATTACAGTAAAAACACTAATATTGTGAAATATTACAAAACCGTTTTCTGTGATGCTGTATGTTATCAGCAGCCATTACTTACAGTCTTGATGACGTTCAGAAGTCATACTAATATGCTGATTTGTTTTTTTACGAATTACTTTTTTACTTTTTACATTTTTAAAAAATTATCAATATAGAAAACCATGATATAAAAAAATTATTTGAGCAATGAAAGTGAAAAACAACAGTATAAAAAAATACAACATCAATCCTTGCTTAATAAAAGTATTATTTAAAAATAACAACCATACTCCAAGCTTCTGAATAGTAGTGTTACACTCAAATGCACATGCTCAGATATATAGTGATAATATTATTACTTTGGTTATAATAGTTTAGAATTTCTCGTTAGTTTTAGTTTTTATTTTGTTTTGACTTTTTGTTTTCAAATTCAGTTAGTTTTAATTAGTTTTTAGAGGCAGATTAGCTGGTTTTTGCTAGTTTTTAAATGTTGTAATTGCTTCGTTTTAGTGTTTATTAGTTACAGTGTTAGTTTTATTTTTTTTTTGTTTTGTAAATTAGGATATTTGTCAGGTGCATGAATCAAAATCACCAGAACAAGTATTGTATAATAAAAACTATAATATAACTGTTTTCACTGATATATTTAATGGTTTCTGTTATCAGAAAAACAGAATGAATATGAAATAGTGACTGAAATGCACCCCATTATTAGGCCTTCTAAACTAGCTCTATTTTACAAGATGTTAATCTAGATTAAAAACCTTATTAATAATCGAGCATTGTCTGATGAAGTTAAATACACATAAGACAATGTAGCTCTATGTAAAATAGAGTTAAAAGCAACATAATATCTATTTTAACTGAAAGCCCTGCTCCTCTCAGCCGCTCTCTGAACAGAACAGACACAGAGAGAGGTGTGTACGCGCGCTGGGAAAACAAGTGCTCGCGCGGCACTACCAGAGACTCGATGAGGTTTGTCCAAGAAGTCGCTAGATCTGTTGCTTTTTTTTGGAGATTTTAATCAAAGAACCGGATTTACTGACGAGATGCGCATAATATATCGTTCTATATATATCGCCCAGCCCTAGGACTCATAATCAACGAAATCCCAAATGGGATTTTGCTGCTTTCTTCCGACTTTCGCTGCAGCCATCACGCTAGACGGCAGCGCTTCAGTTAGTTTTCTTTCTTTTTTTTAACGTTTTTATTTTTATTTCAGTTAACAATGCTTTTTCAGTTCTAGTTCTAGTAGTTTTTTCTTTGTTTTCGTTAACCATAATTGGTTCAGTTGCTTTGCACTAAACTGATAGATTTTTTTTTCTGTGTAGGGACTCTGAAGAGATTGTGCCCAACATTTTCTTTTTCCTGGTTCTGCTGTCCTATGAGCGCTATCACTCCAAACAGATCATCAGCATCCCAAAGATTATTCAGCTGTGTGATGGCATCATGGCCAGCGACAGGAAGGCAGTAACACACGGTGTGTAGAATCGCAGTACAAATATATATTCACATCCAAATTCCAAATTTTCTTATTTACTAATACTTAGTCTTAGTTAAACAAATTAAAAAAGTAAAGTACTTTTTGGCTTTAAAATGTCACATAATATAACATAGAGATTAATTTTGTTCATTCTTATGCTTCTCCCCCCCCCCAGCAATCCCTGCTCTGCAGCCTATAGTACATGACCTCTTTGTGCTGCGTGGCTCCAATAAAGCAGATGCAGGGAAGGAGCTGGACACGCAGAAGGAGGTGGTTGTGTCCATGCTGCTACGCCTCATACAACACCATCAGGTAACACTTTGTGCTGGTCTGTGTGTTCGTTTTAGAAAAAAACTTCATTGCATTCATGGATTTACTTGTAAAATAATGGATGTGCGTGTTTGTAGGTGCTGGAGATGTTTATTCTAGTCCTACAGCAGTGCCATAAAGAGAATGAAGATAAATGGAAGAGGCTCTCAAGGCAGATTGCTGACATCATACTGCCGATGATCGGCAAACAGCAAGTGCGGCTCTCTCTAATCGACTTCCTGACAAAACGTTTCATCTCATATTCTGTATAAAATTGAATAAACTTAAATAAAAAAGATTTGTATTTGTGTGCTTGACAGATGCACCTGGACTCCCATGAGGCATTGGGTGTGTTAAACACCCTGTTTGAGACAGTGGCTCCCTCCTCTCTGCGGCCTGTGGACATGCTACTGAAAAGCATGTTCATCACACCTTCTACACTAGTGAGAACCTAAAGTCACACACAGATTCCTTTCCACATGCAGTAGATATTATTCTTATTAAGGGTATATAGTATGAAGAGAGGCTATCCATTTTCCAGTAATGCCACTTAGTTGATTTGAAGTACCTAGCAGGAATAAAATTTCAACTAAATGAATGCAACTGAATGCAAGCTCACCTAGTCACTGTTTTCCTGTTTTTCTTCTGTAGGCATCAGTGGGTACGGTGCAATTGTGGGTGTCTGGGATTCTTGCCATTCTACGTGTCCTCATCTCACAATCCACAGAGGACATCATTCTGTCTCGAATTCAGGAGCTTTCTCTTTCGCCGTACCTCCTCTCCTGTCACGCCATCCGTCGACTGCGGGATGATGACACGTCCCCCCCTGAAGCTCCGCCCACCATTGTAGAAGATGCCAATGGGGAGCTGCAACGTGTTCCACCTGAGGAAACTTTTGCTAGGTAACTACTGGGCATTGGAAATAAAGTAAATCAGTGTGGAAAAATAAATACTAAATTTAAAGGAATATTTCACCCAAAAATGAAAATTCTGTAAAGTAAATAGATTTTCTTTATAAATTAACTTCAATTAACTGAATCAAATCCGCATTTGGTGTGACCATTCTTTGCATTTAAAGGAGCTTTTATGCACTTGAGAATAGTTTTTCAGGTAGCTTTGCAGATGGGTCTTTTTAAAGCATTTTGGAGACGTTCCGACAGTTCTTAATGAATGCAATTATTAATCTCTTTTTGTTTGTCAGGTTCTTATTGCAGTTGGTGGGGGTGTTGCTGGATGATATCGCCACTAAGCAAGTGAAAGTTGACATGAGCGAGCAGCAGCACACATTCTACTGTCAGCAGCTGGGCACACTGCTCATGTGTTTGATCCACATTTTCAAATCAGGTAACCCACATCTCACGCCTCATCTCATAGTTTCAGGGTGTCAGGGTGTAAGAACCAAAAACTGAGCCTTTTACTAGTTCAGCAAACGGTTCTCAGAAAATTCCCATTTCCTCTAAACTTTCCAGGAATGTTCCGGCGGATCACGGCAGCGGGCAGCAGGCTGCTGAAGGCAGAGGGAGGCGAAGGGGGTAGTTTTTATACCTTGGAGGGTTTGAACAGCCTGGTGCTCCAGCTCATCACTACCCACCCGTCACTGGTCCTGCTCTGGTGTCAGGTCCTTCTCATCATCAACTACACCAACTACACCTGGTGGTCCGAGGTGCATCAGACACCCAGGTCAGACTACGTGCTAGCAGCCTAATGAGAAAGGCTGTT
>JAUYWG010000031.1:9045668-9059769 GCA_034779775.1 Enteromius afrohamiltoni | reverse complement strand
TTATCCAGCTGTTACAACCAGTCTAAGCCAAATGTTTGGTAATTTTTCAAGTAAATTGAAGGCCAATTTGTTTTTGCCCTTACAAACAGCAATGGGTTGTGAGTTATTAATTGATGCTTGAAATTGCTCTTTGTAGGAGCCTGCGGTTGGTCTGTTTGATGTTTGTTGAAATATGTTACTTTTCTTTTACGCAACTTGTTTTTTGCTTTATCACTCCATCAGGAGGCACAGTCTGTCCAGCACTAAGCTGCTGAGCCCACACTCATCTGGAGAGGAGGAGCGGCCTGAGGGGAAGCTGGCTATGTGTAACAGAGAGATTGTCCGACGGGGAGCACTTATCCTCTTCTGTGACTACGTGGTGAGATTTCTTAAGCAACATGTGCCCTTTTTTTAAAACGATGCCAAGAGCTTTATAAGATAATACTTTTTGTGCACAAAGAAAACAATATAATGGCTATTTAACTATTAGTCTCCTCTGCTTTACCCTATAGTGCCAATTTGGAGAGTATCACATAAGTAAACAATGTATGCAATGTACATATGTGGATACATTGTTTACATTCAGATCAAAACATTGCATGTTGTTTACGCATGTGATACTCTCCAAAATGGTGCTACAGGATGTAGCAGAAAAGATGAATTGTTGAATAAAGTCACTTTTTTCAGATGGGGTTTTGTGCACAAATGGTGATCTTGTAGCTTTGTAAAATTACGGTATAATTTTCATTTTATCCCTTTAAACTGAGTGTACCTCAAAATCTCTCAAAGTTGGCTAATCTGCTCACGGTTTGCAAAGCTTACCATTCATCATATTTCTAATAAAATAAATTATACATTCTTCTTCCTTCATAGTGTCAAAACCTGCATGATTCTGAGCATCTGACGTGGCTGACAGTGAATCACGTGAGCGATCTGATCAGTCTTTCCCATGAGCCTCCAGTGCAGGATCTCATCAGTGCTGTGCACCGAAATTCTGCCGCCAGCGGGCTCTTCATACAGGCCATACAATCACGCTGTGACAACCTTTCTACTGTATGTATATACATATGCACTGCATCTTCTTTAAGTTCATGCTTGAAGTTCATACTTTGATGATCTTTTCTGTTACTTGCATATGAAATGTGTAAATGTCCAGCCGGTAATGCTGAAGAAGACCCTGCAGTGTCTGGAGGGCATTCATCTAAGTCAGTCTGGGGCTCTGCTCATGCTATACGTGGACAAGCTTCTCAACACGCCGTTCCGTGTGCTGGCTCGCATGGTGGACACACTTGCCTGCAGACGTGTGGAGATGCTGCTTGCTGAGACCCTGCAGGTAAAACACACACACATACTCATTACCAGCTTATTTCACTGTCTGTGCCATTTGTTGTAATGTACTATATAATGCAATAAAACTACATTTATTGCAAATTAAAGACACAATTAAAATACTACTACTACTACTACAAAAAAATCAATTATAGTTAAAATTGAAAAAATTACATTTTTAAACAGGATTTTCAAGACAATGAGAAACCTGGTTTATAAAATTCATTTTGTTGAGAAAAACAAATTAAAATAAGAAATAAAATGTAAGTTTAGCCTTTGGAAGTGTGCTGAGGTCCCCTAGTGGGCCCTGGATTGCTAGTTGGAATCAAATGCGCTAAATAATTATTGAGGATTGTGTTTTCTCCTCCTACTGTAGAATAGTATCGCTCAGCTGCCACTGGAGGAGCTGGACAGGATTCAGCAGTACTTGCAGACCAGTGGCCTTGCACAAAGGTAAGGCACATCAGCATGTTTTGTTGCTGTTGCTAAGAATATCTCCCAACCCTGATCTTCACAGTATCTTTTTTTTTCTTACGTCAGGCATCAGCGGTTCTACTCCCTGTTGGACAGGTTCAGAGTCACTATAGCTGAAGATACCTCAAGCCCTGTTGCCCCCATTTCCTCACACCCACTGGATGGGGACCCGCCCCCTCCCCCTGAAAATGTGGAACCTAATAAAGTATAACTTACAATAGTGCTTTCTAAGTGAAATTAGCTGAAAGCTTCTTGGCAAAAGCATATTAATTTCATTGTGCGTGTTACAGGAGTGGTATGTTGCTCTGGTGAAATCTCAGTGTTGTTTGAGAGGTGAAGGAGCTCTATATGAAACTACAGAGCTGCTGACAAAACTTCCTCAATCTGACCTAAACGCAATCATGACCTGCAAGGTAAAGAACAAATGCATGCATATCTCTCAATTTATAACACAAACGGACAGTGAAGTTGTGCTGCTGTATTTGCAGGACTTCAACCTGTGTCTTCTGGCATCATGTCTGAGTGTTGGGGTACAGAGGGTGTGTAAGGATCATGGGACGGTTTTATTTGACACCGCTCAACAGGTGGCCTTCGAGCGATTGGCTGGTGTCGTAGAGCTCCTCCCCTCCCCTCATGAGCCCCTCCTGCCGTCCTCCAAAACCTGTGCAGACTATTGGCAGAAGCTTAATCAAGTCTACAGTGAGTCCAAATCAGAATTAAACACATTTTCTCCAAACAATATGCATACTCATACACTAAAAATTAATTTGTTTTGCTAATTCAAGGGCTTTGGTGGTCAGTTAATATATATATATATATTTTCGCTTGAAGTTAATACTTCAATAATCGAATGAGTGTATTAATAGTAATTGAATAAAAATAGAATAATTGTACATTTGTTTTAATTCATTATTAGCTAAATAACCACCATATTTGCTCCTGTACATTAGGTGGCGTCGATCAACTTGCAAATATGTACAATACTGTAATCAAGGCAAAGGCACACTTTGTTTAACATTGCCGTGGTCGCTGCAAAATCCCCATCTTTATGTTTCTGTTATCTCATTGTTTAGATGACTTAATTATTATTATGATTCCAACATGGTGAAAATAGTAATAATAAAAAATGAGTAGGTGTGTCTAAACTTTCGTAGGTGTAAGTGCATAGGAATTATCCTTTGTGGCAAATTCTGCACATTATAGTAAAGTGGTAATGAAATCACTCTCTCATTGCGTGTTTATGTGTGTGGTTGCAGGTGAGCCTGGGTTTTATCAGACAGTGTTGAGTCTGTGTGGCGTGTTGAGTCAGTATCTGCTGTCTCTGTCCAAACTGCCATCTTCACTGCACCTTCTCAAAGACAGAGAGACACTCATTACCACCTTCAGCACCCTCGCCATAGAGGTAAAACTTATGCATCCTTTCCAAATGGGAGGATTTTATATGGGAAATTCTAATGGTTGACCAATATGGGTTATTAAATGGCCAAGAGCGGCATCTGGCTGCTATATATTATTTTAAAAAATAAGGGGTGGAATATTTAAGTTCATCCATCAGAAAGCTCAGCTCCATGGGATTAATAAAGGCCTCCTGAAGTAAAGCTGTGTTTTTTTGTACGAAGAAAATCCATATTGGATTCTGTGATTTCTGTTTTCCGTGTTGCAGAAATCATGGAGCTATATAAATAAAGGCACGCAACTCATATTTCTTTTTTGTCTCTGTAGGTGGTGGTTTGGCGTTTGCTGCAGGATCAGCTGCCTCTGAGTGTGGACATTCAGATGAGTCTGTCGTGTCTGTGTCTGGCTCTCCAGCAGCCGGCGGTGTGGACACACTTTGCCTCCCACACCTACCTTACACACACCTGCTCCATCATTTACTGTATACAGCTCCTCATCCATGCAGGTGTGTGTTAAGAAAATCTGTAAAACACAGAACCTACTAAATCCTTATCAAAGTGCTATCAATTAAAATTTATATTCATTTTGTGATTGTAATGCGTTATTTAGTTGCTGTTGGTCCTGGTGACCAGCTTCTGAGGCCAGAGCGGAAAACATCAGATCAGTCAGAAGACGAGTTAGACTCTGCAGACAGTAAGTTGAGAGATACATGTTACACACTGATCCATGATGATCACAACAAATGTTAATCTCGCTGCTTGATTATTTATTTTTATTTTTTTTTGTAGAACAACTTGAATGGAAGTGTTGTGAGATCATGGCTGAGCTGGTTGAAGGTCTACAGAGTGTGCTGGCTCTGGGTCACCATAGAAACAAGAACATCCCAGCATTCCTTACACCGACCCTACGGAATGTCATTATCAGCCTGGCCAGGCTGCCCATTGTGAACAGCTATACCCGAATCCCACCACTGGTGAGAGAGTGTTAATGCATTCAGTGTGTGTATGAGTGTTTAGAAGTGTATGAAACTATTGATGTGTTTGATTGAACAGGTCTGGAAGCTGGGCTGGTCCCCCAGGCCGAGTGGAGAATTTGGCACAGCATTACTTGAGATCCCTGTAGAGTTCCTGCAAGAGAAAGACGTCTTCAGAGAGTTCCTCTACCGCATTAATACTCTAGGTATGAGAGACTAGTCTCTTTAAAAGTGGTTCTGAAATGCAATTTTATTTGATTCATAGAATCCTTGATTTCTTCACTTTTAAAAAAACTTCTATATTAACAGATGGTCTTCTTACAATCTGTCATGTTGATGTCAAACGTGTAGTCTTTTTTTGTATATATGTATGTGTATGTGTATGTATATGTATATATGTGTGTATATATATATATATATATATATATATATATGATTATCAGTTAATTGTTTGTTTTGTCTTGCAGGCTGGAGCAGTCGGACACAGTTTGAGGAGACGTGGGCCACTCTGTTGGGAGTGCTGGTCACTCAGCCAATCACGATGGACCAAGAAGAGGAAACCCAGCAAGAGGTAAATCATTCAACTTCTGCCAAAAAACTCATCCAGGTTTTGGATACTGTGAGTGATAGATAAGACCGTGTCTGTTTGTGCCACAGGAGGATATGGAGAGGACTCAGATAAATGTACTGGCGGTTCAGGCCATCACCTCTCTGGTGCTGAGTGCCATGACTCTGCCAACAGCAGGAAATCCAGCCGTCAGTTGCCCTGAACAGCAACCCCGCAACAAAATCCTCAAAGCACTGGACACAAGGTTTGTATATATTTATTTCATACATCTTTTGGGCCTCTAGACGTAGATGTGGATCATACATATTATGCATGTATTTTGTAGGTTTGGTCGTAAGCTGAGTGTGATTAGAGGCATGGTTGAGCGTGAGATTCAAGCTATGGTGTCAAAGAGAGACAACATCGCCACACATTTCCCCTATCAGGCCTGGGACCCCGTGCCATCCTTATCATCCTCAACGGCAGGTCAGTGGTCAGCCAAAAGATCCTCTTGCTTTATGTGTGCACAGTCTCTTTTCATATTTGTGACCTTTGTGCGTGTGTGTGTGTATCTGCAATATTCAGGCACCCTCATCAGCCATGAGAAACTCCTGCTTCAGATTAACACGGAGAGGGAGATTGGCAACATGGACTACAAACTGGGTCAAGTCAGTAAACAGACTGCTCTGCAAACCTTGATTTTATTAACATATTTGATTCATGCTCATTCTATTAAGAGTTTACACTCTTTCACTTCACACAATCACTGTTACAAAGTAATACTAGAAGTTGGTGTATAATATTGAACTGGGTTTTTTTTTTAGCTTGTTACCCTGCAAAATATAGGGAATGTATGCCAACTGTTTTTTTCTGTTATACAGTAGATTTTATTATTCATTTTAAAGGCATTATCTATGCCTTTCAGAATATGGTATTCAGCTTCAGGCTCCTCATTACTTACAATATATACTGTATACTTTGCAGGTGTCAATTCACTCAGTGTGGTTGGGAAATAACATCACCCCTCTGAGGGAGGAGGAATGGGGTGAAGATGAGGAAGATGAAGCAGATGCTCCAGCACCTTCCTCACCACCGTTATCACCAATCAACTCCAGGTCAGACTTGCAAAGTTGCAAGCAGGACAGATCTTTGAAACCAGCATATTCCAGACTTTACACTCTGCATTGTCTGTCTTCTCGTCCTGTCCAGGAAGCACCGTGCTGGGGTTGACATCCATTCCTGCTCTCAGTTCCTTCTGGAGCTCTACAGTCAGTGGATCCTCCCTGGCAGCCCCAGTAGCAAGAAGACTCCTGTTGTGCTCCTCAGTGAGGTGGTCAGATCGGTGAGTCAATTTATTAGTCTTTTTGATGTATAGTAGGGCTGGGTCTGGACCATAAATCTCAAAATATTTTTCTAATTTTGTCAATAATTAAGATTTTTCTTTTTCTGTTTGTACACACACACACACACACAAAGTTAAAATGGTGTGATGTTGGTAGATTTGAAATGTCCACACGCTGGGACTCAAACTTGGGATGCCTGAAGCACAACAACGTTATTTGTCGCCGCACTGCTTACAAGGCTGTTGGCGCCAACCGAAATTGACTTGTTAAAATCTAGATGTATTGCCACTTAATGCGTTTTACTAAAACTTAAAAATCAACTAAAAACATTTTTATATTAACACAAAAAGTGCTATTTTGATTTTAAAAAAATTGAAGTATCATCTAGCAGTGAAACTTGCATACTGTGTTTAATGTTTTAAACATTGAATGAGATAAATGTAGCTAGAATTTACAGAAAGTTTTGCTACATGTCATGAACTTACCAGTCGGTAGTAATTTTGTTGCGTTCCACAAAGCTAAAGTTTACAAAACCAGTCATAATGTAAATGAGTCTGTTAATTGCTCTGTTTCGTCAAGTACATCATTTATTTTATATAGACTGATTCAGACTAATAACTTTGTGAGTTGTTTTGTGATTCTTTATAAGAACTGGGTCACAGGAGTAATTTGTTCATGAATCAGACTATATTAGTCATACTGTGTATTTGTTTAGTGATTCAATAGACATATTACAACATGTGTTGCCCAGCAGAGTAAATAAACATTAGATACTTTGAATATTGTGTTTTAACAGTCTACACATTGAAATGTTCTTCTATACACTTATCACTGCTTTTCCCATACAGTTGACACATATCCCTTTTTTGTCTCTCTGCGTCTTCCAGCTGCTGGCAGTGTCTGATCTCTTTACCGAGAGGAATCAGTTTGATATGATGTTCTCCACTCTGACTGAGCTCCAGAAAGTTCATCCACCAGAAGATGAGATTCTCAACCAGTACCTCGTGCCAGCTATCTGTAAAGCAGCCGCAGTGCTTGGCATGGTGAGCGTGTACATGCACTGATGCAGCAGCTATAAACAAATGCAGTTACAGATAGTTAACAGTCTGGACTAATGTATTTGTGTCAGGACAAAGCCATTGCAGAGCCAGTGTGCCGTCTGTTGGAGAGCACCTTGCGCAGCACTCATCTGCCCAGTCGTATTGGTGCTCTTCACGGCGTTCTGTATGTGCTGGAGTGCGACCTACTGGACGATACAGCACGCCAGCTTATACCTACCGTCAGTGAATACCTGCTCTCTAACCTTAAAGCTATAGCACAGTGAGTAACACTACAAACTGACTGCATACAGTACACACACTTCACGCTCTTGCCTTTGCTGAGATTGAATTAATTGAATCTTCCTATTACCAGCCTTAAACTTTAACCTAATCATTAGCGTTACACTAACTCTTAACATTTGCTGATCTATTTAAGAGAATACGGGATGAGAGGTTAACGGCTTGCGTCCTGCATTGGATGAAAGACTTCATACTGTTAGCGTCTCTCTCTTAAGAGGTTATGCCCCATGCAGGCAAAGCTAATGCCAAAGTCTCTGTGGCATGCTGGGAGACTCAATAATAGGTTCACACTGGCAATTACAACACACGCCTGCACGCTGCATGGTCATCAGCTCCTCATTAGCTGTAATGTATGGTGTCTTACTGAGATCTGAGATCCCTCATTAAAGACCAGGACTAGAATTAGCATTGGATAGCCTCGCTGAAAATAGATGAGTGTGCTTATGCCTAACACTGTGTTGGTGTGTGTCTCTCAGATGTGTCAATCTACACAATCAGCAGCATGTGCTGGTGATGTGCGCGGTGGCCTTCTACATGATGGAGAACTACCCCCTCGATGTAGGGTCTGAGTTCAACGCTGGGATTATTCAGGTGTGGTTGAACTATCCCTTTGAATTTAATTGAATTTCTTAGAAATGTTGTTGTGTGGTAAAATGTTTTGTTATTCATGAAACATCGCTGATCCTTTTCTCTCTATTCTTTACCTTTTCTACATTTCCAGATATGCTGTATGATGCTGTCTGCTAGTGAGGAGGCCACACCGTCCATAATCTACCACTGCATTCTGCGAGGTCTGGAGCGGTTACTTCTGTCTGAGCAGCTGTCACGCATGGACGCAGAGACGCTAGTCAAGCTGAGCGTTGAACGTGTGAACATGCCCAGCCCACACCGTGCCATGGCTGCCCTGGGTCTCATGCTCACCTGCATGTACACAGGTGTGGCTGGAGAGGAAGGCAGGACACATTTCAGCTTCATCTTTAATACTTACCCACCCTATTAACGCCCAATAGCCATAAGAACAGACTCACCTTAGATGCTAACCCTACTAACAGAGCACACAGTAGCCCAGTCCTCAGTATGAATTCAACAAGAAAATGTTTGCGACAGGATGTTTAATTTTGTTTCTGTGAAAGTGAAAACGCTAAATGAGAATACCAAAATTTTAATTAATGTTAAAATCTAGGTTTGTATAGAAATCTAGTTTTTACCCGAGTTGATCCATTCTGGAGCGGCTCCTCTTACTGGTGGCCATAATTTTACTCGACAGGGAAGGAGAAGGGAAGTCCTGGGCACCCTGCTGATGCAGACCCCACAGCTCCTGACAGCGAATCCGTTATTGTCGCGATGGAGCGTGTATCCGTCCTGTTTGACAGGTATTTTTTTTTTTTTTTTAAAGAAACTTGCCCTAGCTAAAAGCATTTTTTTGGTATTAAGCTAATTCATCTTTGAAAAACTGTTGCTGCAGGATTCGCAAAGGCTTTCCAAGCGAGGCACGAGTGGTAGCCCGGATCCTTCCTCAGTTCTTGGATGACTTTTTCCCTCTGCAGGACGTCATGAACAAAGTCATTGGGGAGTTCTTGTCCAATCAGCAGCCTTACCCACAGTTCATGGCTACAGTGGTATACAAGGCAAGTTCCACTTTTTGGGTGCTTAATTTTTTCGATATAGATTTTTTTTACATAAAGAGTTCACCCATCAATAAATAAATTACTCGCCCTCATGTTGTTCCAAACAGCATTGGGCAAAGATAGTGGGCATACCGAAGGTCTTATAGGTACTGCTAGATACCGATGGCAAAATTTTGTATATCGGTGGAATTTCCGATACTAGTAGTAGAATTGGAACTACCCTAGAAAATTCACTGAACATGTGTTTGCATTTTTTGTCTTAGAATTAAGTCATAATTACCCACCCTCATGTCACTCCAAACCTGTATGATGTCCTTTTTTCTTTGAAACATAAAATGATATTTCAAATTTTTTTGAAATCTAATAAAACATCTTCTACAGGTATTTCAGACGCTTCACGCAACTGGGCAGTCCTCCATGGTTCGTGATTGGGTCCTACTCTCACTGTCGAACTTCACACAGAGGACGCCTGTCGCCATGGCAATGTGGAGTCTGTCTTGTTTCTTTGTCAGTGCTTCAACCAGCCAGTGGATCTCTGCCCTGTATCCTTAAACACATTTTAGTTATTGCACCCAATGTATTGTTGACATCCCACTTGCTATTCCATACTTAATTTTTTCCCCACTTCTTCCTTGTTTTCCTTAATGTCTTCCATTTAGCCTGCCGCATGTCATCAGTCGCATGGGAAAGTCTGACACAGTGGACATTAGCCTCTTTTGTCTGGTAGCTATGGATTTCTACCGACACCAAATCGACGAGGAGTTAGACCGCAGGGCCTTCCAGTCAGTCTTTGAGATGGTGGCTTCACCTGGTAGTCCGTATTACCAGTTACTTTGCTGTTTGCAGAGCATTCACCAAGACACGCCACTATAATACAAAAAAACATAATGTATCATTAAGATCTCATCTGCATCAAATTAGGCAATACCCGAGCAGAAGACATCACACTTATCAGAACGTTACACACCAGGATGCATGGCAACAAAAAATAATTGTCTCTGATTGGATGTATGGAGCTGTAACGGTAACGTTATACACCAGAGGACATTGCCCCAAGTAGTTCATAGTTATTAGAGGCAGTGGGACCAATCCAAGCTGGGCTGCACAGCCATTCAAGTATGTGGCCACAAAAACCACAGCGCACCAGAATCTGTAATTAAAAAGAGAAAAGCTACCATCAGAATATTTGACTGGTTTCACAGTATGTCACTTAACGTCTTATAAGTCTATATGGATGCAAGCTTGTCTTCTCTATATTTTGTATATATAAATGCTCCTCATCTTGTATCAAAGAATGTTACTGTGGCAAAACTGTGAGGCTGGTCACAAAGGTAATTTGTCAGAACTGACAATGTGTTTCCATCATTCGTAACGTTATATTCTAATATAGATATTTTTCAGCTATAAACGGACTAAAGAACATATTGTAGTGAATGCTCTTAAAAACATGATGCAAACACTATTAAAGTATCTCCTGCACTTCCGGAATTCAGCAGATCCAAGATCAGATCTTTTAGTCCGCAGACCTGGAGTTCAGCTACTCCAAGTTAATTACTGTCCAAACGTGCTAAAATCAACAAATCTGGGTATTTTATACAATGTGTCATCTATACCCTGACAGTCCATACTCTCCAAAAGATGCTCACTTTCATACACTCACGACATACTCAGTTTAAAATCAGTCCTTTTGCATGGGCGACGCATTGCTTTGCTCTGTGTTTGCTAGCACTTGAAGCGAAAATAGATTGTAAATTGAATTTGTATATCCCCTCTAATGTGGGAGAGGGTGTGTATGACTATTGGTATAAGATTTTTGTGTATTTAAATGTAAAATGTGTTTGACTTACTAAGAGGGGTAAATTGCCTGGAACAAAGTTTATTTTTCCTCTTTAAATTTGGTTGTCTATATTTGTTGTTTTTAAGTTGAAACTTTTTTTTTTTTTTTTTTTAAGACTGAGAAAAAAACATCACAAATGTGAATCTTAAGTCCTTTTGTATGGACAGGGTTTAAAGTAGCCATAGCAGTTAGCGAAGAGAAGATTTTAGATGACGGTTTATGCTCAAATCTACATACTGTGTCCCTTGAAACACATCTTTAGTTTTTTGTTAAATTTCTTTTAAAAGCTCAGGACGAAAGATATGATTATTGATCTAGTGTAATGACTGGAAGTATGTATTTTAATCTATAGAGTGTTTACATCAATGTACAATTTGTGTAAAAGAAATACTATTTGTGATTAAATGAATAAACTGTGGTGCATGACAACACCTATCGGTGGACATGATATGGTGTAAAGAGTAAGGCTGTTGTAACCAAATGTGCGCAATAACCCAACCTTTCATTTTTGAGAGACTAAAAAACAATAATGTATCTCCGATGGCATAGAAACTTTCACTGTAAATATAAGTCTGCCTGAGAAGATGTATATTAACTTAAAGCATGCTTTAATATTGAGTTTTATGTAATGACAGCAACATTTGAAATGAGGTGACTTGTGTTTGTAGGTCAGCTAAGCCTGTTTAAATTGCATGACCATAACTACCAATGAAAGATGAATTTGTCAAATAACATGATTCATGGCATGCTTCCATGGAGACAATAATCTGTCTAGTATATGTTTATTATGATTCAATGAAACATTTGCCTGGTGAAGCAGAACATATACATAGCAATTAATAGTTGATATTTTCACTGCTCAGTGAAAAGCCTTTTCTGAAATGTATCGTCAGATTCACCTTAAATATTGCCCCAAATCTACATACTTTGTCCTTTGAAACACAGCTTTATCAGCTTTGAAGATATTTAAATCTCAATTTTGTTTGGCTAAATAAAACAGTAAGGGGTCACATACAGCTAAAACATGAATGCCTTTCATAAAGATCACTCATCCTCTATAGTTTTTGCTGACGGGAAGGGAATGAAGGGAAGAATCCTGACTGGTAAATGCCACTCGCCTTGAATAATATTGGTTTTTTTTTCTGTCAAATTTAGAATCTTTTTTTTTTAGATCTAAAATCAGTGTTTACTTCAGCTTGTTTTATCTGAGATGAAGCACATGAAGTTAAAATATAGCTGCAGCAGCAGTATGTCCACAATACAGTGCCATGATGGTCAAGCACCGGAGCTTTATTTATTTATTTTTTTAAAGAAACCTTTTTCCTTTTTAGATGTTTAATTAGATAATTTATGCAAACTATAGCTGGTAAAAAGGACAAAAAATTTGGATTGTTTAATGACATAAATCATACTATAATATAGAAATCTAATAAAAGAAGCAAAATGTTGAGTTTGTTTAATTGAATTTTTCATTTATCACATATCGTGTGGCTTATCAAATCCAGTCTGTTAATTATTGTTAACTTCATTTTACACCGAATATGATTTTTAAGGGGCAGACATGAGAAACGCTGTTCATTTTTTATTATCATTAAAATTTTTCTAATGTGACAGTTGGGTATTTGATATGCACGTTAGATTTCAAATAGAATATGACCCTTAAAATTAGTTGAAGAGCCCAGAGTAATTTTTTTTTCATTTTTTTTAAATTTTTTTTTTATTTTTTACATTCACCAATATGCTTTCAAATTTTTTACTCCAATGTTTATGTTGGTAATCCAAATAGAGGATTCGAAGCCCAAGGCTCATGTGGGTGAAATTCAATTTTAAATTTATGTTTATGTCTGTTTAACAGCAGCAGCTAATTATTAACTAAATTATTTGCTTCTAATAATCTAAAAAAAACAACAACAACAAACAACAACAAAAAAACATCTCTTGATTATCCCATCTTTTATGTGTTATTGAAACTTGGATGGAAATATCTGTCACTTTCTACAGACCTACCAGAAGAACAAGAATAATTGTTAAATTACTTTAAATGGTTCTAGTGTGAACCTGGCAGGGTAACGTTATATGTCGTAAAACCATTGAAATAAATTAAAAACCACATCTATATAACACTGAGGATGAACTGAATTATAGCCCTAAATCCTATGTCACGTAAAGAAAAACCCCTTTACCGGTGCTGTCCTTAAAGAAGAAAAGAAAAAAACCTGAGTTGTAGTTTCCTCCTCCTCCTGCTTCTGCTGTCCACACACCAGCTGCCCTCTCCTTTTGTTTACTCCTTATGCAGCACTAAGGTTACCATGTCATTAAACTTCACATCAGGTTGGGACACATCCATCACAAGTAAGAGCCTTTAATTACCTAATATATAACTATGATCTATAACTCAGTATTATATGTACTGTAATGCAACGATTTTTTATTTCTTTCTCTCAGGAAAGTTTTTGGGAAGTGGCGGCTAATGTTAGCAATGTAGCCTTGGAAAATTCTTTTACTTTCTGCTTGTATTAAAAGTTTAGGTACATGATACTGTTATTTAACTGCATGCTGACCTATATTAGGTTGTCTTTTTATAGCTTTTTAGGAGTTGTGTCTCAATATATGTTATTCTAGTCAGTATCTTGCTGCTGATGCCGATAATTCAATACCGTTAGATGTTACTCACTGCCCAGCTGTTCTTCGCGAAAACCAACACCGAGGCAGCTCGGCTCTCTATCCATATTAAATATTAAATTCATCTGGAAAGTAGTAAGAATTAAGATTTGTACGGTGGTGTTTTAATTTCGGTCGTTTTTCTCTCGTGTTGAGTTGGACACCTGTAGCATAACTTTTGTGGTCAGTTGGCAAGTCTCCGTCAAACTGGGTTTGGGTCGTTGTGGAGATGATTGACAGCCGTGGAAACCAATGAGCGAGGAGAAATGTCCAGAGACAGTTCCATTGTCATGGTTACACATGTTGACGCGTGGGCATTCCAACAATGGGAAAAAGAAGGTGGGACCGATAGCAAGAGTGGATGAGTCTTCTTCGCATCTGTAACTTTAAGAAAGTCTTTTAGGAAACTAAGCAAAGGTTATTGATGACATACACTTTTACATTTGTGAGTTTGTGTATTCTGGCAGTGCACTATCCTATCAGTTTCATGTTCGTTATTACGGAACGCTAACTCCACGCCACTTTTCAAAAACACTGTCCCCCGCCTTTAAAACGCATATCGCATATATCCGTTTGCTTATGAATGTCCTGTAAG
>JAUYWG010000031.1:8960722-9026259 GCA_034779775.1 Enteromius afrohamiltoni | reverse complement strand
TATTAACTATGTGTTTTATATATATATCTATATATATATATATATATATATATATATAAGTGTTAGACTATCACATTATATCCTTGATTTCTTCTTATTGTTTTTCTTTAATCTTCCATTAACATTCAAAGATGGGATGTTGCATATCTTTGATACCTCGCTAAGCTCACATAAGCTTCACTGCTCTGGGTTCAAGTAAGAGAGATTGACCGTTAAAGCTTTTATGCCCACTGGGAACAGGCAGAGAGGACAGTCATGAGAACCAACAGGAATGTGGATCTGCATTCAAATGACTTGAGATTTGACTCAGTATTATGCATAGGTTTTCTCTTAAGTGCACCAGGACTTCCCCTGATTCAGAGAGTTAATCCCCGTCTGAAATGTGTACCACAGCCCTGGAGTGGAGATCTGGGCTAAGCCATGCATTTAAATATGAACCTGCAGAACTGTCAGAGGTGACCTGAAACACTGTCAAAATGCTGTTCACTGCTCAAACTCTCCAAACTTTAACACTGTCTTCAACAAATATAAAATGAGCCGATTAACTTCTTCAAAGAACTTAAATTTTATTATTTATATTTATTTGTAAAATTGAGAATACATTTTATTTTTATTTTTTTTGCCTCATATAGAGATCACGATTTTCCCATGATTCTGAAATAAACAAAATAACGTGTGACAAAAACATATCGTTGTAGTCTACTTAAAAGTGTTTAATTAAATGGAATAAATTGTTATACAATTTTATATATGCATTTAAAATATATTTAATTCCATGTTTTACTATTAAAATGACGAAAAAGTGGTTTGAAACACATTACATGCTTCACTTGTTTCATTACTGGATAAATCTATATTTTTGAACAAATCTCTTGAATGAATGATTCAATGACAAATACTTTTTGTCAAACTTCATGCTAGTTTTCAAACGGGATTTGCTATATTTTGATCACTACCATAGACATATTTTTTTAAAATCTAAACTTTACAAAAAAGTTTGCGATAAAGGGTATCATTTCCCTGTCAATCAGAGGTTTTGTCCTAACCAGCCGCAACAACGACACGTTAGATTTCTAATTTACCAGTACTTCCTATTTCTACATGTCTAATATGAGTTTAAATATAATTTTGTGTGACCTTATATCCAAACTGAAAGCAACAACAGTTTACCTCAGATCTTGAAAATAAATGAAAGCAAAGATTAATTGTGTTAATTGCATTCACCCAGTATGTACATTTAATGATGTTAAAAAGCTTATGAATTAGATTAGAAACATCCATTCTGCTTGTCACTTGAATTGGACAAAAATAATACTTTTTAGTTACAAATACTGTTTGTGAAGCTGTTTCTTGCCCAAACACGGTAACTATGTGTCTCTAGTTTTGTTGCTCTTTTTCAGCGGCAGTGCGATCTTTTTCGGCTTGATTTTTCAAAGTTTTTATAGACACGGGTGAATCGTTCTCATTTATTGATGGGATCACATGGGTGTTTGAATCTAGATTGCAATCTTATAATGATTAATTGTACAGCTCTACCAAATACCAGTGTTCCATTTTTATAGTTGATTTCACATTTTAAATATTTATATCAATTAAATGAGGCCAGAGTTTTTAAGGGGGTCGGTTTGTGATGGGTACTTAATAAAAGTTAAAATAAAACAAAACAGCCCACACAAAATACTAAAAATAAAGCTCCCAAACCCCCCCTTAATATCTTTCACCACCAGCCAAAAAGTATAATTTTAATGGTCCCCTAATATTTGTGTTCTCTGAAAAATGTCTGCCAAGTATTTTCAAGATCTTTCTTTTTCACCCTTTTACTCAGGAAATTGCCAATCGCGTTGAGCTCATGAGGTTTGTATCAAACACTGCCTTTGTACCTCCAGCTCTGGGATATTTTTATTACTTTCTCCCTCTGTACTGATGCAACCTGTTCCAGAACCTGCCTTTCATTAATGTCCCCTCTCATGGTCATTCACCATACGTCACTCTCCAACTTTCCTCCAAAAACACGCCTTTCAGCAGTACGATCCAGAGGCCTGTCTGTCCATCCCAGCACCAAGAATCTCAGTGGAGCTTTGCTGCTGTGTTTTTAGACGTTGGGAAATTAAGACAGATGCTTATTTGAAGTGGCAGCGCAGGGCTGTGCCGTTGGAGGCCCGGAGTGAGTGCTTTCTTTTGTCTTGAATGGAGGATTTATTGAAGTTGTGGCAGAGCCAGGGATGGTGAAGCGGTTGAGTAAGCATTTCTTGATTCCTCTAAGTGAGAAGATCACCGAGAGGAAAGTCTGACATCTGTTTTTATAGTTACTACACAGGTCAAGGAACAGGAGAATCCCATCGCTTTCTTCTCCAGCTGAATTTCTCGCTCCCTGCATGGGTGTTTTTTACAGAGAGTTGAGGTTGGTGTAGTAACAGCACAGAATCAGAAGGGAACTTCCTCGATGGTAAGACTGAGTGTCTGTGTTGCGCTCAGAGAGCATGTCAGCTCTTGCTCTGGAGGAATGAAGTGAGCGCAGTCTATGCGTAAGAGCGGGATGGATTCGCCAGTAAGAGCACTGGATCTCTACATGTTAGGATCTGTGTCGTATGAATGGACACCCATCCGAAAAAGACCATGAGTCTCAAAAAGAGACTGTCGTTTAAAAGGGTCTGCTACCTTCACACGGTGAGTTGGATCTGCAAGTGATGGAAAGTTTCTCTTTTTCTGTCTACTGTCTCTTATGTGTCTAGACGTAGTCTGAGTTGTTGTAAAACGTATCTTTTGTTAGCCCCCATTCAATAGCTCTGTAAACATGCTGTCTGAAAGGGGGGAGAGACTGAACACACCTGGATTACTAGCTCTGTCTGTTTCACTGAAACTGTCTCCTTGACAAACGTGTGTGCTGACTGATTAGACATGGGTATTTTAAAACAGCCTGTCTGTCTATGCTGAAAAGTTTGTGCTGTATGTTACTGCCAAAGCAAATAGGTGAGAGTTGGATTTGGATTCATACCGCTACTCAACTTGCTCTTTCTGTGCTCGGGTATTTAGCATTCAGTGCGAGGGATTATTCATTTCAGATTTAAGTATAAACAGCAGCAACTGTTTGTCCGTTAGCTGTTAGTTCCACAGTTTCCTGGTTCTTCTCAAACCACAGTGTGTTTGGAAAAAACTTGTCTGTTACTTTTCAGACACCTAACTGGAAGGTGTGTGTATGTGGGAGGGATAGCGGTCATCAAATATGGTTTTTGACCAACATTACAGAGAACGAATAAATATATGATTTTTCAGTATAATTTTTCCACTCTTCGGTGTCACATGATCCTTCAGAAATCTTTCTAATATGCTTATTTGGTGCTCAAGAAAATATTTACTATCATCAACGCTGAAAATAGTTTGCTTAATAAAATAGTGCTGCTTAATATTTTTGTGAAAACCGTGATACATTTTTCTGTATTAAAGAAGTTCAAAAGATCGGCTTTTAATATAAATATTAATAAAAATTTTAACAGTATTGTATATGTTCCAGGTACTAGGAACTGCAGAAGTTGTACAAATTGCTCAACTTCAAATTGTACTCCCTCTGAATGTCTCGATTCATTCAGAAATGCATCACATAATACTGTAAAATCTATTACAGGTCTTGTTGACTCTAATTCTCATCTTGTAATATTCTACAATTATGCCATACTTATTTAAAGGGATAGTTCTCCCAGAAATGTATATACCCCATGATTTACTCACCCTTAAGCCATCCTAATTGTATATGACTTTTTTTAGGATGGCTGTGAATTGAGGTTGCGTTTTTTTAAGCCCAAAAAAGTGTATCCATCCATCAAAAACAGGGTTTTTATTCAATACTGATATTAATCTTAAACAAACACATCAAGTTGCCTCAGGAGGCCTTTTTAAAAACTAATATGGAGTACTTTTTATGATGAATTTGTGCACTTTTTTGGGCTTTAAAATCTTGACCACCATTCACTGACATCTCTGCAAAAAAATATATATATATATCTGCAATATATTAAAAGTCATATGCTTGTAGGATGGCTTGAGGGCGAGTAAATCATGTGGTTATTTTCATTTCTGGATGAACTAATTAATACAGGCCTGGTTTTGTGAGGTCGTATGTATATGAACATCTTGGCTTTGTGAGTGTATAGCTGTGCTTTCACACTCTGCCATGAAGTTGTCCCTGTGTTAGCTAATCCACATTTGAATATTTCACCCTTGCAAATATAGCACAGAGGTGTTGCGTGTGTGTTGTGTAAACAAACACATTTGGACAAACAACAATGGATGTTCTTTATGTTTGCATTTAGTTCTGCACCTTGTGGCCTGTGTCTTTAAAGGAGTAGTTCAGCCATAAGTGATTTGATAATATTTTCTGCTGCAGCTAAAGTACATCCACACATCTGCACATCTGGTCGTACGGATGTGAGATCACAGGCCATCCAGCTGCAAGTATATGTAAACCCTGAGGTATGTATGGATCTCTCCACAGTCTGTGCTCTGTTAGAGAATGCACAGTGGAGGGGAAGAGAAGGAAAACACATTAAGTCACACCAGGGTCATCAGACTGGGAGAGATGCTGAGATGAAAGCAAGATGTGACGGAACTGTGATGCTTTGATAACATGTATTTAAGAAATCATTTATTTTTCTTAAATATACTATCTTTAGCTGAGTAGTTAGTATGCGCTGTGCATACCTGGTTCTCAACAGTTTTGCACACAGATTTAACATTCAACATCAAGTAGTGACCTAACATGAGTGATTTTTCAATATTTTTAAGCCCTGCAGATATTAAAGCAGTATAAAGGGAAAATTCACCCTAACCTTGAAGTCCCTGCATCAGATTCTTTTTCAATTAGTTTCGTTTCCTTGTGACTTTATCGTAATATGGGCAGAATAAGAAAACTAAACAAAACCTGAATTAAGTAAACTGTTCTTTGTGGCAGACTTTTAAATGTATTGTTGGCTTTTAGTTGATTTTGTCTTGTGTTGTGTTTTGTTTTGTTTAAACTTTTTGGATGGTAGCTTAATGTTGCACACTTGAGCCTTAAAAGGGCCACTTAAAGCTATGTGCTATTTTTGACCAAAATAATATCACAGTGACTAAAGACCTAAACCACTATCAACAGAATTATCATATTGGATGTTTAAAAGACTGCTTCACAGAGCGTGCGCTTGAAGTTTTTTCATTTCTATTTATTATAGGCAACGTTTATTGTGTGTATAAGTGTCTTTGTGTTTGCAGTCTGGACTCGACTCATCATGCGGTCCAGTTTGTGGAGTTGATGAAGTAGTGGCTTATTTCCTTATTTAAGTGGCTTTTTCTTATTTGCTTCTTGTTTTCTGGATCTGTCAACAGTGATGATGAATCAAGACGTTCCTCGCTCCCTGTGATTTCTTGCACCATACATGTAGAAGAGAGACACAACACTTTCAATTACGTCATTAACACTTGGTTGTTTAGTTTGTTTCTGTAAATGCTGCATAGATAGTTTTTAAATATGTTTGTCACCATATTAATGTTTTATAAATTCAATTATTTGTGACAGGTCAGAATAATTAAGTCAGAACGACATTATCACTAGGACACAATAACGACATTAGCACTAGGTCAGGTGGTAAATACATTTTTAGATTTTGTATCAAATCAATCTTATAAATGTTACACATAGATTGTGCATCGACCATGTTACTTATAAAGCAGCTTCTATGTGCCATAGTCTTCAATGTTACATTAAGAAGACAGAAAGAAATTCGGGGTAGAAAAAGTCAGGAATGTGAGGGGTGGAGAGGTTGGAATATGGGGCTTGGAAAAGGCCACTTATATTTCAATATGTGGTTACAAGCAGCTCCACTGCCAAAAAATGCAGGGAACCCACTGAAATGAGAAGAGGAAGGAGGGAAACAGAAGGGGTTAGAGGGGGCAAGACGATGAGAGAAGAGTATGTCTGAGCGCTTTGCTTTCTCTGTGAGTCATATAATGACTTCAAGACATTTCATTCAGAAGGGTTTTGAAGAATGATCAATGTTTTGGACGTTCAGCTTCACTCCGACTCTATCTGCACTCATAGTCTTCCGAATGCTAGACTTATACCCTACTTTTTGGTTTTACGTGGTGTTTCCAGACAATTAATTGGTACATGGTCTTACCAGGTTAGAATAGAAGTAGAGCTTTACCAAAACCTCTGCAGTAACAGCACTGACAGGTTTTAAAGTTGAAGGAAGGTATAGCAAAATCTGAAATACCACAGTTGGTCGAAGATATAATACATTTTTATTAGGAAGAAAAAAAACAACACATTTAAATTACCTGTTTGATCAGTGGCTTTGTGTTATTCTAATTTGCATAAAATTGGGTTTCACTTTTTTGGACTCATGCAAATGTAAATGGATTAAAATATCTCATCCATTAGCAGGCTCTTAGTTTTACAATGAATTCAAATACATAACTGAATGAGGTATGTGAGAGATGGATCTTGGATTGACATAAATGTAAAAGATGGTTAGGTGATAAACTGTAGAGTGTGAAACTATACAAACTTTTAACACTATTGTGTTTATATAGTAAAGGTATTTAGCCTTCATCAAGCCTCAGCAGTCAATGATTTACACCTCACGGTCATCTGTGATTGGTAATATAGTTGATGTAGGGCAGTGTAGAGTGTGTCCCTGATGTCACTGGACTAATATAATGAAGTTATAGGCTGATGTCATCTTAAAAATGTTGAACAATGAGTCAAAGCCAAATTATCATTATACAGAGTTCTCCACATTCTCTGGGAACATTTTCAGTTTTTAAATGCAGTATTGAATAACATCAGGGTCAGTTAGGGCTTAAATACAAGATCACGTTGGGAAAGAAATTGCTGTATTTCCAGTATGTTTGTTTGTATAGAACGTTCAATGGAAACTCCATCCGTCTTTCTGTTTATCCATGCTGGTACCAGCTGCCAGACATGTGGTTATTTTTTTTTTATTTCTTTTCCCCATGACTGTTTCTGGATTGTGAATGACCCCCCCCCCCACCTTTCACTTTCTATTAATTGCTTGTAATAACTATTTCTAGGCCTGTATTGAATAAAAAATTTGTTGCAAGTAATAGAGCATTTCATTCAGAGAAGGCTAAGGTCATTTTTGTGCGAGTAAACAATGTGTGACTCAGTTCTTTGGAGATCACTTTATTTGAGGTGGTAATTTTAACATAGTCTGAATTCCCTGTCAGTTGTGTTTTTATATGTTAAGGCCCAGTACTTTAAATAAATATAGTTTGAATAAAAGGTTGATTTGGTATGTTTATGGTCAGTAGTGTAGTGCTCTTTGCCTTGTTTACAGAAATTCATCATAATTCAGCACATTTTCTTAAACCATTTTAATGTAAAATATGCAAAACATTTGCTGATTCATTGATTTTTATTTTTCTTAAATGGAAAGTGTTCAATACATGGGGTACAATATATTTCTTACATATGAATAACAAATAATTTATTTAAATACATATTTAAATATGTAGATGTGCATATAATTTGTGGCACATTAAAAGGATAATTGCAGGTACTAATTAGTTTGACATTCTTTTAAATTTGCCACTAGGTTTTTTCCATTTGTCCCTTATTTAAGTGACTAATTTAACTTTGTTGCTAATTTAAAACACAATACATTTTATTTTATATATTTTATAAGTCAGAATAAACATTGATGAGTATGAGTTTTTACATAAATATTGTGACTGAATGACAGTGTAACATTATTTCAACCAAATTTTGAGATTTTATTCTCCAAAACTAAATATGAAACATTGAAAGTAGACACTTTATTTGCATTTAATGTGCTTCTGTGGATATATTTTTTTTATAAGAACTTCTGTACATTTCTTCAAGTTGTTTTTAAAGAGAGTCTCTCATTTTTAAAAAAAAAAATTAAATCTTTTTGAAACATTCTAAATTATTTTAGTCATTTTTTATTAATTATAATGCATTTTCTCTGAATAAAAATATGAATGTCTTGACCCAGACCTTTTAGAAGGTGGAGAACACCATAAAGAAGTTCTAACTGTTCTCAGTCTTTTATGCATAACAGTTCTTTTTGTAGAAAAAATGTAAGTGCACGCCCTGGGATTTTCATCACTTACTGACTTTTGAGCCCACGTTTAAAGGAAATCACTCATTTGGCACCCATCCCAAACAAACACTTTACACATCCACTCACCTAAATGCCACTGTTATTACTGTAGCATGCATCATTTGACCCTGCAGTAAATGGGTTATCACTCTGAACAAATCACAGATGAAATTGATATACAAATGTAATGCAGTTAAGATTATCTTTCTTTTCTGTGATTTTGTACAAATTCTATGACTCAATATTTGTCAATAAAAAGGTTTCAGTCTCTTTCTTAATCTCTTACTAAACCGCTGAGTTACATGCTCAGGCAAATCAAAAAATTGGGTGGGGCTACTGTGTCACAGTGGGCGGGGTCAATAATATCAAGATTGCAGGAATGTACCTGATGCATCTCATTATCAGTAAGTGAGTGAGTGAGTCAGGAGGCGCTTGTGTGTGAAAGACTGTACCAGTAAAACGGGAAGAGCTGGTGTGTGTATCATGCCACCAGAGTACCCTGCTATGCTGCAGACTTCAGTGTGCGTTTGTGTTGAAGAAAGTCACTCACACATGTCTTTCTGTGTTCTCTTGCAGTCAGCGGCTGTCTCCGATGGTGGTGAGTAATTATTAACTGTTTTGATATTAAAACCTCAAATCACATCTGTACCTCTACCTGAATTTCTGTACAACTTGTTTTTTGCTATCACAGTTTCTTTCTTTGTTTTTACTTTTTGTACATTGTACTCCATGTCTTTGGGATCTATTTACCTCTACTTGTCTTTACATTACTTTCACCATCTTCTGTTCTTTTTCCTTTTTACTCCATTTCATCTCCAGTCTCATTTCTGATATCTAGTAACAGGTTCGGTGTTGTTTTTAATTCTGTGTTTTCAATGTTAATGTAGTTTATATATGTAGATCTGAAACTGATAGAGCTCTACCTAATTTAAGGAGAAAGCAAACACCATTTTGGCACTCTTTTATTTGCATGATCTCTTGATAAGATTGGCTTTCTGTTCCTTCTGCCATCTATTTCTCCATCCCCTAAATCCAGCTCTTACACAGCAGTTTTTGCTCTATAACTACTCGTTGAAAGAATATAGACTAGCATTTTAAAGTCTCTGGCTCATTTTGTGGGAGTAAACCATGTAATATGGTTCTTTTTGAGGTCAGTTGCAACATTATTTGTGATCAGTTTTCATCTGAAATCACAAATATAATCTTGTATAGTGATAAAACAAATTCTGGTGTTTCATTACATGCCTTTTTAAACATTCAGCCAAACTTCCTCTTTTTATACAAAACTATTCACGAGGAACAGCGCCAGTGATTGCACAGAAAGTAATATTATGTCTGATTCATCAGGTCAGTGAGTTACTGTTTTGGCATAAATCTCTGTATTTCAAATCCAACTGCACTAGGAGTGGACAAGCCCTGACTACTTCCCATCTCCCCCCCTCAGTGCCTCAATTAGCATGTGTGAATATGCCAGGGTTTCTGTGAATGTTTGCTTAACGTTGCCAGTCAGAGCTATAGATCTTTCAGCCTTATGCATAACAAAAGGCACGGAGTCACAAATGTATGCATGCAAAACTGTGAGGAACTTATGCTTGCGCTTTATTTTGATGTGCACTTTGGACGTTCTGTTTTCTGTAAGTAACTTTGCAACTCTCATTAGCGTATTGGTTGACTGTGAGGTGATGTTAAGGGTTTGTAGAATCATTTGACGTATTTGCATAGTTGTAGTCAAGTAAATTTCTGTAGAAGGACCATCAAAAATAAGCTTTGGCAGATACTTCTACCAATACTCTAGTGAGTGTCATTTGACATGTAGATGCATGTTGTTAGTAGGATGTTTAAGGTGGACTATTGAAAAAGTCAAGGGCTGTTTCTTTTACGATCCTGTTGTATTGTTTTTAATGTGTGTGTTTGCAAATGGGTGCATGATTGTTTGTGGCCTCATCAATTTGCCCTTCAAACTCAATGATAATGAGGAGATCGGCCCGGCTGGATCCGTGTTCAGATGCCGGGGCCGGTTTTATCCCCTAGAAACTGTTCCTGGATCAATTAACGGCATGGCAGGATGTCGTAAATCTGCCTGTGAAAGCAGAGAGGGTGAGTTAAGGACCACTTGTAATGTCAGTAACACCCATAGATCAAAGTGCAAATCTCAGCAACCTTTCATTTTCTTCATTATTCTGCCTGCTTTAAACTTGAGCTGTGCTTGTGGAGACGTCTTGGTGTGAACTTTACAGTCTGGACCTTTCATTGTGTAAGATACGTTTGGTTTACAGGACATCTGCATCTAGGGATCAGTGACATAATGCATATATTTTTTTATTCTTGGAGCAGTTGATTTATTAAAAATTAAATACAATGACTTTAATAACTTGTTTTTAATTTCTGAATTTAAATTAATTTTAATATTATTTGGGGAGCATTAAGTTGGGGTGACTGTTATCAAAAATGTCATTCTTGAAAGGAAAACTTAAGTTAACTTTAAGTTATGGCAAATATTAATTAGAAGCTAAGCAAATATCAAGTTATCCTATATTAAATAGTTGTGGAATATATCGAGTAATTTTAACTTTAGAGCAAAATGGCATTAATGCATACATGAATATTTGAAAAAGTCTTGTCAAAATCATATGATGAGGCATGCAGCAAAAAAAAATCATGATACAAGAAATTATATCAGAGGAGCTGCTCAGACCCTCATGACTATGTGTCAAGGTCAGTCTCTTAAATGATCATAATTTGCCCTATTAATCACAAGACAAAGGTTGGCCATATTATGAAATGTAATGTGGTGGGACTCCCAAAAATATATAGTTTTTTTATTATTATTATTATTATTATAATTAAAGAAAACAAGTAGATAGACAAATAATAGTGTGTGGGGTGACAGCAAAAATGTAAATAGAGAAAAAGAAATAAAAAGCAACATGAGACTTTTTTTTTTTGGTCAAAACGTTTTCTTCATTCTTACAAATAGCATGTGAGAGGTTTATCTTCAATGTTAGTTTTTTTCTTTTTTTTAGTAATTAGGATGTATATATTTTCATCATGAATACTTCTATTTTGTTATATTGCCCCTATTACAACAGAACCAGTATGCATTTTATGCAACGCCATCAAAATGAAATCATTCCATCAGTTTGTCTTGGGTTATGGTGCTTCTGGGTGTCTGTGCTGGTCCAGCATTAATATTGCAGGTTCTTGTTACCTCTACCGTCTAAGTTTCCCTTCCTCTCTCTACTTTCAATAATTTATCATCTACCCGTCCAGAGCTTTGTGCGCTGGCCACTCTATCTGTTTACCTCAATGCATTCATGTAGTCTCGTCGCTGTCTCTGTGTTGTTTAGTTAGTTTCTAGTTGCTTATGATATTTTCTGCCAGCATGTACGTTAGCTATATGGACAGTTTGATGGCTGTTCACCCTCTGCTCCGTGGCAGTGTGTGTTTGTAATGTGGGGTGATGGATGTCAAAGCCTGGCGCCCAATTGGCATGAAATACCTGGTTAAGTGGCATCACACAGGCTCATACCAGCTTTACCCAGGTAAGAGCTTGTGCTGACAGTAACCCACAGTCTACCGAGGTTCTCTCAGAGAGCCTCTTTTTAATGTATGCTGTTTTATATTCAACTGTGCTAAAGCTGTTTTTGTCTTGCATAGCCTCTCAGGGTTTTGAGGAATTTTATGTTGCTTTTGCTTTGTTCATAGTAACATGGAATATAGTCAAATGATCCTCTTTTATTTACTTTTATGCAGCTTGACAGCTCCTGTTTACTGTAAACAGTCTAAATTTCTCAAATACTCTTGTATTCCTTTGATTGAACAACGGAATGTAAATTTGCAATAATATGGGAGCGAATAAATAATGGCTATTTTTACTTTAGTTTGAAAGATTTCCTTTCAAGAAGTATTTTCTTGTAACTTTAATCGATACTATTTGATTACAAGAACTTACCAACCAATCAGAATCACCCAGAAACTAAACAAAGAGAATCTAGCTCTGACGTTTTTCGTCTATTTTATTTTTATGGTTTTGATATAGAACACCCTCCTCATTCAGGCATCAGAATTGCATAATTTTGCTCCCGTTGGGCATTCCATGATTTGAAAGAGTTGACGTTTTGAAGGGATTATTTTGTAAGATTGTCATATGCAGCTTGAGAAATGAGAAATGGAAATAACAAAATTAATTGTGAATAAAAGTAACCTTGTTGTCTGATTGTGTGTGTTTAGAGCTGAACAGTGTGGACCTGAAAGGCTGCGGCAGTGATAACAGTCTGAACAGCAATGCCAGCCTCCCCAGCGTGCAATGCCATAGACGCCACACTGAACGGCGTGTTGCATCATGGGCTGTCTGCTTCGAGCGGCTACTACAGGATCCTGTCGGCGTCCGATATTTCTCGGTAGGTCGGAGTCATCCTTTTCTACAGCAGCCGCATGTTACAGAATCCTTGATCGATACTGGCCGAGAGTACAAGTCAAACTTTATGCATTTTTATAGAAAATGTATAATAGAAAAGTTTCGTATCAGAACTTGGATAGGTTGTAAAGGCTTTCTCAGCGAGGTTGCATGAGGAACGTAATGATTTCAAGGTCTCAAACAAAACCACCAGGAAGTGTTTGGAAAGGTTTGTTTTGCAGAATAATCTACAATTTTTTTTATTTATTGCTTTTTCTTTTCATCCTGCAGGAATTTCTGAAGAAGGAGTTCAGTGAGGAGAATATTTTATTTTGGCAAGCATGTGAATATTTCAGCCATGTTCCTGAAACAGACAAGAAACAGGTATAAAGTCTACATTTTTACCAGTGGGATTGTTAAATTCTTGTATTTGAACAATTGATCACAACACATTTTTGTAGGTTGATAATGAGTTCTTTTTTGTCTACAGCAGTTTGTCATATCGTAGTAAATACACCCTTTGCGCGGACAGGATTTAATAAACAATGTTTTTCATTTGCCGTTTGATTGTGACCTTGTCATAACTTTTGGCCCCCAGCTGTCCCAGAGGGCCAGGGAGATCTACAACAGCTTCCTGTCGAGTAAGGCCACCACACCCGTCAACATTGATAGTCAGGCTCAGTTGGCTGACGACATCCTCAACGCTCCAAGGCCAGACATGTTTAAAGAGCAACAGCTACAGGTAAAGACAGCAAGTGGGGCTACAGCACTCTATTTCTGAATATAAAAAAAGCCTTAGCACAGAATTAACAGAGCCTAAAGATTTCCAAATGCACCTCAGGCTGCGTCGGTTTCAGGCCCATCCTAGAGATTTTGAAATGTCGGAAAGTCTTTTTACATGCCTTAACATGTCTTTTTATGTGGTTCTATTTTCCCAGACTAATTAATATAAAATAATCATGTGGTTTCAGTTTTTATGACAACATGCAAATAAAAAACTGATCTGTGTATTTCCACACAATTGCTTTTTTTGAAATGACTGTCCCGTCCACTGCATGTCTGTAAGGCTTTACCATCACAGCTCCGTCTTTGAGGGCTGTGGGCAAGAGTCGTGAAATAATGAAGTATTTTGAATTCAGCTCTGTGAGGTCATAAGATCATGAATGTAGCATCCTGTAGACTCCAACCCCATGATAACCGTGAGGAAACCTGCGGGCAACCTTTGTGCGTGTAGCAGCAGAGAATGCGTTCTTATAAAGTGTCTTTTAAGGAGAATCATGTTGACGCATTTAGAGGCTCCTGTCTGGCTGTCACCTCTTTATCCAGGATCTCTGTAAATCACAAACTTACATAAACATTATGTTGGCCACATGTCACAATGTCACAACCTTTTTAACCCTGTTTTTCTGGGTATCTTTCAACAGTGCAGATTATAGTTTACATTTTTATTCAGAAAGATGTTTTAATATTTTTAAATGAGCCTGTTATAATGAACAAGGCTGCATTTATTTGATCAATAAAACAGTAAAGTCAGTAATAATGTGAACGTTTTCTATTTTAATAAATTGTTATATATTACTCCAGTCACACAGTCCATCAGAAATCTTTCTAATATTGCTGATTCAGTGCTTAAGTAATATTTATTACTATTAGCATTATTATTAATGTTGAAAACAGAATTTATATGTTTACTTTCACTTTAGATTCTTTAATACATGCTTCCTGAATAAAAGTATTTGTTTCTTTCAAAAAAAAAAAAAAAACTGACCTCCTTTCAACTTGAACGGAAGTGTATGTTATCCCAGCTGATAAGACCCGCATTGGTGGTCATCAGCATATTTTTTTGTTCAGGAAGCTGGGCCCAACTTAAAATGCTGGTGCCCTCACCGGTTTTGCTTAAGCTGCTTTACCAGCAAGACTAAAAACGCTAGTTGACAAACAAAATAAAAATATGGCTTACAGTCTTGTAAGCAGCTGGTTTAACAGCTCCACTCTTTATTCCATCAATAGATCTTCAACCTGATGAAGTTTGACAGTTACACACGCTTCCTAAAGTCCTACCTGTATCAAGAATGTATGCTTGCAGAGGTGGAGGGACGTCCTCTTCCAGACCCCTACCAGGTCCCCAGTAGCCCCACGTCAAAACATAGCACAAGTTCTGACCGCTCCAACCTCTCTACACCCAAAAAGGTAACACACACAATTATGTTTATTTCATGTCCTACGCCCTTCATTAGAAAAATGACGCTCTGTTTGCAGTTGACACATTGACTTCCTTTGAAACATAATAATAAAATCAAATAATCTGTGAAGCACTTCAAAGGACGATATCCCTAATTATCTCTCAGAGGAAGGTTTACTAACGCCTTCAGTACTTTATTTACATTCATATGTCATTATGTGTGAACATATATTCTATTGTCCTTTAATGGTAATCAAGAATAGTTTCACACTTGAAAGTATTTAAATGCAGTTATCTTAGCTTTGGGGGTGTGAGATTGAGCTATTCAGCATTCTATTCTTGTTTACATAGTCAGGTGTTATCACACAAGCTTTCAAAGAAGAAAGACAGTCGTCTAGTTAACATCCCACCATGCCTTCCAGTCAGATCTAATTAAACAGAGTAAATTCCTGACCAGCTATGCATCTCATTTTTACTCTGCATGCATATCAATGACTCCACTAGATAGTTTAGTATTGTCTCTACCTTGGATATTTGTGTGATGCCTTTGTTTTTAAGTATATGGAAAATAATCTAAGATTTTATTTGAAGGTTCAGGATGACAAGAAGAGTAAATCAGGAAGGTCACTGAACGAAGACAGCAGAGATGAACATGGCGATAAAAAGAAAAGCATTTTCTTCTCTTGGTCCAGAAATAGAAGTTTTGGAAAAGGATCAAAGAAGAAGGAACTTCAGGACTACAGTGAGTGGGGAACGTCACTACTGATTCTGTACTGATAATTCCTTTTGTTTTTTACATTGATTGTTTACTTATGATGTTCATGAACTTGAAATGAAATACCTTTTATGTCTGTAGTTTTGTTTCTATACTTCTAATAACCTTGAATATTTCCTGCAGTTTCTCCAATTCCCTCAGTTTTCCAGTTTTTAATTTACAAATGGTGTTTGTCTTTTATCACAGGCTTTACAGGCAGTAACGGACGGAGAGAATCACAGGGCTCCTTGTCTTCTGGTGCGAGTTTGGAACTTGCCACCTCTGGCTCTGGAAAAAATGAGGTGGGTCAAGACCATATGATTATTAATAATTAGTAAGGTAGTTGTTAAGTTTAGCTATTGAGTGGGATTAGGGATTTAGGTCATGCAGAATATATGCTTTATACATACTAATAAACAGTCAATATGTTAATAAGTAACTACTTTAATACTGAGAATAGGTCCCTATACTGAAGGTTTACACAGTGTGATGTAGTTATTATTTATTTTATGTATTTTTATCTAAGAAATGTATCTCCAATTTAATATAGCTCTATAAAAAATTTTGTGAATCCTTTATTTATTTGCATTGTTAATTCTTTTACAATCTTCTGTCATACAGGGTGAGATGTCACGCAACTCCATGGCATTTTCTGAGCGTGCTATGCGTCACTGTAACATTAACCTTCCCGATGGCTCATGCTGCTCAGTACCCATCAGGCCTGGCGTCTCCATCAGAGAGGTGCTCTTAGGCTTGTGTGAGAAGCTTGCCATTAATCTGGCTGCTGTGGATCTGTTCCTAGTAGGAGGAGAAAAGGTAACATGCCTATCATAGTGTGGTTCAGATACTGTATGTGTACAACCAGTAATAAAGATACATTTACTTTTGCATTTAATTTTGTCTTGTCTGCCTTGAAAGGTTACAGAGTGGTTTCAGTTTGTGTGTGCTACTCATACGTGTGTGCATGTGCACATCTTCATCATTTGATACAGCAGTGCTGTAATGGACTATAATAGCATGTACTGTCCTTGTGTACAGCCTTTAGTGTTGGACCAGGACTGCATGACGCTCTGCTCTAGAGATCTTCGGCTGGAGAAACGTACGCTATTCCGGTACACACCTGTTTTTATCTCTATCTATCCATACATTCATCTATAATTTTTATTGTCAGTCTTTATGTGTTCTTCTTTTTTAATATACTTTTTTTAAACATAACTGAAGTCATTCATTATCAAAAGGATTCAATTTTGTTATTTATTTTCCTTAACTTCTCTATCTTTCCACATCTCTCCCTTTATCTAGACTGGATCTGGTGCCCATAAACCGTTCTGTTGGGCTTAAAGCAAAACCCACTAAGCCAGTTACAGAAGTGCTGAGGCCAGTGGTGGCCAAATATGGCCTTAACTTAGGAGACCTGGTGGCCAGAATTGTGAGTCAAACATATTCATATAAAGAGAGAGGTTGATGTGGGTAATGTAGTATCTAATGTCTTGAATGTGTCTAGTTTATTGCCCATATTAGCATGTATCTTAGATCTTAGCATGCACACTATTGCATTTTAGAATTCCCACCAAAAACATGATGACGATGTGTTTGTGGGTTAAGAATCATGTTGGGCTATCAAATTTCACATTATTGCATAAATTACAGTAAAGTTTCCAGCATCTTACCTGTTTAGCTGGTTTGGTTTTGTAGCACGTTGGTATTATGAATATGGGGGAATATCTGTACCATAAAATATTAAATATATGCATTTAGTGATTTTATGAAGTGGTTATTAATTGCAAATGATGTTCTGTGTGGTTAGAGTGGAGAGAAAGAGCCGCTGGATCTTGGGCTTCCTATATCTAATCTTGATGGACTAAGGGTGGTTCTGGAAGCAGGAGACCATGCTCCAGGAAAAGGCAAGATGCACTAACACTTATAGTACAGACATCATTTAAATCATCTGATTTCTTCAATTTCACCCACTGTGAAACAATAGCACAGAAATCAGGAGCAGTATTTTAGACTAAAATGCATGTTTACTGCTGTTACATTAAAATGTTAGAATTACTTTTGAAATATGGTTAAAAGTGCTGAATATACTGACAAGCATTTATGATAAACTAAAACATGCGTTAATACTTCATATCTTGTAGTTGTATAAATATGTAATTACACATTTGTAATGATAAAGGTGCAATTGTGCACATTAGAAATGAATTGATTTTGATAGAAACAATTGTAATGAATTTCATATGCTTTAGTATGCTAGGTAACGCATCAAAGTGCACTTTGCATTATGAAAGTAAAATGGGTCACGAATGCCTTGTTGACTTTAACTTAATTGTTTGCTTTTAAACAGAATGAGTTAACTCTCTCCTTCTCTAAACAGACAAACAAAAGCTGGTCACATCTAAAAGTCACGGTCCACCTCTGTCGACACGAAGCCAGTCTGCCACAGTAAGACCTCGATCTCAAAGATCATACATTTTCATCTCCTTCTCTCTTTCTTTCTTTGTGTTTTTTGGCCTGTGTGTGGGGAGTCTGTGCATGGCTGGCTCCTCTGTTCTTTTCTTCGGTCTGAAGGCTGCGTGTATCTGTGCATTTCTGGGCCTGTGGATGATCTAACCCTCCTTCTCGGATCACAGCAACCCCAACTTTTTACCACTTCCTTTCCTTCAACACACCACAACGTTGTGAGGGGATAGCTAACTCTGTCCACCAAGAGTTCCTTGGAGTCAGATTTTCTAGTCAACATAGTTACTGATAGCTGTGTGTTATGTTGAGAGAAATGGTGGAAAAACAAGAGAGTGGAGCGTGGCTGTACATGGATGTTGGGTCTTGTGGTGGCATGCTGTGCTGGTGGTGGTTTTTCTGCAGTGACGTGCTGTGCTAAATGGAGATTGACTGCACAAGTAGAATGAGTATGTACACTAGTTTTAGTGATAGTGACTAGAGGCCCACCCATACTCCCATGAGGCACCTGTAGTTTTAGCTCTGCTCCCCAGAGAAAGCCTTGTAGAAAGGGCGCTTCTCATCCACGCACCCTTAATGTGCCCCATTCTCATTGTCGCTACCCAGGGGGAGGACAAAGCGGCAGGAAAGGCTTCGGCTGTGAAAACCAGAGCCCAGGTGGAAAAGCACAAACAGAAAAAACTTAATATAGATGAAGCTGAAGGTAAAAAAAAAACAATTCCCCTTTCACTTTCTTGAATAATCTCTCTTTCTCTCTCTCTCTCCTAGTTAAGCGCTAGTTGTTCTTGGCTATGTCTTATGCTAACAGTCTCTGTAGCAACACTGGCTGACATAGCTAATGCTAACACAAGCACACTTTGAACTGGCAGCTGCAGTTAATCTGTTGCTGATGTCCTTTCTAACATGTCAAATGTACTTTTTTTTTTTTACAAATAAAACAGTTTAAAATTGTGTCTGTTGTTCAACCAGAATTCTTCGAGCTCATATCCAAAGCACAGAGCAACAGAGCTGACGACCAGCGGGGTTTGCTGAACAAATCCGACCTCGTCCTTCCAGACTTCCTGCGCCTCGACACGGAAGCAGATGGCAACCACCTCAGCTCCACCCCTGTCTCTTACAAGACCCGGCCCCGATCCAAGGAGAACGGCTCAGCGCTCAGTGCTAGCCACCAAACGCAGAGCTTAGATTCAGCGGTGGAAGGCACAGTGACTAGACGTGCCCTGATGCCTCCCAATAGTGCTCTCAGAAACACAAAAGGCCGGAATCCACTGCCGTTTAGTTCCTCACTATCACCAGTCCCCCACTCGCAAAAAGGGGGCTCGTCCGGGATGACAGACTGGAGGAGCGATGGAGGGGTGCAGGCACTGGAGGAAGAGGAGAGCGGCACGGACCTGACATATGTCGCTGAAGGCGACATCACAAGCCCTAACAGCTCTCTCCTTCACCAGTCCCCCGTGCCTCTCCCTCCCTCCCCAGACCGACTGCACCTCCTGAGGGAGGACCCTTACCAAGACAGCTGGGCTCGATCAGGTACCTCTCCTGTGTGAACAAACTTCGCTCGCATGTGTTATCCTCACCTCTCTCTGGCCCCTCCTGAAGATGTGTGTGATTTCTGAGTGCTGTGGATTTGCTGTGTTCCTCATCGTAAACCCTGTGCCAAGTTCTGGCAAAACTGCCTCCTTCCCATGTACATTTGACACCCTTTAAGCACTTTAATGAAGAATCGGAAAAGAGACTTCAACCCACAATGCATTTGACAGTTCCCCTGAAAGTATTTTAAAATAACTACCCACACACAATCTTGACAATCATTAACCTTCACAGTTTTTTTTTTCACTCAGAGAAACAATAGAGTTATTGTAGCCAGTCGAACTGATTTGAGGTCAATAGTGAACTGAAGTGATCTTGCTCATCTTCTGCATATCTCGGCCCCGTGGCTGATCACATGATGGCCTTAACAGGAGCCGCAAATGACTGAACTAAACATGTGATAATTCTTTGTTGCTAAATAAAAACTAGATAGCAGACGTGGAGTGTTTGAAGTGATAAACACCCTCGTTTATGCAAGAATTTATTTGTCTGTTCAAATGATGTGAATAAACAAATGGATTAAGACAAGCACAATCCGTTTTAGTACGACAGAGGACTCGCCTTACCTCTCTTTGGTTACCAGTAGCGTGCCTTCCATGAACCTGTCCATAAAACCTAAATATTGACAAAGAGTCTTCAGTTACTCCTCATGACCTCACATTTCTATATTTGAATCTAAAATTGAGACCTCAGAGCTTATTTTATTTTCATTCCTCCATTGTAGTCTTACAAAAAAATGCAATTCATCAGTGTGTAGCTACGCAGATCATTTCCTGTTTATCATCATGACATCACTGCCATGTTTTTTAAGCTACAGTATCATATGTTACATATGTAATTGTGTAATATAATCCTAAGAAAGGAAATTTATCCCTTATGAAACGTCAGTATATCTTCTTGAATGATAAAATACTAAATGTGTACATAGTTTCTGTTACAGCTGTGTGATTTATTGCTATGTTCAGTTGCCAACATCGTTGAATTGTTCTCCATTCAGTTCCTTCTGACAATGAAATCATTTTCAGTTTTCTGTAGCAGTCTTTTTTGTAGACAACCAATATCTCTACTCGGACTGATATTTCCATAAACCTGTAAATAGAGTTAAATAAATGTTAGGGGTGAGATCTTTCTCCCTTTCTCTCATTGTTTGTGTCTTATGATCTCTTTCCAATACCTGTTTTCAATTTCTATTTCTATTACCTAGGCCTGAAACATACTCTATGTACGTAAACGCACATGCTTCCACAAGTTTGTTCATTGGTTGTTTATTACATTCTCAGTCTTACCACTAGGGGCGCTATACATGTTATCCGTTGTCTGCTTCTGCAGTTAGTTTTCTCTTTTAGGTCTACTACTGTTATGGTCAATCAACCATTTAAAGAGAATCTTTCTAAGCAAGCTGGAACATTTGTAATGCCAAAAAACAATTGTAAACTATTACAATTTATTTTAAAGTAACCTCTGCAATTGGAATGTGATGACCACGCATTGTTTGTGTATGCTTGTGAGAGCATGTTTCTGGCCTTAGGGTTATCACAATGTTACATATGCACTTTAAAGAACAAGACTTGTGAAATTAGTGCATAACACTTTCTGGCATGTTGTGGTGTTGTATTTCTATGAAAGTTCAATTCTTAACTCTTATTTTCTCTTGAAAAAGAGAAGAGAGAGTTGTGAAACCAAAATGATCAGTAAAATTTTAATTAAGTCATTATTTTTATACATTTTCACAAAGACGCATTTGTCAAAATACAAAATTGTATAAATAACATTTATATAATCAACAATAGAAATTTATTTGCAAAGAGTTTTAAAAATCATGTTTATTGCACTTTTTGTGCAACACGTTTTATGTACCTTACTGAACGATTCGCCACAGTTTCACAGAGAAATGTCCACTGAGTGGCTCTAAAACACAGGTTTACATGGCATATTTTTATTATGTTGCTTCAGGTATGTATTGCCACGGTTCAGAATTCAAATATCTGGTGACTGTTGCTAAAAGCTAATGCGCTACCATGTTGAAAATATGTCCTACACTAAATCCAACCCTAAACATAAATCATAGTCTTAGCAAATGCAAAACTGATATAAACAGACATTTGTTAAGACAATCATGTAATTTCGACTGCCTTTTATGCAGATTTGATCTGTTTTGTCATACCGTAGTTACACAGGATTTGAACCGGAGCTCCTCAGTTTCGTCTCCGTACTCCAAGAGCTACCGAACAAACCTACCGTCTATCAAAAGCCATAGATTAACATTCAAAAGCATTAGTTTTCAAATCTCCCAGCATATTAATATTGTTTTGAGGTCATAAGATGATATTCTTTAAGTAATTGTGTGAAAATTACCTCTTTTATTAACTCTAATTAGTGTAAAAAGGAATAAAAGGTGTCAGAGTTTTACTTTTTAGTGTTCATTTCTTTTGGAAACTGCAGTGAAATGTATTTATTGGTAAATATTTTGTGTCTCGCTAAAAAGAGCACTTAGGTTTATGCCAGACAGGTAACAACCCAACATTATTTTGTTATTGTGATTTTTTTAAACTAATCAAAATAACCCAACTGCAGTTTAATTGAGATTAACTGGAAGTCACAATGAAAAAGTTGTTTTTTAATTATGTGTTTTTGCAAATGAACTCTTCATATACACACACACACACATGTATATATATATACATGTCCCATTTTACAATATTAATGATGACTATATAAATGCCGTGTCCTCTTGGAAAGCATAAGAAACTTCTTCATAAAGCATAAGAAATCTTCACAACCCCACACATTTAAAACAGCAATAATATGACTAAAACCTGTACCACATTCGTCAGAGTTCAAGAAAAGACAGAAGTTCTCAGATAAGACATTTTATCACTTCCTTTTCCTGTTATTAAATAAAGAATTCAAGGTATGCATAAAGCATGAACGGCACAGCTGATCACACGATGAAACGTTCTGCTCTCGGAAGCATTTTTTTAATAACTCCTTTACATTCCCCTCACCCCACTTCCCCCGCCGTCTGTTGTGTGCTGTTTGAGGGAGGCTGTTCTCAGTACATTAGCTATGCACAGAGGCCTAGTTAAAGTGAATGGCTGGTTAGGCAGGCTTTGTGCTGTTTGGATGCCGGTACTGGGCTCAGACAAAACCAGCCTCTGTTTCCCTTCAGTGCTCCCTCTCTCATCCTCCACCGGAGGAAGTGTCCTAATTCTGCATTGTCTCCCCCTGTACTTTTTCACGCTCCAAAAGAAGGGAAACCCTCCATAGACAGAAATCAAAATGCTGTCGTAATTTGACCATGAAGCCAAATTGTTGCACGATTACTCCTCCTGACGCTCTTGTTCTGTGTATTTTCAATTGATATGTTTTGTCACATGACCACTGCTTTACACTTTGTTTGTTGTCAATGCATTACTGTCAGAAGGCTGTTTGTTCTGCTATGTCAGGCTATGGGAAGTACAAAAGTGCGACAGGTTTGTCAGGCACATTTTCAACTTTGGACTTGAATAAATGGAATGATTGAGAACTAGACATTCTGCCAGAGTGACGACAGAAATCTTTTTTGCCCTGACAATGTATTCACAGGTCCTGATGACTCATTTTTTTGAAAGACAGACTGGATGTAAAACGAGCTATTTATAGACCAATAAAAATGAATTGAGTTTCCTGATGTATGCAACATAATAATTATGATAATTATGAGTAAGACATTAATTGTAAGAACACATCTTCCCATTTTATGAAGCCACATTGCTTCCAATATCTTTTAAATGGAGGAACTAAGGAATTAATTTTCTAGACTAGTTAAAACACACACAAGGAGAATGGGTGTAGTTAGTTTAGTTAGGCAGAGCGTTTAGAGTGAACCAGTTCAATAGTATGAATCGACTTTCCTGCGCTGAAGACGAGAGCTGAGCTGAGACATTAAAAACAGTGAAGAAGTTTCTTACTGGAAGAACTCCTATTTTAAATAGCATAGCTGCTGAAAATTTTTTTATTGCGTCACTATTTTTAGTTATTTATTTACCAACTAATGCTTTCAACTAATTCCTTTATAAATGCTATGGAATTTACTGCTTTTTACGATCAAATGACTAATAATCCCATCAGTACAGTGGCCTTGAGAGCTCAACGTGCTGCAACTTAAGAAAACACATGCAAACTGCTAATTCAAAAAATGCATATTCGAAAAATGGCGGAAAGTGGAGACATTTCAAGTGTAAGTACCTCAGGAAAAAACGTTGTTTATTGTGATTAAATTACACTTGTTTAACACAATCTAAATAAACGGATGACTTATTAAAAGTTTACATTTTCGCACTGTTGTGACGATGCATGACACGTGACGAGATCAATAATGGCGGATGTAGTACGAATTACACACTTAACTGTGAAACATTATTTTAATGCTATGTTATAGCTAGAGTTACTCTCAGATGGGTTTGTCACTTTTTGAGGTCCCCCTGAAACATTTCCGTTGTGGTCCGTGCTATGTTCGTGTGTCTGTCTTTGGTTGCGTGAATTTGCAGGGCCTGTGTTGTCAAACTGAGGAAATGTTTTCTTAATGTGTTGTCGTTTTTTCTGTTTGCATGTGTTTTCTTAAGTTGCAGCGCGTTGAGTCTCGGCCACCATCTGGGTGCTCATGTCCACCGAACACTCGCAAAGTCCTGAAAATAGATAAATCCACAGGTCATGTTCAATTGTTTGTGGTAGGACTTTTGCACCCGAAGAGTTTTAAACATCTGCTTGAACTTCAATAACAGGAAGACTATGTTTTTTTCCCATGAAGATTTTGAAAGTGAATCCCCTTAGAAGTCACTGCTGACGCAAAACCCCATCTATTGTGTTTCTCAGAAATACTAACCTTTACAGCTTGTTTTCAAACTCGCAGTGATGAACAAATGCATTACAATGTTTGATATGTGCGAGTCTTGGGAGGTTTAAACTGCAAAAACACATTATGGGACGTTTAGCACTCGCATCAATGTTAGGAGGGCAACTTGAGTCTGAATGAGTGAGATTCTGAAAAGACACGGTGCTCCATCTAGTGGCCACGGCAGATAAGTGATTATTGAATTATTGCATATAAAAAACATGCCAGCAATGTGCCAGTAGCTTTTTGTCATTAGAGTTTAGAAACGGAATAGTTATATTAAAGAGAAGTGCATATCTTTGATAATCGGTTTAATTATAATACGTCCATTATTATAACAGATATAATTATTCATTATTATAACAGATCGTACCTCCAGGGAGTCTATGTACAGGGTTTACAAACGAAATCCTCTTTTTCAGGACAGTAGTTTTATCTGGTGCCACAAGGGGGCAGTGTGTCTGTAACTGTAATCACTCAACAACACAAAGCAGCTCAAATTCAATACACCACGATGTGCACAGCTAAACTCAGTTCGATCTTCGTCAAATTCACTTTTTTCCCCTAACACTTTTTCCTCTAGCACGTATCTATAACACTTAGTGTGTATTGACAACAATAGCCTTTCCAACTTACCTGTATCAGAGAGCGACTAATCAAACCAGTGGAAACACTTGAGAGAATGATTATTAGAATGTTAATGAGTTAGCTTTTGGTCAGGAGTCTTTATTGGAGGACATTAGCTGCTTAAAATCAAGCTAACCATAGCCACTCATCTCATCATGTGCTGCAACGTCTTATAATCCAATTCGATTGCATGTCGCTAAGCAACCTGATGATCTGCTATAAATGTGTTTTGTATATCTTGATGAAAAAAGGGCTTTTAAACTAGTCTGGGAGACTGGTTCATGTATGAGAGCGCAGAAGCCAGAGTCTCAGTCTTAAACCAGTTTTAACAGGTGAAATATTCAAGATAAGTACCATATAAATTAGAAGAATCAACAGAGCATGGGGAAAAATTAAGGGTTAATCGGCTGCATTCCCAAAAACATAGATCCAAAACGAGCTTGATTTTGTGCATGGGCATATATATTGAATGCATTTAGATGGATGGAATAAATGTTTGACATGTAAAAAAATAATAATTATTATTCTATGAAAATTGACAGAAAATCAAGTTTTATTACAGTCTGTGTAGCTCAGTAGCTTGATTTGTCAGTACAAGACATTATTCAGTCTTAATTTTGTAAGACATGACTGCTGCTCTTATTAATCATGTCTAGTGCTGGAAAAGCTCGAGTATAAAGATGGATTACACTAGCATGTAAAATGTTGTAAAAGAGACCAAAGTGCTCACTTTCATTAAAAAAAAAAACCTTCAAGAATTATCTGTATTACAAGTACACTACCATTCAGTAAGGAATGGATGCTTTTAATATGCAAGAATTTGATCAAAAGTGAAAGTAAGTTTGTAACACATATCCGTTTCACATAAAAGCTATTCTTTTTTACTTTCTACTCACGTAAATAATCATGCATATCATGGTTACATATTAAAACAGTTTTTAGCACTGATAATAATAAAATTATTCTTGAAAACCAAATCAGCATATTTCACTCAGAAATAAAGGCACAAAAGCTGTCACTAGGGCTGCACATTTTGAAAAGGTACATGTTTGTATACCTAAAGGGTCCATTTTGGTAGCTTAAAGGTACATAGTTAAAGTGTACATATTAGAACCTAATAGGTAATAACCATAATAGGTACTGTCCCAGTGACAGCTTTTGTACCCTTGCTTCTGAGAGTGTAGAATGATTACTGAAAGATCATGTGACACTGACACAATGATGATGAAAATGCAGCTTTGATGACAGGAATAAATTACATTTTAAAATCTATTCAAACAGAAAAGAGTGGTAAAAGTACTGTGAGTAGTTTTGTTCAAATAAATTCATCCTTAGTGAGCATGTAGACATCTTTCTTTTTAAAAATGTGACCAAAGTTATGTATTAATCAGTTAAACTAAAACCTCAGCACTTTCACATGCTACCCTTGTAACATACTTAGATGATTCTGTCAATGCAAACATATGGAATAATGAAATACATGGATGTGGGTGTGAAGTCACATTCATTTAAGTAGAAATGACACAGAAAACACCGTAAAGCTAGCCCATATGACTCCACATGACAATGTTTGAAACCCAAGATGCACTTCTGTCCCACCCTCTCCTTCAGGGCCTCTTTTTTTTTTTTTTTTTTTTTTTGGAATTTTTGGAACTCCTAAGAATTCTCTCTTTGTGACATTGCTTTTGTATAACACTTCAATACGCTGCAAGGTTATTTGCAACATATTTTTCAACAGCAATTTGTAACTATTCTCATGTTTTCCCATTTTTGTCTACTGAACAGGGCAAAATGTGTTATTCAGTAAAAGCATACTGTCTGCCATGGCTATAAAATGTCATTGAAAAAGGCACATCAATAATACTATCTGTCTGGTCAAAAGGAAGCCACAACTCATTGATGTCAGATCTGCCTGATCAGATTATTTGTGATGAATAAATCAAGTCTACATTGAACATGTCATTGCAAAAACAGTGCTCTATCACTTAATATCGTAATATTTACTTCTCTCCCTTTTTGACTACCCCTTCTTAGTGAAAAATGGAAGACGTCAGAGAGAGAGGAGAAGTGTTTCCAAATATTCCCACAAGAGGGCACCCTCCGCCCCACCTCCCGCTCCTCCACCTCCCCCACCCAGGGTCAAAGAGGGCAGCAAGCGGGCTCCTCTCCATGTGCGAGGTGCTCTTGATGTTGATGGGATCCGATGTGATGACCTTGGTGGTCGGAATGGAGAACTTGGAGACCTGGAGAAAGTAGTAGGTGACCTGAAAACCAGCAAAGTAAGAATGAGGACAGGAGTTTACCAGACCTCAGACCGAGCAGAGCTACTTTCTGTGAAAAAGCCATCTCATCCAACTGCAAAAACAGCAATTAAACCTTCAGTTAAAACTGCAAGCAAGAAGAATAACCACAGCAAGAACAATGCCACTTTTGTCTGATCAGACAATAAAGAGTCTGAACTTTGGTAACAATTAAAATTCTGCTACCTTGATAGCATTTTCCAGTGCAGCAGAAAACAATCACCCGCAACAGTTTAAATAACTTCTGACATGCAGCTTGTAGTGAATTTTCAAGTTGGTTTTTGCTATCAGTTACTGGGCTGCTATAATGTGCTTATACAGCACATTAACCTCTATAAATATGACCTGAGAGGAGCTGTTTGGGACTGAGTTGGACTGGCACGCTGTGCATTGCTATCTATTTTAGTTACGAACATTAATGTCAGGTTCAGTGTAACAGCACTCATAATAAAGCATAAAAAGGTGTCATACTCCTAATACTTGTCTCTTACTTGATGTTTCCTCCTTGTTCTTCTGCTATTGACATAGACAGTTCTGTCTATGTTGCTGTCTCATTTATGGACAAGGTAATGCTTTCTTGCATCTCTAAAGTTCACACACGTAATTTTAATGGGTACCGTTCAGCGCTCAAAACGGCTCATTGACCTGAGGATGTGAAGGCACTGCTTTCTGCCAAGACGGATTTCAGGGATAATTGCAAAGAGGAAGGAGATACTGAAAGGGAAAGGCAAACGGAAGAAAAAGATCAATACAAAATGCCGCAGGTATTCTAAGGACATGCAGTGTTTTCATTTGCTAAACCACAAGCTAATGCATTGACGACTCCTGCACTCCGACACAGCAACCGTCTTGAATAAATATTAATGATTTTTCGTCCCTGGTCAGCGATTTGAATCTTTTAATGTTTGTTGATTGCATTAGTATCAGTATTCATTGAAGAATTTAAATTTCATTCATAAAGGAAGATCTTGGTGGCCACGTCTGATTGGATTTTCCTTTGTTTGTGGCCACTGTGTCCTTGAGAAAATGCGGATGAAACCCAAGTTGCCCGAGGGATGCTAAACATTGCACTTCTGTCATTTATCCCACCCCTTCCTTTAAGGGCTTTTTTAGGAATTAGAATAACTTCCATGCATTCATGTCTATCTTTGTGACATAGCTTTTTTATTACAATTCAATAAACAACAAGGTTATTTGCAGCATATTTTTCAAAAGCAATTTGTAATTATTTTAATTTTGGCAAATTTGCAGCTAATTTATAACAATTAGTACAACCTCATTTATACATTTTTGTTCAATCTGTTTGCACCCCACTGATGGTCAGGTTTTAAGGGTCTTAAGGGAAAAAAATACTTTCCGTAAGAATCACATATATAACATCACCGTGTTAAATATTTACATTTTCTCATGAGAGCTGCTTGTGTAACCTATTGTATTAACTCTCAGAGCAACAGATGTTATAGTGACATTCCCTAATGTCCTGTGTGTTTGAACAAATCAGTTGAGTGAATAATTCAGTTCACTCTCATTCAAGACATTTCTGTGTCCAAACATGCCTACTTTACTACAATTTAGAAACTGAAAACACTATGAGATTAAGTAGCATATCCAACAAGTATTCATAGATAGTATTCTGAAAACACTAGGTGAAAAGTACCAAGACGATCTACTACTTTGGACACTTTACAATTCTATGAGGGTGTGGGAGAGAAGTTGTGTGACAGCATAAATACAAGACGGTGAATGTAGTTTTTCTGAATTTTATTCATATACACACATTCATACTATGTAGAGAATTTTTAACAGTTATGAAGTAATTATTTATTCAAAAGAAGTATCCACTAAGAGAGTACGCAATTTTTAAACTTTAAGTTTCAGAATGAATCAGTGTGTTGCACTTTTAAAATTGGTTGTGAATGATCCAATGACTCACATAAAACACTTTTGTTCAACTTTGAACTTCTGTTCAGTGAATCAATGTGTTTGAGCAAATCAGTTGATGATTCAAGTGTGAGTGAATGATTCAATAACTTACTCGAAACAAAATCCAGTTTGTACTTAATTTAATAAATGCTGTAAATTATTGTTCATTGCTGCTTATTGTTGTTTAATGATGCATTTAGGAGTTTTGCACAATTTTATTAACCTGACTATGTCAGACTTTGTACTTCCGCTCAATTTCTCTCCAGCTCTCTCTCCTTAGAGCCGCTACAAGATTGTTGTTGGAGACATGGGATGCTGTTCGCTCTGTTGTGAAAAAGATTCAATTTGCGAATTGAAGCCCGAACAAGAAGAGTGTTTGGTTCACATTTTGAATGAAGGTGATGCTGTGGTCCTATTCCCCACAGGTTTTAGGGGAAATTTTTAATTTATCCACTGTTACTGATCAGTAACAGACTGGCCAGTGTCTCCTTTCTTTTCCAGTCCTTGAATATTTCCATGTCATGCTGTAATCTTGCAATTAAGTTTTAGTGTTTCACTTGATGGTTTTGTTCTCGCCACATACCTGTTTTTCAGTGGAAGTTTGAGCCGGTGCATAACATACGTTATAACCAAACATTATGTGATTATGGGTACATGGATGATTTTAAACTTCAGACAAGCGTCCTCATCCCCCCAACAACAAAGTAAATGTTTTTCAGTTATGCCCTTTCAGACTCTGTCTACAAAGCAAAGCAAAATTTGGTATTACCAGGCTACAATTTTATACCATAGGAGTGTAAACGCTCTGCACCCCAGCTTTTAACTGATTCACGCTTCAAAAAGAACAATAAAACACTTTCTCAACCACTAGTCTCCTCTTCTCCTTACACTGGCTGTAGTCTTTAACCTCTGGAATTCTCTCATGTTACGTTTCTGTTGCTTGCCAATACGACGCTGTTTCTGCCTTTTACACTACTGCCAATGGCCTGACGCCTACTACTTTCAGTCCTTCATCTAAACTTCGCCCCAGCTTAGCCATTACTGTCAGACAGTTGTGCTCGTTCAACTCCCTCATCTCTCCATATGAAAGGTTACTGCTTGTCTAGGTGCAGACATTTCTCCATTTGTTGATCTCTCCATTGGTGGAACTAAATACAACAAGCTATCAAAACAGCTGATTTTTCAATACAAAGCCACAAAGGATCTTGGCTTTTAGAGTTATCCACTTCTCCATCCACATTCGCCTTTCAAAAATCCAAAAATATTTAAATATAGTGAGGTCTGAAACTCACAGACCCCTGGAAATGCTTCTATTTGGCATTTTTCTAGTTTAACGCAACTCTTTTCAATCAAGTTCAGATATGCAATACCTCTTGATCCACGTTATCCAGCACAACGAAACTGCTCCAAAGAACATCTTGTGCTTCATTGGAAGTGCATTTTGTTGCAAATATGCACTAATATAGTCGTTGTCACAAATTTGCTTACTTAATTAAGGCCCTAAAATGCTACAGCTTTTAGCGGCCTGTTTCAGTAATTGCCATTTACATGATACATGCACTTTGTAACCACTTTAGAAAGAAAGCTTCTCTTATGGACATACTTAATATGAATGTAATTTCATGAATATTGTGTTTTGCTATCAGGTTATTTCAAGTAAATGCAATTTAAATGACACATGCATAAGGAAAGCCTCTTTACAGTCTTGTTATTTGTAGGAACATTATATTGTTGTAGACAAAAATGTTCTCTGTGGGAACCCGAATGGACATGAACTGATTCCTCCAGTAAGGAAAACTGGTGTTGTGCCTTTAGGCTAGACACTTAACTGAAATTCAAAATGCTTCATGGTGCTGTCCCATTTCACTTGTGATAGGTGTCCCCAGGTACTCCCCCACTGTGAACCCAGTCAGTTGGCATACAGTATGAGGCCCTTCTGAGCACTTCATCCTGTATTAGGGTTCCCATCCACCTTTTTCATCCTTTAATAAATGGACAAGGCCATTTATAAGTTCTACCCGTCTGTCTTCCTGTCTTATCTGCATCCAGCTATTTTTAGCTGTGCAAAAAATTCATTTTGCTGCTCGATATTGAAAATGGGTGTGTATTACCGTATTATTTTATGTATTATCTTACATTGGTTTGTAGTGCAAACAGTTTTACCATTTATAGTATGTTGTTATTCTTATTGTCATTTCCCTATAGCGGCTAATGAACTTGCCCATATAGTCTTCCACATTGAAGTAAAAGATTATTTACTATTAGTTTAGCAAGCAACATAATGCCATGTTTGTTTACATGTCTCCTAAAGCACATACGTAACTGTCTGAACCTTGCCAAAATGCTTGCATTACTTATACAGGTGTCGTAAATTAAATTGCCACCATTAAACTTGCCACCTTGACCTAATGAGCAACTGTAAAAACCTTTGTCTTGTAGGTCTGTGTTAAGCGGGTGGGCTAATGCATGTGTGAGTTATGCGGGTGAGAGAGAGTTTGTGCGTGTTGCAGCAGTGCAGACTGTTCTGGGGGTTATTTTGAAAGTGACCCCCTCACTGCCGCGGACCGCTCACAGCTGTCGGGAACCATGACACAAGATGACGGATACGGTTGTCGTAGAGGGACAAGTCAGACTTCGAGAGGGGAAAAAGGTGGTTAAAAGCAACGCAAACTACTTTTACTGTATCTTTCAATGTTGTTCAAAAACGTATATTTTTCTTGTTTGCATATACGAACAGTATTTTTGTTTTGTTTCCCTGCGTTTACAGTGGAAAAACAGATGGGTGATTCTTCGGAAACCTTCGCCGGTTGCAGGTAAATACGCGGAAAACTGTTTTACCTTGCCACTTTACAGTGCTCAGATGATTTTAAAAAAGACCTAAATTGCTGTTTTCTTTCATAAACGTATTTTCTGCTTAGCAAAGACCTGATATATCGCTGTCACGGTTGTTTTTTTCTCTGACGCTACGTGAGGTATTGGCATGGTCGTCACGAGCGATATTGGAATGACAATCTAGATGCACGTGTTTCATGATGTCGCAATTCACTCTGACTCGAGTTGTTTATAGGACCAACAGGTACAATATATAAACTTCAAAAGTGTAGTCCTTTTTTTTTTTTTCTTTTTTTTCCTCGAGACTTCGTTTCTGCTTCGAGACTGTGGTCAGCTAGCACTGACGTTTCCCGGTTAAACAAATTTGTTGACAAATCTATAGTTTTGTATTTGGGTTTCAAACTTTTAGTAAAGTCGGTCCTTTAAGCTAAAATCCAGCAAACCAGTACCATCATATTTTTGCCATAGCGTGTGTTGATTTTTACGTTTGTTAATGCCATTTTTATAGTGAAAGTAACAACTCCATATAAGCGCCACAAAAAAAAACAAAAACATTTATTTTTCCATTTTTTTTTGTATTTGGTTTTTTTTGTATTTGGGTTTCAAACTTTTAGTAAAGTCGGTCCTTTAAGCTAAAATCCAGCAAACCAGTACCATCATATTTTTGCCATAGCGTGTGTTGATTTTTACGTTTGTTAATGCCATTTTTATAGTGAAAGTAATAACTCCATATAAGCGCCACAAAAAAAACATTTATTTTTCCATTTTTGTTTTGTCATTGATTTTTTAAGTTTTTCATAATTGTTTTGCTTATTATATTTGCTTTTAATTTAGCCTATTGCAGTGACAAGTTTTGTTTTTTGGATTCAACGTGTTGTTCAATGACATTTCTCCCGGGTAATAATAGTAGGGACGTTCAAAAGCATTTTGGTAAATAGAACTTAAAGGTATGCACCTATACATAAACTTCCCTTGAGAAATATTCACAGTCTGGAGTTAAAAACATGACAACTATCTTTGGCCACCTATGATATGCATCAGCATTCACAGTGCAAGTCATACACTTACATAACTTTAGGTGAACTTGGCTAGCGGATAGGTCATTTTTGGATCCCTGTCGCCTGAAGCTGTCATTGTTTAATAGGTTAGTCTCCAGTTGCTTTCATGGATCACTGTGTCCTTTGATGTGTGTTATGACAGCTGCTTGACTCCTCACATACTGTTATAGAAGCCTGGTGATGTAGAGGTTTGTTCTTTTGTACAGAAGTCTAAAAACAAAACATCACCACATTTTCAAAACAACCAAAAAGTGGAGGCGTTTTATAGACTTGAACTTGATGCTGTCACATACGCTACACTAGTTTATTTTTTATGGCTCGGTGCGTCCCATGCACCTGTTATTTTGTCAGTTGTAATTCCTGAAGATTCTGCAAATTGGGATATCAACTGGTGCAATTATAGTGGAACATAATAGTAAAATGGAAAAAGTACACTTTTTTTATAATATCTAAATTTTATTTGTCATGAATGGTATCATGGTACACTAATAATGATACTTAAACCATGGCATTGAATTATTTCATGTACAGTGATATTAATATAGAACTCTGTAGTGCTTCGATGATACTTTCTACTTTTGCTACTCTGAGATACGTTTCTGATGAATCTGTAATCTTTACTCTGCCTCAGACTGCCTGACCTTGCTGGTGTATAAGGAGCGCGGAGAGAAGAGTAAAGGACAGCGGGAGAGGAATCAGGCCACGCTGAGGGATATCTGTGGACTGGAGGCTCTTCAGGGGTTTGATGGAGTGAATTACGCGCTCAGTCTGCTCTGCCTGAGCCAGTCTGTCATGCTGGGCTTCGACAACAAAGTGTCTCTTCTGGCCTGGGATGCCCGGATTCGCTACAGCCTTGGAGAGGGTGAGATAAGAGTGTGTGTATGATCAGATGAAAATGACCATTAGTTAAAATTCTGTCATTATTTGCCCATCCTTATGTCGTTCCAAACTTGCATGCTGTTATTTTTGTGTGGATCACAAAATTAAATTATTTTGTATCAGAGTGATCCAATGGCAATGTTCAAAGTGACTGAGGGTTGTCAAGCTCCAAAGGACAAAAATAAAACCACACACCAGACAATTGTAGTGCATTAATATGAACATTATGGGCCGGTTTCCCGGATAGGAAGTAGATTAAGCCAGGACTAGACCTAGAATTTTTAGAAACATGTCTTACAAAAATGCATTATCTGTGAGCATTTTAAGACCAAACAATGGCAATGATGTATTTTAAGATATCTCAGTGCAAGCTTTTTCCAGTTTAGACAGCTGTTATCATTTATTTTAATCTAGGACTAGTCTTAAACCCTGTTCAGGAAACTGATCCTATAAGTCTTCTTACAAATTTTAACATTATTCTTGATTCTCACATATTGTATTTCTGTACATGCAGTGTATTTTTGGCTATAGGTCCAGGGTCACATTTAGCAGAGCACTTTTTTTTGAGCAGGTCCATATTTTTAACCTACTTTCACTCTTTTCAACAGTACAGGTGAAATAAATAATATAAAAATATATTTAAGCATTTAAGTTTTATTGTAATTTCTAGCAAAAATATCTCATCAGGACGTAAATAATGGGTGGGTGGTGGGCCACGGGGGCTAACGTTTGATCTCTTCTAGGGCACTATGAGTGAAGATCGCTGTTGGTTCTCTTAATCCCAAACACCCTTGAAAAACACGTTCAGACATACACCTACACCCAGACGGCAGACCCTTTTGCTCTCACAAGTACACATACACTCTCAAGTCGTGCCCTTTGAGAAAGCAGTGAAGTTATAATTGGGACCCTGTGATGTGTGATACTCTTTCAGATCGCTTGAGTTTTTCTCGAACATGTGCTTGACAGCGTAACTCATACTAAAAAAACATAAAATATAGATTTCTGAACTTCTGAAAATTTTCCATTTCCATTTATGCATCTAAAATGTTGAATGACAATTTAATAGTCTTGTTTATGACTGATGTTTCTCTCCTTTGCTTAAAAAAAAATGTTTTCAGCTCTCGTTTGGCAGCTGTTATGATGACAATTCTGAATGCATGTGTTGTTCGCTCTGTTGCCTCCTTGATTTTCAGGTCCCTTGTTTGATTGTTTATTTGTTTTGCTTAAAGGCAATCAGAACGATGATAGATGCTCTGATGTTTCATCCCGCTCTGTTGCTTTTATTAGTTTCCCTCTAACCTACCTTAACATACTGTTTTGTAGCAAGTTGCTTTTGACTGATGCATCAGTGCCTTGAGTTGATATAATATAGGCCTAAAACATATCATATGATGATTGTGTGTATTATGTGTGACAGTTATGAAGTAAAAATTACATTAATCCCATTGCTGATGCAAGACACACATATTTTGCATAAGCTGTATTATGAATTATGCTTGCTAGGATTGTATTGATTGCTTTTCTCTATTATGATACATGATACATTGTGATACATTTTTCCTATTGATTTGGAAGCTGTACTTTTGTTGGTTAATCAGGCCTATAATAAATACATTTACAAAGTTCAGGGTGCAAAAAAAAAATTCATAAATAAAAATAAATATAAAAAAGCTTATAAAAATGCACTGACAATCTATTTGGGACTTCCACAGACTGTCTGCAAATATCAGGGAAATTGTGTTTTTTGATTGATTCAATTAATCTCACACGCTTTCCAGTGTATTACCAACAATAAACAATTTACCAACAAGTAACAAAAAAAGTTTTAATTGCTCGCAAATCATTGTCACGTTGAAGGTGAAACATAATCACAGGAGCACATGACAGTGTGACAATCATAATGTAGTTCGATTTAATTATGTCTTGACCTCTTGAGTCAGTTATTTGAAATAATTTAATATTAATAATTTGTTGGCAGATTAAACCTATATCAAAATTTACCTTAACAACATTTTTACTAGTGCTCATAAAAAAAAAATTAAAACATTAATTAGTTAAATGATCTGGGAATCGTGTTCATTACTCATGCTGTAGTTTAATAATAAACATTTTTTGATCAGTTTTGAATTTCAATTTAATATGATGCTGTACAAAGAAAATATGATGAGAATAATATCAATATTATTAAAGTCATTTTATTAAACTACAAAAAATCTACTACATTTAAAATATGCAATTATGAAATTTACTAAAATGTAGAAATATATATATATATATATATATATATGTACAATAAACGTCATACAATGTACCATGTTCTTATACAGTAGCTGACGGGATGAAATTAAGCCTTTCCAGAATGTCTTGAGAACAACTGCCTTGCTTTAATTGCAGTCGACATGTTCTAATTTTAAAGATAATAAGCTCCTCTTAAACTTGTCTCTCTTTCAGTCCACAGGTTCAACGTCAACGTCCAGCCTGGCACCAAACTAGAAAGTGGCCCTGCCTCACTTCATTTGTGCAACAACTTGCTTGTCATCGCCAAAGACCTGCCTCCAACCGTCCTTGGCCAATGGAAACTGTCAGACTTAAGACGATATGGTGCCGTTCCTAATGGATTTGTCTTTGAGGGAGGGACACGATGTGGCTACTGTAAGTTCATGTTATTGTTCTTTTTATTTTATTCAGTGCTGTTCTTTTTTGTTCTTTGTTGAGTTTATCACTTGATCTTTCTGAAGAGATTCTTGGACATCACTCTTAAATTATTCTGGCAGAATACTGCTTTTTATTCGTTGAGAAGAATCCCTTGATGATTGAGTTGAATGTGTAGCTTTTTCTGGTACAAAGTTGTCTCCTTCTCTGCCTCTTTTTCACTTAGTCGTAGTGATATTCCCTGCGGTGGAAGTAGCACAGAGGTGTTTGCCAATAGCAAATGTGAAAATCAGATATCCTCACACTCAGTCTTTCTCTCTCTCCCTCTCTCTCATTTTCTCGCTCCCCCATACTTACAGAATCAGTACACATTAGTTTTGTGCACCCACACACAGATTGTGGTAATGTGTGATGGGCTTCAGTATAAGATGTTGCGTTAGCACCAGTGAAACCCACCAGCTGCTTCTCTGGCAAATCCATCTGCAGCTGTTCTGTAGCTTCAGCAGCTTTAACGCTCCATCTTATATGAAACGTCCTTACAATGACAGCTATGTCACAACAGGAAAAAGTGTGTTTTATCACAGTTATAATCTGGCTAATTAATCTGTCACTCCTAATGCTATTCGGGGTGTTTGTTAGATGTTTTTTGAATGCGCTATGCAGGGAACTCAGGGCAGTTTTATGTGTTTAGATGGTAAGGCGGCATGTGAAAGGTCTCCTGCCAAGTAGAGGAACTTGAGGGGGCAGGGGTGCTCAAATTGGACACCAGACTCCAAACGTACCTCTCATTGCTGCAGTAGCACATTAGTGCAATATAAGTTACATCTAGTAAAAATGTACACCTGTAGAATTTCACAAAAGGCTGTAAATCACAAAAAATAACTGTATCAATTTGCACATTGCATGCATGTTTGTACTCATATTTCTGTTATTTAAACATAAATAATGTTAATTATATTTTATGCCTGAAAATGTTAATAAAATTACAGGGCCTATAACATGTGAATATTTACTAAATCACTGATTTTACATGACTGATGATGTGTCTAGTGCACACCTGGGTGTATGTCAAATTAGAAGATATGTATACTGTATATAGTGTAAATATTATATTCACACACATGCACATACAACATAATTTCTCCTAAATTGATTGTCAGATTAAATCCAGAACAGTGACAACGTCTCCAAGATGCTTCAAAAAACCTACCTGCAAAGCTACAGTACTGTTCAAAGTTTTAGACACTCGTGAAAAAATGCTGTAATTTTGTCTCAGTTTGTTCTGTTTCTTCATGCGATTCCAGACAGACTGGATGATGATCAGATCAGATCTCTGTTTGGAGCACTGGCTGTTGTCAGACTCCTTGTGCAGACAATAATCTCACAGCATTATTACAATTATTGACAAAAATAATGTTTGGAAATGTAACGATCTGCTGGAAGTGCCAGTTGAACTTTTGTATTGCACTTCCAGCCCTCTTGTTGTATGTTGTATTTTTCCACTCCTTGTATATTCTGTCACATGTACTCCCTGTTTCCACCCACCTAATGTGTTGCCCCAGCAACTGATATGTTCTCCGCCCCTTTCTTGTCATTAACCCCTGTATTTATACCCCTGATTTCCCAATGTTCCCCGCTCATCATCGTGTGTGTTTCGTGCCACCTTTGTAAGCGTCTTCCCGTGTCTATTCGTGTTCTTTGTGTATGTTGGACCTACCTTTGACGACCCACGCTCTCTCTGGATTACTCTCTCGCCTTTACCTACTCTGATCCTGATTGCCGTTGTTTGACTCCGCCTGTATTTAGACTACGAACTGTAAATAAAGCTCGCATTTGATTCCGCACGTCTTCCCGTCTCTGAACCGTGACAACACGCTACCGCAAAAGATAGAAATAACCGACTTAAAACCATTTTTTGTTGGTGAAAATACTAGTGGCCTAGGACTTTTGCACAGTATTGTGTGTGCGTATATATATATATATATATATATATATATTTGTTTTTTATGTGATCATGTATGTAGATACCATACCTTGTGAAGCAAAATATCTGTCTATTAAAACCACTACTAACACCTAATACATTTTAAAAATACATGGAAATCCATATTTGAAAATGCTTGCTAGGACCAAGTTCACAATTTTAGATACACACAGAGAAATAATTACTTTGTCTGGAGCGTGTATCTGTTGGCCAGTTCTTCACCTCATTACAGTTTGACAACCACACAGAGCCACACAGAGGTCATGTCCCTCCCACTGCCATTAGTGTAATTCAGCAGTTGGTTGCTCTGGGACAGAGTGAATTAAATTGAAAATATGGCCTTGTTGCTGTTTCTAGCGCAATTCAATGTCACAGGCCACACACGGTGACAAAACACATACTGGCAGTGCAATTAGTGAACGTGTCAGCTGTCTGTTTTGATTTCAGTGAGCGAGCGTGTGTGAGTATGTTCACTGGCTTATTTTGTCAACAGACTTGGTCAGATTGTAGATCACTGTTTTCCCTGCTGTCAGGTAGGGCAGTCCTCTAACTATCAGGCTGGCATCAACAATGAAAACACATGTCGCGAGATCTAAAACAAGTTGAAACTGACAATGCAATTCTAATCACAAGCTTCTGAAAGTGTTTGAGCTTAACCTGATTAGAGTTGTTGTACGTGAGTCGTACATTTAGTTATACAACTTTATACATTGCATTCAAAAATTGTATTCGAAAATACTTGTAATACTAGCTTCTTTTTATTGAATACTGCATAGTATATAGCTTACTATTTAAAAAATAATAATATGTAAAACAATGCATTGATAAAAGTTGCATAAAGTCTTAAAACATCTGGCACATACAAAAAAAACTAAACACGAAAATATAAAAAACAAAGGACTGATACTTAAGTGGTAATGCTGGAGATGAAAGGTGAACTGCTTTGCAATAAGGATTTTTTTTTGAATGGTGATGGTGAAAAACACTGTAGCTTTACTATAAAAAAGCATATGTAGGTTATTTTATTCCCTTAAATTGTGGACATGGTAAATAGCCACAGATATGGCTGCATGCCTCAAGTATTAATAGCCTGCCAGTGTGTTTATGAATTATGAAACCAAGAGCTAAGGGTGTTATGGTTATTTTTATAAAGGACTGTCACTCCTGTACTGCCCACCGTCTCTACAGTGATGCTGAGAGATTTGACAGGACTATATTTACTTTCATGAAAGACTGCCTAAGTCTCTTTCCTCATCATGTCCTACAAAGAAAAACAGTCATAATCTGACTATGGATGAATCATTAATGCATCTTGCAGTAAGGCCATTGTTACCCCACTTTTCTCATTGTACTTGGAGCCTCAAGGCTATTTAATGGCTTATGTTTTTTTCAGAAGCCTTCAGTCATGTTTTTGCCAGCGCTTATTTTGGTTTGAAAGGTGTTGCAGGCTTTATAGATGCTATTGATGTTTGCGTGGAGGAGGTGTGGGCACCAAAGCATATCTTCTTGGTACACAATCCTTCTCTTATTTCATGAATAATACATTTATGCTCAATTAAAAGTGCAAAAATAAAGTTTCATTTAATTTTTCGTATCTCAAAGAGAGTATTTCTATCGGTTCCACAGCACATATACACAAAAATGATCAGTCATAAAACTTCTTGGTTTTCTTGTTTTGAATTAGTCTGTATAATTCATTTATTCTGAATCAGTGAAATGTGAATGTTCTCATCTGCTCAGAGGAGTAGCTTGATGTTCCCCATTTGTAATAATCTTGTGATCATTACAGAAGCTAATCTTCGATTCAGTGCTGTGGACAATTCATATTAATCTGAATTCTGTGCATTATGTCTTTTGAGTAGAACAGACTCGAGACATTAAAGAGCTATTTCTCCTCTCTCTGTCTCTATAGGGGCTGGTGTTTTCTTCCTTGCATGTGCAGAAGGAGAACAGATCAGTTTTTTGTTCGATTGCATCGTACGTGGCATATCGCCAAGCAGGGGGCCGTTTGGACTGCGTCCAGTCCTGCCAGGTGAGTTCGTATTTGTGGAGGTGTCTGATGTAAGATCTCAGTTCAAAGATTTGAAAGTTGCCATGTCCTCACTGCTGGCCTCATTAGCTTGATGTGCGCGAGCTGTCAGCTGCGTGCGCATATCTGTGTCTGAGCTCTGTGTATGATTGATATGTGGTGACAGATTTCTCTCTCACTATCGTTATCTCTCCCAAAACACTCATGTTCGGCTCAGATTGACTCCAAAGACTCCAAAGACTGAGTTGCTCAGTCTTTGGAGTCCCAGAGTCTCAGATTATGTATATGCAATGATAACAATAATTTTTAAAGTAGCCTTTTATTTTCCTTTCATTTTAATTTAGAAATGTATTTGATCTAATCAAAATCCCAGCATATTATGCTATAGTATTGAATATCTGCCAAGCAGTAGGCGTGCTCTTCTCAGAAATGTAAAATGAAAATAAACTGCAGAGTACCGATTTAAAAATTCATAATCAGCTCCCATATTGAAAAGCCAAATATGTTTTTGAGTTGTTCAAATATCTCGAGACCCCAAACAAAACACGAGAGGTAAGAAATTATTCTGTATAATGAATTCATGTCCCTAGTTTCAGATTTCATAATGAATCATGAAGCTTAGTAAACTTTCTCAAATTAGTAAAAAAAAAAAACTTGAATAACGCTTATAATATACAAAAACATTCAGAACAATTGCACATTTTCCTACATTTTCGTTCCCACTATATTAGGTGGTCTTAATTACCATATAAATTAATAATTTGGTACAATGCCCTTCTTGTGTACATACATGTTTTAACATTGTATTTATATTTTAAAAAACCTATATATAGTTACACCTGTAATTAATTTCTGTAATTACATTTATAGTTACACTTTTGACCCATCCCTTACATCTTAACCCATCCTTAAACCTGTCCCTAACTTTACCCATATTCCACCACCTCAATAGCAGCAAAAGTGTATTGCAATACGATATGAACACAATATAAGTACATCGTAGTTAAGACCCCCTAATATAAAGTGTGACTGGTATATTTTGTGACGGTAGTTAGAAAGTAATATTTTATTTAATATATATATATATATATATATATAATTTATACAATATTTATATAAAATGTAATATTTAAATAGTAATGTTTTTATTAAGCACTGGCAGGTTTTTACATTGCCAAATCGTGTTCAAGTTTTATAAACTTCAGTGAGTCTTACTTTGTAATGGAAGCCGCTTTTTGAATCTAGGCACTCAATAGCTCCATCTTGACGGAGGATAATAATATCTGTGTGGTGCATATCTTTTTAATGGAACCTAACATGACTTCCTGAATTATTGTCCCGAAAATCAATGCAAGATTCACATTCAGTTTATGGATCGATTCTAGATAGATTTACCACGTAAGCATAATAGTATATTAAACCTTAATGAGTTTGACATATCATTTTATAGATCAACCCACCACACTGGAACACAGAGAATCATTTAATTGAGACGCTGAGCCAGTGATATTGAGCTAAAAGGATACAGTCTAGCAGAAAGGTTGTGCGTTGCCATGATTTATGTGAACAGAAACCTGTGGAGAGCTGACAAACGGTCAGCAACATGTAAGAAGGATATGGATATGAAGTGGCTTAAAGCTTTTCTGTGGTTCATTGCTAAAATTAGCACAGCCATAGTTAAAATGGCGTGCAGGATAGTTCAAACCCTACAAAGATTGATCTGCGAAGCTCCAATATTATGCCCAGGCTGCTTCAGGGGCTGTTCCTTGTAATAAATGCACTGTTGCTTGGGGAAAAAAAGTGTGCTAAATGATTACTCATTTACATAGAACCATTCACGGGGGAGATCTATATTGTGTTTGTTTTGACAGGTGTTATTTTTCCCCTTTCATTACATTGATGTTGTGTACCACAACCTTAAAAATATGATTATTCAAAATTGGTAAAGATCTTTTTGTATTTCTCTCTGGACCAGCTACAAAAACACAATCATTTTCAGCACAGTTTTGAAGATGATGATGATGATAGCTTGCTTTGTAATCACGTTGAAAACTTTTCCAATATTTTTTCCCCTCAATGATTGCTTCAGGAAAGTGTAAGTATATAAATCAACAGCTTTAAAGTTTCCTTCAATGTTTATAACAACACATTCTTTGAATTCTCAGATTAATGTAATGCCACATTACATTACGTTCTCATCGGTCGTCCATCATACTGAGATGCCAGAGCAGTTGCTCTGGTTGTCATTAAGTGTCATTAATTAAGTGCACATGATGTACTTTAATCTTTGACATTCAGTGAAGGTTGTGCAAGAGTTTGTCAGAGATAAATAAAATGTACAGGTTATTGATAGCCAAGTCAAAAAAGCACTTTGTTTTACAGTCCTGTTTAAATACTATGTACTTATTATAGTAATTACAATAACTAGTTAATAACTAGGTACTAAGCGTGAACCTACCCCAAAAGCTTACCTTACGTTAGCAGTACTTTCTTAGGTAAGCACATAATAAATGCAGTGCAAGTGCATGTAAGTTCACATACTTTAAAATAAAGTGCAACACAAGTTGCTCTCCTTTTTCAGTTTCTCACTTTATTCTGTATTCTTCAGAGGAATTTCACGTAGCAGATAAATTGTACAATGTCAAACCTCTTTAAATATGCCAAAAGCAAATGCTCTTTTAGCTTTTTATCTCCACATTCTCAGTACTGTTTTTCAGCAGCACATGCACAAAAATGAGCAGCGTATTCACACTGTATATTAACTATTTTAACAAAAATATGCTCTGCAAATATTTGTTGCCTGTAGCATTGCTTGAATGCTTGTTGCACCGTTAGAGCAGCTTAAAATCGACTTTTCATGCTAATAATATCTTTCACTAAACTGTACAAAGTCTATGAGTCTTTATGCCTGTATATCAACTTTTCCATGCTATTTTCTGCTGTTTCTTTTCCCTGGTTTTGTTCCAATTATGTCTTTTCCTAGACCCTTTATTTATTTGTTTTCCCCTGACTGATTTATTGTCTCATTTGAGCACTTTGTGTTCAGTGTCCTGATTTATTCTGTTGTGAGGGAGAATGATTACTAACCTTCTGCCATATTCAAAAGGAGGTCTCAAAGCGTCCTATGCGTGTGTGAGTGCTTGTGTGAGAGATTATTGCTGTGAGGCTTTGTCTGCGATGTACCAGTAGAAATTGATAAATGCAGCCAGTGGCTCCAGTAATTCTGCCAGCAGAGACAGTGATCCCACAGTGATGGATTATATATGACTTAATGCTCTGAGACAAATCAGGGCTGCTGTCTGGTGCATGTTTGTGTGATCACAAGGATATATGTTGGAGCATGTGCGTAGGAATGATGAATGTTTACTGTATTAGTTTAATTAAAATTTAATGAGATTCTGTTTCCATAGACCCCAGCGCTAACCCATCATCTATAGAAGACAGGATTAGCCAAGAGGCCAGTGAGCTAGAGAAACGACTCAGTATGCTGTCCATTTGTAGTCACCACAGCAGTGCTGGTAATACAATAAGCCATACACACATGACGTATACATATAGAGGAGGCTGTTCATTTCAAATAAAAGATTTTTGTAAATAATAATTAATCCCAAAGTGAATATATGTCACAGTTGACTAGTTTTCATGCTACTTTGAAATATCTTTTATATATTCGATACAGCAACAGTACATAATGTTTGTCGAGCTCCATAAAAGGATCAAAAAGCCTTCACAAAAAATTCATTAAAATGGTTTGTGTGGAATAAAAGACAGAGCCAAAGTTATTTGCTGTTATCGTTATATGTCAAACGTCAAGGTTTTTTAAGGGAGAATAACTAAAACCTTAAACTTCATCCTGAAGGGGTTTTTTAATGGCTGACTGACTTTATACTATCCCTATTTTGAATCTGTTTACCAGATAAGTAAAAAAGCTTAAAAGAAATATTGAATTCTTTTAGGTCACACTTTATTTTAAGGTCTGAATCTCACCATTAGCAACTAATTTACTGATTATTAATAGTTAGTAAGGTAGTTAAGTTTAGGTGTTGGGTAGGATTAGTGATGAAGAATATGGCTTTATAATTACTAATAAACAGCCAATATATTAATAAAAGGCATTCTTATAAGCAACTAGTTCATATTGAGAATTGGTCCTTATTTTATCATATGAAAAAATAAAGTGAGCACAAATTATGCAAAAGTCATGAAACCAGCCATGTTGGCTAGTTTTTGGAGCATGTTGTTAGGCCCAACATGTTTCATTAAAAATACTTGACTTCAAAATGCTGCCAATCAGAATAAAGTTTTCCAGAAAAACATGTAGTGATAGATGTAAAGTTCAGTCTGCATCACAAATTGTATGGCTTAAAAAGTCTTCAGAAACATTGTAAAAAGATTCCTTAAAAGTTCTCCTTTGTGTTGCACCAAAAAAAAATCAACAAACATCATTGTGTATCTCAAATTGTAGTTTTTTGTCACTACCTTATTTGAATTCATGTTCAATGCATAGAAGAAGCCAATTGTTAATCCCATCCTCTCTTTGTCATAAATGGTCAGCCTCCACCTTCAGTTATGGTGCCTCCTTGGCAGGAGATGATCGGAGCATCTCCAGCTCCTCCTCTGAGGCCAGTCACTCTGATAACAGCCTGGGTAGCCGCCTGGCGATATGGTCTGAGCCAGTCAGACACCCCACCCCCATCGAACCGTCATCATCATCCCTGTTAGGGGTTGCAGGATCTAAGAGTACAGCCTATTCTGTCAGCACGTCCAGTGATGAGCGTCTTTATGGAGCAATGATGGGAGGGCTCCGTCCTCCATCCAAGCCTCCTCCCCCTAGAGGCCTTCAAGAGGCGGGTCGCCAGAGCTCAACAGACAGCGGTATTGCCACCGGAAGCCACTCTTCCTATTCTGGAAGCTTCTCCTCCTACACTGGTAGCATGGATATTGGACATGGAGAGACTGATGAGTTTGGATCCTTAACAAGCCTCCCTCAAAACCCCAATTCAAACTCTATCTCCCTTATCAACACTCCAGTAAGGACGATTCCACTAATTCCTGAGCACAAACCATGTGTGTGTCCACTCAGAGAGGCTGCTCAAATGTATCAGGTTCCCACTCCACCTCTGCAGCATTACGACATCCCCCGCAGGTTCCTACAACACCAGCCCTCCGGTCAGGAACAGCTTTTGACTGCTGCAAGCCAGGGACAGAGGCCTGAATGCGGAGCTCTGGGACCTGAGGGCATCCCTGAAGATGTCACCCCCAAACAAACTGTCCCACAGAGATTGAACTGGGGTGGTGAAGGAGCAGTGCTTCCTGAAAGTGCCACTACACTGCAAATACAGCCCACCATCTGTCCTGACTGTGGGGGAGGAAAGGTAACAAGATTTTTCTCGTTGATTTTCTGCTCCTTGTGTCTTTCCATGCATGTTTGGATGAAAGACCGCACAAAAAATTCTTCAAAAGCCTTACTGACTCAATTACCTGAAGCTGACCAGCGTAGTCTGATTTCAGATATTCTTTTAAATGAATCAGAAAACATATAGTGCAACCAGTTGTAGACAGATTCCAGAATGAATGATTCAAAGTCAGTTTTAGCAAAATTAAATCAGTGTAGTTACTGACTGCTTCTTGATATGATAACACACGTTTGTTTTTCAAAGATATGCCCATTCTGCAGTGCTTATTTAATTATAAGTATAATACTATTATATTATAAGTAACATACTAAATAATATAATAACATTGTGAATTTTTGTTATTGCAATATAAAATAATGGTTTTCTCTTTGAATATATTTTAAAATGTAATTATTACTGTGTTGGAAAAGCTGACTTCAATCAAAAGCAATCATTACTCAAGTGTTTACTGTCAGATGATCTTTCAGAAATCATCCCAATATGCTAATTTATTGCTGAAAGATACATTTCTTATTATTATCAGTGTTAAAATCAGTTGTGCTGCGTAATATTTTGTGTATACTGCAATATATTTTTTGTCATGATTCTTTAATGAACAGAATGTTCAGAGGAATAGCATTTATTTGAAATAGAAGTCTTTTGTAGCATTTTTAATGCAGTTTGTTATCAATTTAATGCCATCTTTTACACAAATACAATTGCATTTCTTTTGTTCTTTTATTCTTTAACACTACTAAAAGTATGATTTATTAAACCATTACAGAACCGAAATTATAACCAGAAAGGCTTTTTTTTACTGAAATGCTCTAAATGGTCTTCATAAATAGGCTGTTAACCTATGCCTATGTAAACCTAGTCAACTTACAGCAAGTCAAGAAATTACAGCAAACAATGCAAATAACTGAAGCTGATTACTCCCAAACAAATGTGCTTTGATTAAACCAGATAACTGCTCAGCTATTTCTGAGTCTAAATTCGCCTTTTGTTAAAGTATGGGGACAAACTGTTCTCTAGATTTGGACTTTACCAACAAAACCAGACTTCTGCAACGGATCAAGGCAGTGTTGATCGAGCATCAGTTTTTCTTTATGCGCTCCTCTAATCACAGAATCCAGCATTCCAGCACCGATCCAAAGACTGTTCCAGCCGTCTGTGTCTCTGGATCATGCTCAGCCATAACGTTGATGCATCAGTGGGGAGGCACAAACAGTTTGCAGAATGAATTTAAATGTGTTTGTCATCTCCCCACACCCTCCATGTTGATCTGAGAATGCAATATAAAGCTATTAAAGCAACCTGCATTGACCAAACATCCTAACATTTTTCTATTCAGTGCTGTCAATATTTCACACTGAAAACCATTTCACTCTCTCAGCACTGTGGCTTTAGGCATTTAGTATGTTTTTGTACAATAGTGGTAAATTTTCAGCTTATTGCCTGCAGGCGTGTACTAGGTGCTGGTGTATAGTTGGTGTAAAATGACATGCATATTTAACAACAGCAACAGCTGAAGCGGTAAGAAATATGGACAAGTAGTATATGATTTGTTCAACAGTGATTTCGAAATCATTTAGAGGGAGCCGAAATATCTGGTTTAGTCAATTTAAGAAAGTAATCACATCATTAAACAAGTCTGCTGCTGCTTTGGGATTTCTGAATCACTTCTGTGTTACTTGTAGGTGGAGGAGAGGAGCAGGTGTGAGATGAGAAGCAGTTCTGAGGAGCAGAAGTCTGATGGTGAGCATTATGCAGTTTTAAAGGGCCTCATTAGTAAAGTGTGCATATGCTTAGATTTAATCTTAGAGTGTGCATGCTCTTAAATCCAAGCCAACGTTCAGTAAACTGCTTTTGACATGGAAAAGTGCTTAGCATCACACCTGGGTCAGAGTACTGCATGTTTTTGGAAATGCGAGTTGTTCTTGCTGCTTGCGGTTCTTAATTAAAGGATTTGGGTGATGACTGGTTATCTTTTATATGTTAATGGCATTAATTAGTGGTCATTTACAAGTTAGAGAGCTTAAATCATTCAGTTGTGCCAAAGTCTCTTTAAGAAGGTATACTATAGCCTTTGGTTGAAGTTGAAGATCATTTGCGATTCATAATGTCACATCTGAAATATTTTATAAATGAAATGATAATGATGGTAAAGGCCTCTGAAGACACTGTCTTTTAGTCAGGGAACTATACTTGTATGTTATTTCAACAGGAAGTGCATCATGCCTTTCTCAAGTGCATAAAGCTTTCAACCACACCTCCATGTCTGTTATCGATTGGTAAAGTGATTCTAGTCTCAGCATCGACATGTTACAGCTAAACATAGTATATATGAGGGGAAATTGTGCATTGTAGTCCCTGGATATTTCATGTTTGTGTGTGCAATATGCCAAGTCAGATTGTTTTCTGCTGGATAACAATTTAATGATGTCTGAACATAAATGAAGCCCAGTGTGTCTTGATTCTAAATGAATGGCTTACTTGTGATTCAACCTTGGGTTTTTTGTCCTTCTCAGCTGATCCAAAAGGCAATTATGAGCAGATGGCATTTATGACTGATGCGTCCAGGTGGCCACAGTTCAGAGCTGGAGAATATGGTAATTCAGATGCCCCTATTATACATTATATTGCCATCTGATCAATGCATTTCTTTTGCTCCGTTTCACTGGTAACTGCATGAATTGGGTTTGTGTTCTGGTCTTGCAGGAGAGGCGGGACTGGCGGTTATTGACAAAGTTCAAGGTGATTCTGTTAACTATGTGAATATCCCCATCAGTCCTACATCTAAACGCCAGCTGCACTATATGGAGCTAGATCTGCAGGACCGTCCAGAGTCAAGCCACACTGTCAGAGGTACACTGTGTTCCTCTCATAGATATACTTCTCATATCTGATATTATATTAATATTTTTAATGAATAAAAAGATTATTGACCCCAAGCGTTTGAACATTTTTTGAAACTATTATTATCAATACTTCTGTATATTTTGGGTTTGAAAACAAATGAATATCCAGCTGTGGTGAGATTATTCTAAAATATTAAAATGACGTTGTACATAAAATAAAGTTGTTAAATACATTGGTGTATATGTGTGTGGTGTGTTTATGAACAGCGGCCGGCTCCAGCACTAAATACGCCCACATTGATATCACTGCAACAGAGACCGCACAGAGGGTGGGAGCCCAGCATGCACAGGGCCGAGAGGAGAGACTACAGGAACTAGAACAGAAGAGGAGAGGAACACTCACCTGAAAATATAATGACGTGGAGTCAAAATGTCTGAGACCACACTTAAAATATAGATGTTTTCCTTTTTAAACCAGATTTGTGCTTTTTAAAAATGTTTATATATTTATTATAACATTTTAAGATGGTTCCATATTTTAAGTCACTTTTGTGAATTGTGAGCACATTTTTTTAAACTTTTAGCAATTCTCTTGTATCCACTGAAGTATACACAAACGTTTGGAGTTTATGTAGCTCTAATGCCATTTGGCATTTTTAAAGCAACAAAGAGACAGCACACATCAAGAAATTCTTCAGTTCAAATACCTTTTGTTTAAATTATGTTGAAAATGTTTGTTAGAGAAGTGCATATTAGAATCATTTTTGGTAGTGGTTTCTCAGACGTTCAGACTCCACCGTATATCGGTGGTTCTCAAAATAGGGTCCAAGGTCCACTGTGGGGGCCTCAGAATTACTTACAAATATTGCTAATATAATTAAACTAAATTAAAATAGGAAAAAGATACATACAACGCACGATATAAACTGAAAAATATTGGTGGGACTTTGTTGGGCTTTCAGTTGAGAACTGCTGCTGCACACTGTAATAGTAAAGGGATAGTTCAACCAAAAATTTCAACTAGCCCATGATTTATTCTCCCTCAAGCCGTCCTAGGTGTATTCCAAGCTTTATAATGGCACTGAATGAGGGTCCAGATTTTAAAGCCCAAAAAAGTGCATCCATCTATTATAAATTATGCTCCACACAGCTTTAGAGGGTTAATAAAAGCGAATTATATGCATTTGTGTAAGAATATCCATATTTAAAACTATGAACGAGCTTGAGTTTGAGTAAATCTGGAGGAAATTATAATTTTTTGTGTGAATTATCCTTTTTAAGTGTATTGCTGCATTGTATATTCTCTGCATCTTTGTGTAGAAATTAAATATTTTCCATGGTTAAAATTCAAATGGAATTTAAATGTTCTAAATCTGAACGCATATCCCAAATGCAATACCTGTTGACTGTAAATATATACTTTAATTGGTGACCAATTTTGTTCTGTACATTTACACATTGAAATATTAAGTGAACTTTTTTCAAATATTTCCTGAAATTTCTATGTTGACTATAGCAGTAGTATTAAAAATAATACATCAGTGACTAGCGTTGCTCGTCCTTGAATGCTTGATGCAACAGTGATCCTCTGACATCACTGAAAACACAAGTCTTTGAAAGCTTTTTATTATGAAAAGTGTAACATGTAATGAACAGAATGTGTACTTTTACAAAAGCGATCCTATGATTTATGGAGATCACATTCATGATGATTCATTATAATGCTGGATTACCATTTTTTAATAATATAAGAATTAGAAATAATTAGTGCAGTTTATATTAGAATTTTTATGACAAATCTCAAAGGTCTAACTAATGTTTAAACAGCGAGGATGATGATTTAAGTCTACTGTGGGACAACACTGTCAAATCATGGTGATGGGCTTTGTATTCAATGCCGTTTAGAGATTCAATCAATATCATAGTTTACACAAGGTCTGCTTTGCCAAATCCAACTATTGAAGTGCCTAAGCTTGGCTTTTTCCATTACACTCCAGCTTTTTTTGCCTTTTCACTGATGCACCATTTTCCTGAATCTATCAGGTTGTGCTATTATCCTTATACACCTCTTGCCTATACGGGGTAGCACTGTTGTTCGTGAATGGGTATCATTCAGTTTGAATCTAAAAAAAACAGCAGAATTACCGAAATGGACGTTTTATCTGTTTATAAAAAATCCCTAAAGAGATTTTTTTTTTTCATTGGTAAAGTTAATCTCTCTGCTCATGTTGTGGAGGAATGTTGAGTTCTTTTGCACCCACGTTTGTGGGATGCTACACATGTTTCATTGTGCATTTATTGTTTGTCAACTTTAAATAAGCAAAACCACAAAGAAATATAGCCAAAATTAATAGCATGTGAACAACACGCATCAGTGTTTTGGATAAATTAGCTTGTAGCCATTTGCTGCACAAACATAACATGGGAAATAACCAACAAAAGCAGAACTCATCACTGCTCAGTACCATTTTAAAAAAAGAACTTTGTGTGGTCTGGCTAATGGAAATGTTAAATTTATGTACAATATGTCTTACCTTTATAACCCTGGCTCATCTGTGTTGGATAACATTTTGGAATACAGCACGTGTGACCTCTGAACAATTCTAGCTAACAGTAGTGCTGTCATTATGACAAAAGTGGCATTCAGAGTTCATTGTGTTGCAATCCATTTCGGGAAATCTTATTCGTCAAATCCTGCAAGTGTTTCTTCATCTAAAGAAAAGTGTGACAAAGTTATTGCAGATCCACTCCATGACACATTTTCTTAACAACTATGATAAAAGAAATTATATTTGACATGCCTGAAATAATCTTAAGTACAATAACCAAAATAATAATTATCCTAAATCTCAATTTACAGCTTTACCTTGTATCCCATTTCTCGTGCTTTCTCAGCAAGAGTGTTGTATTTCTCTTTGTTTCTCAGAATGTGATCTTTGTCTCCCAGAGCCTCCACATGCTTCAGTTTCTGATGAGACAGTTCCAGCTGCTCCTGATAGTGCTGGTGCTTCTCCACCTTTGTTTCAAAGTGTCCAAGTTCCTCCTAAATGAGAGCATTCAGAAGTGAGCATTTTGAAAATAATACTTATACCAATGCCTATGCACATTAAAATGACTCTATTAAAATGCAATATTTACCAGCAACCTTAGCTGAATGGTATACGTTACGACATAAAAGAAGCTTACTTTAAGAGAGTCAAGTTCATCTTCGCTGAGATTAGATCTTTTTGCCATCTCCCAAAGTTCTATGACTCGTGGCTCCTTGAATTCTGCCATAGACAACGAAAGCATTAGAAAGTCATGAGGCAATTCATTTATGAAACATGAATTCAACCTTAGCAAAGGTCCGCACCGCTGTCAGCACTGTAACCCTCATGGGTAATCTTGCGGAGTCGTTCAAAGCCTTGGTTCAGGTTCCTCATCCTCTGCTTCAGATCTGCATGTTTCTGATGGAGAACATGTTCCTTCACATCACCCTCCAGAGGACTGATTACATTCTTATGGATCTCTGATAGAAAGAAGAGAAATGTATTCAGCAGGTTCTGAAAGACTGTGAAAATCTGTTCAGTAGGTTCAAATTTAAACAGCCTTGCCAAAAGCATCATATTCGTTAGCCAACTATGGTCACAAGTTCTGTTATTACCAAGACATTAAGAACCTTCAACGAATGAAACTTTAAAGTAAAACGACAGAGAACAGAAACACAGAATTAGTCATTAAATGCCATGTTCATTACAGAAACAACAACTAGATATTAATTACATTCTCAAATCAATTAATTAGCAGTTATTACTCCATCACTTACATATGACGTCATTAACGCAAGTTATATATTGTTGAACTAATGTGGTTTAAACAACAGAGGTGTGTGCATGCTATGTTTTTAGGAAACTGTTGCAATTAGATAGCTCCAATAAAACATCATACTATATTGAATTATACTGAAAACCTTGGAAATTCTTATTGTGTTCATCAGCACTGGCAAAAAAAACAAACTATGACATAGTTTTGCCTCATTAAGCTTTTCAGGGATCTTTTATATTCTTAGACCAGGGCTTCTCAATCCTGGTCCTGGAGGTCCGCTGTCCTGCAAATTTTATCTCCAACCCTAAGCAAATGCACCTGAACCAGCTAATTAAAATGTTCAGGATTACTTGTAAGCTACAGGCAGGTGAGATTAATTAAGGTTGGAGCAAAACTTTGCAGGACAGTGGACCTCCAGGACCAGGATTGAGAAGCCCTGTCTTAGACCTTAATACTACTTGGCACCATACACGATCAAACTCTAACCTTCAGTCCGGCTGACAGTGTCCATGACAATGTTGTACTCATTGATTTTGTCTTTGTGGTGATGGAATTCTCTCTGCAGGGTCTGGAGCTCCTCATCAGAGAACTTTCCAGAAGTCTTAGCCTGACGATCAAAGGTTAAAGAGAACATTTAAGCGAAGTTGGTAATAATTGAACAAGTCTGTAAACCCGTAAATAAGTTACACATTCAAATTATATGAGTCGTTTCATTCAGTTACCTTGTTCCACAGTTTGTCCAGCCTTGGGTCATCAAATGTGTCTCCTTCTTTAACATCGTGATCCTTCAGTCTGTTGCTGTCTAGTGTCCGGGTGTCTTTTTTCCCATCCATTCCATACTTCGCTAAAATAACTATGCAAACAAACAAAGATATTTATTATGTTAAAGACATTTTATGTATCCAGTGTGCTGTAAATCATAAATAATAGCATTATCTCTTTAACGAGTCCTGTCTAACAAGCTTCTAGTAACAATAAGAAATATCAACAAATGAAAGAAAACGTTTTGTCAAACTTTTTCATGAGTTCTCTGAATATCATATCCCACTAAAACAGTCAAATCTTACTATTAAAGTTGCGTCTGAGCTTGGCTTCTCTCTCTCCATCCTCGTCCATGCCTTCTGCTTTCAGTTTTTTCCACTGAAGTTCATCTTTCTCTTGGATCTTCAAGTCACTGTGCAGTTCTGAGAGTCTCACCGGTGCGAGCTGCATCTGAAGCACAGACGGTTATACGCATTAAATCTGAGCAGTCAAAACATTTAGTATAGACATTTAAAAATATGATAAAATAATGACAAGCAGAATATCCTATAACAACGGCCAAAATAGTTTATTGTCACATTACTTACTCTTATCGCCTTTTCCCAAACCTGATTTAGTTTGGCAATCCTGAATTCCACCTGATTGTTGTTTTTATCAGATTCCTTTTGCTCATTCATTTCTTTCGAGTACTTCCCCGCCATTGCTCCGACGACAAACAAAAAAGCCAAAACTAGAATCTGCGTTTGCATTTTGACACAACTGTTAGTTACAAAATGTATGAGAATGTGTAATGTTTTCTGGAGCATCTGCAGCGCTATTCAGGAAGCACTACAACAATCATACGGCGTTCACGTGCCTGAACGGAAAGCTGCGCATTGCCTCATGGGTATTGTAGTTTTATATTTCTTCCACACGCGCGCTTCGGAGCGAGTGACTGGGCGTTTCAAGACTTCAAATCCCACACAGCGCTGCTTGCTCGTTACCTAGTAACAACGCGTAAAGGGCCTTCAAGCAAATGAGATCAATCCACGCAATAGAAATGAAGGGAAGTCTAGTTGCAACCATCTGCTTATTGAAACTGCCCACAAGATTAGATTTTAAATCTCATTAGATCTTCACAGACATCCCAAAAGTCTAATATTCATTTTTAATTCCTGAGTGTTAGCCCATCTGTTGGATTTCAAATAAAATAAATAAAACCCAATGCCTGTGAAGCAAAATTCACCCATTATTATCAGCTCTAACAGGGTTATCAGAGGTGTGAACACTTTTGCAATCCGTCTTGGTCAAGGCTGCTACCTATATTGTAATTTGTCTCTGACAATTTTCCCAATGCTAGTACTAAATGCTTTCAAAACGGGATAAATAATGACTGATATAGTAAAAAACATGAAACCAATCTGGGATTTCTCATAAAGGCTAGTACAAAACTGAATTATAAGAACACTACATGTTTGTATCAAATTGTTGCCACCAACATTATAGCTACTGAAGAATTAAATATACTCCTCAAAAAATGAATTACAATAGGCTATGAGATAGGCCTATTTAATGACACATCTTTATCTTAATAACAAAAAACACAACAGCATAATCCCCAAAATCCATTTACTTTGATTATGAAATGAAACACAAATCGTTATACATTATTGAACTTCAAGTGTTACAAAGGGAGAGCTTGGGACTTTAATTTATCAAAACTTTGTACTTCTACAGCATAGGCCTACTTGTATCAGAGCCATCTTGTATCCCGTCACTTTAGTTAATATGCTTGCATTATCTAACCAAATTGACATAAAATCCATAACGCCTGTAATGTCTATCCAAGGTGTCATCACCTTTATGACATCAGCTCTCTGAGGGATCGTTTGTACACAAATTCATATTGATTGACTCCTCTCTCTTTTACGATCTACTATGTTCTATGTTGACATATTGCAAAAGCTTGCGCGCACACACACGTTTCATACTCATGTACAAAGTGTAGGCCTATTTTTTATGCCCTTTCCCTAACTCTACCCCTCGCATAAAACTTTCTGCATTTTCATAATATTTCATTCTGTATGATTTATAAGCTTAATTTACTCTTTGTGATCTGCATAGGCATAAGGGTTTTTGTACAAACTGTATTTTCTCTTACTCTCCTCCCAAACCAACCCCTTACAGGAAACTTTTGGAAGCATTTACAAATGTATAAGTAGACTTTCAAAAAAAGTGAAAAGTGAAAGTGTGTTTTTAAGCCTTCTGAATTACGAGGACACATTGTAACTTCACATTGTAATACCTGTCATACAATATGTGTGTCCTCATAAACCGCCCAAAACATTGCACACACACAGAACATATATGATACAGAAAAGAACTGAGGTAATTATATAAGATACAGTACAGTAAACGTAATGTATCTGACAAATTTAGAAAAATCAAACCACTTAAAAACCACTTTTTAAGACTGATTAAAAATTGCTAAAAATATATGAAGTGGATTTTGTAATGCTTTTCAAGGTATGGTATGAAAAGGCAGTTAAGTGATCAAGGTTGTATCATCTTTGTTCACTGTCACGAGTGTAGTCATTGACCTTTGATTCTACTAAAGGACCTTTTAGAGCAGCAAAGCTACAAAAATGTCCCTATAAAAAGCAAACAGGCTGTGCCAGTGAAAGCACTTCATATGATAACACAGTACATCTGCTTGTTATACGCCCACTTAAAATAACACTACAATTGCTTCTGTGACTGTCCATTTAATTGTCTTCTTGATAATATGACATTAGTTCTATTTTTGGATAATTAATAAAACTAACAATTTCAGCATGGTACAGCAAGATTTCTAAGCTTTTGGTTGTATTTGGTTTTATGTAAAGTCATACATAAAGTATATTTTCCATGTTTGCCTTGGACATTGTATTACAACATTTCATAGAAACATTCAGCTGCAGCACTGACAAATCCTTAAATACTGGTCTTTGTTAAGAAAACCTTGATTTGACAAGCCAATTTATCCAAAACCAAGACTTTTATAATATACTGTAAGGTGATATTAAACACTATCATTTCATCATCATGAAAAAATAAATGTATAGAAGTAGAGCTGACTTGCATTTTACCATGTAGTTCATTTGTATATACAGAGTATTTTGCTGCTCAGCAGTGCTGGGGAAATATAGCTGATTATGTAAGCTCATTTGGTTGAATGAAAATTAGAAATAAATCAAAGTAATACATGGCTTGCAATGGTGCGGTTGCTCAGATAACTCTTCATTATCTTTCACGTTGCTCTAAACTGAACACTTTTCTCCCCTAATGTTGTATTTTTTTATCTATAGAATTATTAATGGATACAAGCAAAGGGCACTGAGCAAGGAAACCGGAGCCTAAAGCGATTCCATTACATAAAGTTTGATGCTGTTCTCGGTTTCTCAACCTTTAATGTAGTTCAGATTCCATTAACGTGCAACAGAGATGGTCAAAGGCCTTTGTGTTTCACTGCCAGAGACGTCTGTGGGCGCATCAAGCCTAATGAATACACTCAATCACAGACATCGGGAACAAACACTGTCATTAAGCGAACAAACATTACATTTAAGAACGCTCTGCTTCATCCATTTGTCCTCATTTAAACAGGTCAGGGAGGATTCTTCGGACAAGTCGTTCACTTCTTTTTTGAACATTATGACATTAACAGCTGGAAGAGGTGATAGGGGAACAGTCGCTCACTCATTCATGTAGCTATACAGAATACAGTGCACACTAATGTAATGACCACGTTTCAACAGTTTCTGAGTTTTATCCTCCATATCTTTTTGCCAGAATATTCACACAGGGTTTCTAAGATATCAAGCCATAAATCTTCCAGTGCAACCCTAAGGATATAAACCACAAGGCAGAAATGAGATCTTTAATGTTTTCTTCTGGAGATTAAATAAACCACTATAGACTGTGTTTTGGAAGCCGTTTAGGCTACTTTAACCAGTGGCCTGTTCCATAAAACAAGTTTACAAAATAAGCCAGGCTAAATGACTTATTTTGAAACAAATCTACTGACAATAAGCCTGACTAACCAAAATAAGCCTGGCTTGTACTCTAATCTTGTTTTATGGAAAAGCCCCCTGCTCTATCACAATATCTTGTCTTATCTTGTGGCACCAGCTAGTTAGACCAACACCAATATATGCACTATATATATATATATTTTTTTTTTTTTTTTTTTTTTTTCCCTGGGATTGTTGGTTCCTTGAAGAACCTTTAATATACACTGAAGCTTTCCATTGCACAACACTCTTCAAAATAAAGGTTCCAATAATGTTTTGGATTTATCTTTCAGTAAAGAGTTCTCATAGGGATATTCACTCAAAATGAAAATTCTGTTATTAATTATGTTCAACCACTGATGTCACATACACTATTTTAATAATTTCCTTACTACCTTTCTGGACCTTGAACGTGGTTGTGTTGCTGTCTATGGGAGGCTTAGAAAGCTCTCAAATTTAATAAAAATATCTTTATTTGTGTTTCCAAGAAGAACATATGTCTTACGGGTTTGGTACAATCTGAGGTGAGTAACTAGTTACCCAAAAATGAAAATTCTGTCATTAATTATTAACCTTCATTTTCTTTCAAACCTGTAAGACCTTCATCCATCTTTGGAACACAAATTAAGATATTTTTGATTAAATCTGAGAGCTTTCTGACCCCTTTCTGAATAATGACTTTATGCAACAATTAATCTTCTCAGCATCACTCTGGCGCCATTTTCACAATGTATGCACGTACTTTGATCTTAACGTAAACAACATATGCTGTTCTGCGTCAGCAGCATCATGCGCATACATTGTATATGATTTGATCTGAAAGTAAAGAACACATCCAAGTGATGATGCGGACAAAGAACATCATATGTTGCGTTCAGATCAAAGCATACACATACATTGTGATACTCTCCAAAATGGCACCAGTGTGACAAGGAGGAGACAAATTGTGGAATAAATTAATTACTTCTGTTTTCTTGTAAAAATAAAAAGTATTCTTGCAGCTTCATAAAATTATGGTTGAACCTTAATTCAAGGTCACATGGATTTTTTAACAACGTCCTTGCTATGTTTCTGGACCTTAATCGTGGTAGTATCCTTGCTATCTCTGCAGTGTAAGACAGCTTACAGAATTCATTAAAATATCTTAATTTGTGTTCTGAAGATGAATAAAAGTCTAACGGGTTTGGCACAAAATAAAGGTGATTAATTAATGACAGAATGTGTATTTCTTTCTTAGTGTGGTGCGTTTTAATAATGTAAGGAACCGTCTACTATAAAGAACTATGATTCTATGGATGTTGAATGTTCTTCATGAAGTCTTCAATGCCAGTTAAAGACCCTTTATTTTTAAGAATGATTCTTTTGCTATTAAAGGCAGTCGTGGCCTAATGGATAGGGAGTTGGACTTGTAACCCAAAGGTTGTGGGTTCAAGTCCTAGGTCTGGCAGGGATTGTGTGCTCTCTCCACCTTCAATACCATGACTGAGGTGAGACCCTTGAGCACTGTTCACTGTTCCCCCAGGTGCTGCAGCAATGGCTGCCCACTGCTCTTGGTGTGTGTGATCACTTCTCACTGCTCTGTGTGTGCACTTGGATGGGTTAAATGCAGAGCACAAATTCCTGGTATGGGAAAACAAAACCTGGCCACATGTCATGTCCTGTCCTTTTCTTTCCTTTCCTTAAATGGTTCTTTCCACTAAGAAAAATTACGATTTGATAATCGAATTTCAGGAGGACCATGCACAAACGATCGTAGCTGCTACCAATCTCCTCATTATTAATGACCCCGCCAAACTTTTCTCCGCCGCCTTAAATATCGCTCACTTCCTCTCCTCAGTTTCTGCGTTTTTGTCCTCCACTGCCTCCCCCTTAGGGGAAAGGTTTAGTGTTTTTTCCACGTTCTTCACTTTCTACGGGGGGCACGCGGGGACCAGGCCGGGCTCCAAGCATCTGTTAACCCTAGCCTCCTAGGGGTAAACCTCCTAGGGCTCGGGGGCTGCCGGGCTCCCTGCCTGTCCCCCGGACAGTCCGCCAAACAAGCTATCTTATCGCAGGGAACTAGTGAAATACTTCTTTAAAGTATTCTATATGGCACTGCTGTGAAACCCCCCTTTTGGAACCTAAAAACATAACATTTCAAGCTGGTCCAAACTAGTCATTTCAGCAGGGTAGAAACTCCTTTTACTTAAGAAAGACTGCCATGCTGTCTGATAACCTTGCCTAAATGAGTTTGGAAAGATGTTATGTTAATAGCTGTCACTGTTCTTAATCTCTTGGTCTTGGTCTATTATTTATCACCTGTAGATGGTGCTGAAGTTTTCTTTCAATCAAGAGAGCGAGAGAGAAAGAGAATGAAGAGCAGAGAAAGTGAAAGACAAAGCACATAAGTCATCTACTTGAAGACTCAGCACGCACTTGTCTAGGAGTGTTAATGTTGTTTACAGGTGTCTGGCCTTGACAGCGAGACACACACACACACCAATAACCAAATCAGTATTTCACATCAGAGACTCCGATAAACTGCAGCTCAGAAAGTTCTACTCTAGTTCCATCAGTACGGATCCTTCCAGTTTATAGTACTTGATTCCACTGACACATTATATTGGATTGCAAACTGCATATTTACAAATGGATAAAAATCTTATGGTCGGAGCAAGCTGTCAGTAGGCTATCCGAAAGGATGTTTTAAATCTCTATCCTTTATCCAGTAATCATTTGACAATCTCCTTTTGCAGTGACCTTTATGCTGCACTCCTGTCCTCACCATGATATGCTGTTTGATTCAATGATAGCAGGTAATTTTCAACAAACAATGTTTTGCTCGTACGCCTCAGGCACAGTCTTGTTTAACCTTTATGGCTCTTTTCTGTCCTGCTGTGGCAGTGTATGGCAAAGGGGAACAATATATTTCCATTTGTAATAATATACCTACTTCAAGATTCATAAACATGACTTAAAATGAGCTCTTAAGTAGTTTTTAAAATAGTAACTTTTCATTTGAAAATCGCTGTTTTTTCCTATTTATCTATTTTTTCTATACCATGTATTTTAGTTCCATTTATGGGATTACATTATCACTCACACATGTATCAAACAAATCATATATACTCAAATAGTATTACTAATATACAATTTATTAGGATACACATATGCACTCTTTGTCAACACTGCCAGATATTTGTGTAAAATGCGCAAGTACTGTATATAATAATTGTTTATTTTGTGAAAACTGGAGGCTGTCAGCTTAGTACAATTTTTGTCTTATGAGTGGTGAAAATAAAAAAAAAAAATGGAACTGAAACCATTATCCTGTAGTCTCAAAGAATTGAAGTGACTGCTTGTTGTTCTGTGAAGTGACGGAAAAAAGGAAATATTACAGAATAAGAAAGAAAGAGGTTTTAAGCACAGCAGGGAGCTGGACGACTACAAAAATAATCACTGAAAATGAATTTAATTTCTCTAAGCAGATGGACTGACCTAGACAGAGAAGTACGGCAGTAATTGAAAGACACAATCACAATGCAATATGCATTAACCTTCAAACCAACACACACTGCCTTCACAAGAGCTTGATGCATAATCTAACAAGTAGAAATTACATAAAAAACTATTGTGTCTTACGTAATTAAATTTTTTTCCCTCAGTAGAATCTAGTTTATGGAATTGTCCCCATAAAAGTATTTTTCACTAGCAAACATTTCAAGGTGATATGTAAGAAAATTTCCACTAACATGAACATTTAACACACACCAACTGTCGTGCATTTAAGGCCCTGCATTGAATAGATAAGTGCACCTGATCTCACGCTCTATACAAAGTTTTCCTTGTTTATTGAGATAAGGGAGGTAGAAGCAGAGGCACATTGCTGCTACTTGCACTGTGTATTGATGGTATTGATTGGTTCACGGTGGTGGTCTGTCACAGCCAATTGGGCAGAGGAATGATGAAAACAGGAGGATGGTGGAGTTGCGCCCTGCAGAAATAAAGCATGGCATATGGGCATTTGTTCAAGCAAACTTGGATTCCAAACCCAAATTTTTTTACTCGTTTTGTAAATAAAGTACAGTCCCATGGTCCTGATTCATGGCATCTTTTCAGACGTTGTACAAAAGTGATAACTGACAATGAACAGCTTTGTTAATGCAAAGAGTCTGTTACATCTTATTGAGTGGCTTACAGAATATCTATGCTTTTCAGAATAAATAATTAACTGCTATCCAATTTGTATGAGTGAATACTTTTCTAATGACAAGAATGTCTCAAACTGTAACTCCGAAGGCAAAAATCATGGCATTCCATTATTAGAAAGAATATGTAATATTCTGAATATCTGCATATAAACCTATTCACAACTGCAGCCTTGGTTATTTCAACAGGCAAAGACCATCCAGAAGCATTAATTTCTTCTTGCTTGCTTGCTTGCTTGATTGATTTATTCACTATTAAAATTAAAGGTGCCATAGAAGAACCATTTGTGGTTCCAAAAAGAACCATTAAGCCATTAAGTGTTTGATCGTCGATCATTAATGTTATGTGCCTCGTCATGTATGTCTCGTTCAGCCTCTTTGTTTTGTTTTAATAAATGTTCTTTGATGCATCCCTGCTTTTCTGAGTCCTGTATCCCGCTGAAGAGCGCTCACTACCAGTCCAACTTGTAACAACTGTGCAAAAGTCTTAGGCCACTAGTACTTTCACTAACATAAAATGGTTTTAAGTCAGTTATTTCTATCTTTTTCGGCGTGTCAGTTGGAAATATTCATTTACATTTCCAAACATTATTTTTGTCATTAATTGTAATAATGCTGTGAGATTATTGTCTGCACAAGGAGACAACAGCCAGTGCTCCACACAGAGATCTGATCTGATCATCATCCAGTCTGTCTGGAATCACATGAAGAAACAGAACAAACTGAGACAGACTCAATCCAGAAGAACTGTGGCAACGTCTTTAAGATGAAGAAAAAAACCTACCTGCAAAGCTATAGTGGTGCTCAAAGTTTTAGAAAAATGCTGTAAAATGAGGCATTTTGGGCAATGCTTTCAAAAATAATGCCATAAAAAGATTTAATTAATCTGTTAACTTCTATTAACTAAATCCAATAAATATTTGGTATTATAGCTTTATGTAAAACAGCTTTTGTTTCCCGAGGTCCATTGTTTTCCAGGCAGCTTTCCAGGTAGTTTTTTTTAAGCATCTCGGAGTATATATCATATACTGTATACATCATAATTTATTATTTAAAGACTAATTGCAGATTATTTCTACAGTTGTAATTCCCACACAAATACTGTACACGATGTATACAGTATGTGATATATACTCCAAGATGCTTTAAAAAAACCTACCTGGAAAACAATGGGCAACCTCATAAATTACACCGTGTACACAGTGTAATTTATTATTTAAAGACAAATTGCAGATTATTTCAACAGTTGTAATTCCCACACAAAGGTTTTTATGCTGCATCATCCTGAACCTTCAAAACTACCTTTGGAAATGTCTAATCTAAAAAGGGACAAAAATGCTACTTATGATATTTGCACCAATTACAGTAAAACTGTGTAAAGCCACACAGATCACTTCAACTGTACGGATGGACTGGCAGTCTGATGGCTGTAATTATGCAAACTATCCTCTCTGAACAGAGAACAGGCAATAACACCTTAAGCAAGGAGACAGAGGAAGAGAGAAACAGGTCATCTTTTATTCATTGCATCATGCCGGCTAACAGAATGTCTCAGTCTCACACAGACGATGAGCTTAAATAAAAAAAAGACAACATACTCTGCTTAAAATAGGAATAACAGCAGCAGTGCACTTTAGCACACAGACAGTGATCCCATAGTTCATTCAGCACCATTTTATAATTTAAACCTTTTACTTGGAAAAGGAAGAAGATAGTGTCTGAAAACACAGTTATATGTGTTTAAACAGACATTATATAGAAAAGTGGATAATTTCTTAATAACATCAACAACACCTCCATGCATCACTGTAGAAAACTGAGCATGGGTCCAAAGTTCAATTCTTTAACATATAGCCGTTGTGTGGTCTCTATCATATTCCTTTCTGTAATCCATTGTTTATGTGAAACCTGAAGCCGGTTCACCGAAACTGAATCTCCAGAGCACTCTCTCTCAAAGTCCTCATGCTGTGATCTTTTAAAGGTCTATGCAAATGAAAGGACACTCAACTAACTAAAATTCACACTGCCAACATTATAACAAGACAAGCGTCATCCCAGAAGGTCCCTTGATGATGAGCATTATGACAATGACTGGGGAATTTTTCCAGGTGTTGTAATAATCTTCGTCATCATGTCTTCTTCCTTAATCACTGCTGCCAGACTTGATACTTTCTGCTTGACTAGGTGCTGATTGCAAGGGCAGAGTAAAACAGGGAAGAAGTATAATTGCTCAATTTCAGCCCAAAGGGAACAGGAGGGTTGTTGAAGGAATCAATAAGCAACAGGCTGAGGGCTCTGGCCCTGGAGACGGCTTAAGTACCTTAGAGGTGAGAGAATAAAAGAGGAAAGAAAGTACAGGAAAGCCGTTTAAACACAGAGAACAGAGAGTTCTTAGAGAAAAGTAACCCAATAAATCTCCATGGTGCAGCTTTCGAATCGAAAGTTGACATCTATTTTCCTACATATCTGTTGCATTTACTGTATAATGTGAAGACCAAAAAAGTCTGAAACACTTCTGCCCACATCATTCATCCTTATATTTACATATAAAAGTAGATGGTGTAGGTTTACATGAAACCCATAGGATTGAAGAAATCTGATAAAAATGAAGTAATGTATGCGCGAACACGCACACACACACACACACACACACAGAGTAAACTTATCAGCATGCAATATGAGTTGAGTCAAAAGAGGCAGAAGCTCTATTTAAATGTCTGACTCTAGTGGCTTTGAGACTCAATATTGCATGTGATCTCTTTTTATTCAGCACACACACGTCCCACCAGCCTCATCTGTAGTCCTCTGTCACTGAGCTGTAGGAGAGAGTGAAGTGGAGAATAGAGAAAAAGCGAGAGTGAATAAGACAGAGATAAGGTGAAATGCTGTTTGATCATGAATAGTTCAGTTGCTCAAAGGCAATATTCAAAAACTCCAGCCAGATTTACTGTTTGTTGCTCAAGCTCACTATAAACGAACAACTGAACGTAACAATTAAACTGATGAAATGAAAGCTAAAAAATACTTTGCATAAAAGAGAACATTCTTGTGTGGCTTTCCAAACAAAATAGTTCATCCAAGAAAATGTTTAAGCAATATTACTGATGTTTTTCCAAGCCTTTATCACTGTAAAAGACAAATTCGGATCCATTCTGCTACTTCCACAGTATCACAATGACTGATAATATATAACATATAATAATGACAATAATACATAATGTAATATGACAAAATAATATAGCAGCAAAACTACCAAACTTAATGCCAGTTTTTTTTTTTTTTTTAATCATGAAATATTTTTTTTCATCAAATCATAAAATATTTCTCCACAAAATGCATTTCAAGAGTTCACGCTTGCCTCGTATTATAATAAAAGCATATTTGGCGTGCTGTCTGGCGAGGGCAAGAGTTTGGCGTTCGGCTCGATCCTGGCCTGCCCCCCCAGAGCAAGTGGTAGTAGAAGAAAAGGCGGATAAGGGGCGGAGGGGGGTTTGCATGAAAGAGAGATGCGGGAAAGAGAAAAGCGGGGATATTTATAGTAAAGGGAAAAGATTCGATTGGGTGGATGAGTGAGAAGATAATTAGATGATGGGCTACCAGCCGTGCATGATTGACTCGACCAGCGATCCTTTCGAAATGACGTTTATTTGCAAAAACATCCACTTATTTTCATGCCCAATCATGCTGAAAGCATGCACATTTTGTAAACAAAATCCACTTGTGAAGACAAAATACTATTTCACTAGTTCCCACTACCTCTGCGATAAAATAGCTTGTTTGGCGAACTGTCTGGGGGACAGGCAGGGAGCCCGGCGGCCTCCGAGCCCTAGGAGGTTT
>JAUYWG010000031.1:8936749-8959450 GCA_034779775.1 Enteromius afrohamiltoni | reverse complement strand
TAATAAGGAGATTGGTGGCAGCTGCGATCGTTCGTGCGTGCTCCTCCTGAAATACGATTAATTGCTTAATCATCATATATATATCCCATTCAAAATTTGCATTTTGTGTACAAAATTTATTTTCATTAAACGTAAGACACACCACGGCAGATAGATTGTTAATTTACAATTTAAATAAAATTTTATATTCTATTCAGTCCACAAAAAAAGTCAGGTGCCTCATATTTCGCCAACAGAAAATCTTACTGACGAATAATAAAAGCAACAACAAAAACATTGTTTGGTCACCTTTAAGAAACAGCTAACCCGCAAAACCAAACCTCCCAAAATGTCAAATAAATCACATTAGTGTATCTACTTGCTTGAACACAGCTGATTAGTTTATCAGCTGTGACAGACAGTTTTCTATGACTTTTGCAGTTGGCAGTAGAGATAAGCCTTATCACGATCTGTAACATGCTAATCCTTTTCCACGCTGATGATATGTCTGTTTTTTTTGTCGTCACAGACAACCTCACTGAAAACAGAACTTCAAGTTGCCTTTTAGATATACGTTGATGTTTGTTGTAATGTCCTGAAGATAGGAGACTAAATGACCTTAAATGAGTCCTTACCATTGTACATGAATAGCCTCAAAATAGCCTCAATCTGATCTTAACCCCTGACTTTAAAGGAAGGATGGTGTGAATGTTATGAAACACCTTTTTTTTTTGCATCCAATCCTTTGTAGCTAATAAGACATGCACGGTTTTAGTGTTATGGGAACCATTTAATCATTACCATTTCAGTCTAACATTTTATTTTCTTCAGGAGCACAAATTGTGGCATAGCATGATAACACATATTCCACAATATCAGTGCATACTGTTTATAGTCAACACACAAAACCAACAGAATTTCAATCCACTGGCTTGCGCAGGCAATTACAGCAGATGGAAAGTAATAAGATGCCAAAATAACAAGGCGGCAGTTACTGACTAGAAGTGGGAGTCCTTACAATGGGAATCCTCTCACAACTCAACATCAACAACAAGGAATAAAAATAAAAAAAGCCATGATTTTGATACACATTGCAGCTAAATGAAAAATGCAAATTACACAGCAGCATGTTTGATTATACTGGTAATCATGGTCCAATTTGAAACACTAGTGTCCTCTCTTTTAAAATCTTTATGGATTTCTCTGTTGTCTAATGAGAACTGTAATAAACAAATAAAACCGGATAATTGCTTTGAAACAAAATGTATTGTACAATGTGATATGCAAATGAAAATAAGAATGCCTAACTACACAAACAATGGTAGACTTTCTGAAACCCATAAATGATGGTTCAAATTTGTTTTCTCTTCCGGAAGGCAACACCGAGGAAAGATACATGCACGACTAGATGCATTCTGTGCCTCTGACTGAAGTACCGAGCATCATTTGGACAGAATGACTTCCTGTGTTTCAGTTCTGTTGGCCTGAGGCGTAGTGGTGTCAGCTATATAGAGAGAAAAAGTCTGTGTGTGCTTGGCAGTTTGTCAAGGTACTCACTCTGCTGGCTCTAAGGTAAGTAAGTGTCACACAGAGTGAGCGGGTCAGCATAACACGATGAAAAATGCTGCGTGAGCTCGCCCTGAGAAACTACGTATCACCATGACAACTACTGGATTTCTTCGAGATAACAAAAAAGGAAATATTCCAATGTGGCAGCTGCGTCGTCGTTAACTACAATAAATGTCAGTGTACAGCTTTAAAGCCATGCGGCGGTTAAGTTTTGGTGAGCTCAGTGGCGAGGCAGTAAAACAAGACGGTACCTATGAGTCTGGCAGTGAACTTATAAAACGTGTCATATCTTCATAGCTCACATTGACGCCTCACTCGGGTATCGCTGCTACCTGCTGTGATGCGCTGACATGACTACGGCACGAACAGACGGCACAGATGGGAACTTTGTGTGTGTGTGTTTGTATGTGTGCTTTTTTGTGACTGCGCTGATATGAGAGTAAAAGAAAGTCTCATGTGTGTTGCTTGTGTGTGTTTTGTATAAAGTGTTACAGCATCGAGCTTTGAGCATCGATACCGCAGTTTGGCCAGTAAGGACAGAATCTGAAAAAAAAGAAAAGGTTTGCCCTTGAGCAACTCTATAAATGTGTGGTGTGTGTTTGCTTGTGCACATGAGCTATATGTTCAGATGCATGGCACACATACATACGGAAAAAAATGTATCTTTGATATACTATATGTATAAATTGCAACTGATCTTGAAGGCCAGTGATTAGTAAGCAGTTTTGTGTTTAAAAAAAGAGCAGCTAAGATATCATATTTCATCTATTCATACATTCATTCTCCAAATCACTTGTGCTATGTATAGTAATGGGTGAAATCATATACCATAAGAAAAAAAATGTTTCAAATGCTGTAAGGATGGCTATGATAAAGTGAGTGAACTCATTTGGAATGGATGATTTCTTCCACAGCCGTTTGATAGATTAATGGGACATGCTAATTGCTTTTTGTTATGTATAAATATGGGTACTGATAAATACCTGTTCAGTTGCTCATTTAATATACAAAATATCTGAATATTTATGCATTTAAAATCTGCTTCAAAAACCTGATAAGATTGATTCGAGAGAAAAGCAGGAAGTCCAATGCTTTCTTACTACTTCTTAGTATTCCAAATGCATCACTGCTCCATGAGTCTATACAGCCCCAGGGAAACTGAGCAAACTAAATGGGACTTAAGCTGGTGCTTTAGTCTTGATGTGATTTTTTTTTGTTGGAAAAGATTTAAGTGACAGCTCACTGAACTATAGGATGAGTTTTAGAAGAGTTTTTAATTAGTTTAGTTGTTTATTGGGTGATTTAAAGAGCTGTTCTCTGGTGCACCGTTAATTTTGGAATAGTGCTTTAAAACACATTTTAGCCCCAATGCTTAATTGATTAAAGATTGATTTCTTCTTCCCTTCCCTATCAAACTACAAATCAGTAGGCCTGCTAGTTAGGGAGCATATAGTGTGAAACCCATTCAAAGTATCACTATTAATTACATTAATTATATTATATTAATTATATATTAATTATATAAAAATATTTCCCTCAGAGTGCACCTATTATGGGTTATGAAAGGTTCATATTTTGGTTTTGGGAGTCCCAAACAACAGTTTTACATACATGCGAGGTCAAAAAACACTTTTATTTTGTTATAGTATGCAATTTGTATAACGACTCCCTAATGATTAATTTAATTATTAATTTCTTCCAAACCCAGATTAGTCAATTTCATTTACAGCAGTGTTTGTGAGATTTCACTGCTCCAAAAGTGCCACCTATTGTGGCAAAGAATGAATTTGCATTTCAATCAGGCCAACATGAAAATATGGCCGGGAAATATGCTAATGTTTCATTTTGATGTCACCATGAAACTGCTTGGGACTCGTTGTAAAAATTACTCATTTCAATGAGTCAACTCTTTCTTTTGAAAGACAGGAACTTACACAATGCACTTTCAGACTGAAAGACATTACAGGATGTTTTCAATCACCTACAGCTCATTTTCAGAAATCTATGATAGGGGCACTTTAAAAACTTTGAGGAACACATGATCATAAATGGCAAAGTTGCTTTCTCAGAGTATGTACTCTTTGCTATCAGTCTTGTTGAATGACAGTTTGTGAAGGGACACAAAAACACAAGCAGACAAATCTCCAAATTGCATTGTTCCATGGTTTTTCTGTGATTATAGACTGACATAGATTGACATCAAAGAGAAACAAGATGAGACATGATTCTTTTCATTGTTAAAGCTCATTTGTTCATTTTGATGGATGATTAGATAGACAAAATGCTTAAAGATGTTCGAAAGTATTACCGTCAGCCTCTGATCTCACTGATCAGAGAGAATAAGAAAGAAAAGAAGAGGCTGTGATGAATTTAAGTGAGTCTCTAAGCTGGTAAAGTGACTGAGTGCATACTGTACCTCTGCAATGTTGGTTCCCTTTCAAAATGTTATATGGAAAGTTCAAATGCACCGATGACCAGACACACACAGCTATACACTGACACACACAAACACATGCACATTTCCATTAGCAGCAAAATAAACTTCTTTAAGTATGAGACGCTTCAGTGTCATAATGTCTCTTGGAAGGAGCATTGCACACTCAGTAATGAGGCGTCTGGTCTGTCTTCAGTCCCTGCAGTCATGAACTCAGGCATAGAAGGTGCTCAGAAGATCCGAGTGAACTACGAAAAGTTAGCAGATGGTGAACAGGCTATTGTCAATACAAAAAAAGACTGCAAAATGATGTTAAAAATTCCTTTGATTATGACAGCAGTATTTAATATAGGTTCTGAGACACCTGCGCAATAAAAGATAGTAAATATCCTAGAGATACTTGATTTGCTTGGAATTTATGCTGAATAAAACTTGACGGTCATATATCACTTGACGGCCATATTTATTTATGTTTAATTGTCTAGGGTAATCACCCACCACTATGGTGATGGTGATGTGTTACCCTGGAACGACATTTAAATCCAAAGATTTTGTTTTGACCATATCTCTCCACCTAACCTTACCTATGAGTAATCCCTCAAATCAGAGGAAATGATAGATGGATGATACTGATGTACAAGCACCAAACACTGATTGTATGTCTAAACGTCACAAAAACTATATACTGGTTCTTCGAATCTGATTAGCTAATCACAATGCTGTTCCAGGGTCAATAAAAAAGTTGACCTAGAAACATGTTGGACTTAGCAAAATCAGGTTCTGCGTGATTAGATATATCATCACACACTCAATGGATAATGAGGTTTACAGATTTGTCCACAGTTAAGGATGCCAGTCATCACAGGTCCCATTAGGCCTTACAAATGTCCATAATCCAATGTAACAACCAGAGGCTTACATCCATACACTTGATTTGTCTCTTTTCCCCCGATGTGAACTTTTGAACTTTCCTCTAGGCTTAATACAGATTCGCTCTCCTTTTTCAGACCAGCTGCTGTTCAACTTCAATAATTATTCCATCTCATTCATTGGGGCTGTTGTTTCTTCAACAAAGTTTCTGCTATTTTCTCTCTCCCCTATGTTTGACCTCAGGCCCTAAATAGTAATCACTCAAACAGAAACAATAAATGGCTTTTGTAGCCTACAGGACCCAGTGCTTAGGCAAACTTCTGCAACATTTCAAAAGCACAAATGTCATGTAACAAATGCATATGACAACAAAGACAGTAATGCATGAATGCATTAAAGTAGCATATCCACACTGTCCTTCAAAGAAGAGCTTGTGCTTTAAGGGATTGTTAAACACTAAATGATAAAAAAAATTATTTCTGGCCTCGTTAAAATTCACAGGGGACTTTATGATTAATGTGCAGGCCTGGGAAGTGAGAGAGTGCATTTGCACAGTGCCGATATGCTGCTTTAGCAGACATGACTCCACATGGTTCATAACGTCTTTTATTTCAAACATGCTGGTACCCAATAACCCAAAAACATGCAGTTTTCCCAAGCCAACTTTTTTAAGCATTGCAGATTGGGTCTATATAGGAAAATCTTTGCTTAGCCAGAATTTTTTATTTTGCCTGAACCAGGTTTGATAAAAAATCTTTCAGTGTCAATATTAAAGTGACCCTAAACAAGACATTCACCGAATTTGAAATAAGGAAACTGATTAAATATTGATGTCCATGCATAATGTTCAAAATACCTTAGTATTTCTGGGTTATTTGGGAAGAGCTATTTTTTTTGTAAAAGACAATTTCTGCTACTGAAAACATTGATGACAACTGATTGATGTTTGACGCCGTAAAGTATAGTGTTTGCCGTTACCTTTCGTTTTTAAAAGATTACTTTAAATATGTGATGTGAAGAAGATATTTCAATTACAAATTCATAGTATTGTAATGTATTACCGTTAATCTTAAACTGATACCATGCATTTTCATACTGTTTTGTCTTATATATTTGCCAATGGGGTGCTAGCACTGTAATGCTTCTTCATTTAATTAAACCAATGTTCTAGCTCACATGTTTCTTACAATAGGTGACCACAAGAGTATACATATATGCATGAACTCTGAGTAAAACAACCAATCAGAAGACTGAAATTCACTTCTGATATGTTTTCATCAATCATTGACATACTTGCACCAACACGGCAATATGAAGAAGTTCCTCGCCTACACATCTCTCTCCATGACGGTAACAGTTTTGTTTTTTTATTACAGGGCTGCAAATGAAATAAACCCACCCAAACTAACTTGAACATAAACACATAAAACACTGTTTTCTTTATTTTTCAGTTGTATTGCTTTTTATTCGTTATTATTGGCTTAAATTCTTCATACGGATGCATAAAAACTTCCAGCGCTGCCTCTGTGAAATATGCCGCTCCCTTTTTTTTTTGGTAAAACCTTTTTTACCAAATGGTAAGTTAACAAAGCTTTCTGGAATACCCCCCTGATATATAAACTCACAATTTCTAGTAATAAAGTCACACTTGCTACATAAAAACAGATTTTTTTTCTCGCAGTTCAGAGGTTTTTTTTTGCAACTGCGAGTTTATCACGCAATAGCCTAATACATTTATTACAGGAAAATGAAGAGAGGAGGAGTTCTTGGCTGGTGTCCTACACCAAATTCATCTCTCTCTCTCTCTCTCTCTCTCTCTCTCTCAGACTATTGTCAGACAAGGGATCACCAGAAGATTTAAGGGGCACCATTGCCATGATGCATTTTTCTCTACAAAAAAAAAATCTAAATGGACTGTTCAGTACTAAATCTCAGATGGGGTATAGATGTGAAAGAAGATTTACCAGCACATGCTATTGATGAACTGTGATGGCATACTTCATCATTGATTTTCATCACTGCTTGCTGGATCTTTGGGATTTACAGTGTGTTCTGTTCAGAGCCTGAGAATTCCGTTCACACAAATTCATCATATCTACAATTGAACAATTCCCCTGTTACACAATAGTGCTGAAGAACTCAAAGTGACCCTGTGTGAAAGATAAAATGTGACTTTACGCTGAACTGCTGCTCTCTTGTAAAATGTCAGTGCCAAATTTAATTGATTATTCTTTTAGTGTAACCCTCAATTGAACTTCATTTGTCGCCAGACTGATTCTGGGGTTACATTTATGTGTTTAATTTATGAGTTTTGGAATTGAGTGTGAAATGGTAGATTACATCAGTTGGTGGCTACAAATCTTTATCAGGATAAAACAGTCAGCCAAGCATGAACTGGCAAGTCAATCGGTCACATAATCTATTACAATTCATGGTTTTTAGAGTTTAATAATGAGCAATGCTGCATCAGAGAATTTGGCCAAACTTACATAGCGATGCAAAGTAAACACGCAAATGTCAAAAGCTCTTATGTAGATAATCATCCAGAACAGTGTCTGAGAACTTTGATTCTACGTAAATAGCAAAGCGAAAATGTTCAAAGTGGGGAAAAAAATATGAGTAATGGAAAAACCCACTGAGGTTCTCAAAAAACACTAAAAATAAAAACTCAGTAGAAAACAAAACAAAACAAACCTCATTAACTGTTATCCACCAAACCCTCCAGGACATTTTGCAGCTCATACGGGTTATAACCATAACCCCTCTCATGATCCAGAGACAGTTATTACTGTAATATCAGGTGTAATCAGGGCCTGTTTGTCCCAACTGTCCTACTGCCCTGTCTTTCACACACACACACACACACACACACAGAGCGATCGTCTCATCTCTCAGAGCAGCAATTATTCATAGGCAAAGCACACTGCCTATACTTTTGAGTTTACTCTAGTGGAATCTGAAAACATAAAAGAACTGACAGAGAAGGGAGAATTAATAAAGAGAGTAAGAAATGAGTGGTACTGCACACCAAACATGATGCAACCCCGAAAGAAACAACAATTTAATCTAAAAAAGAATCAATAACGACATATCAAAGAATTTCAACAAGTGAAAACAAGTACTTTCATGTTCAAAGCTAAATATATATTCATAATCCTCCTTACAATAGCTTTAAATGACACATTGACCTTCAGTGTAAAATTGTAAAAGTTAATTTTTTAGTAACAATAGTAGAAAACAAAGGAAAGAAAGAACAGAAACCAGAATGACGTGTCATGTCTTGTACATCTTCTGCCAATTTGAATAACTGAATTACAATTAAATAACTCTTGGGTTTATGAATCTTATGAGTCAGATATCAGGATGAAACCTCACATGCGGGACACCTCATTTTGCAGCACAGACGAACCTAATTACTTTGCAACAATACACTGCTGCTGCAGAGTTATTGTTTGGAATGTGCATACCGCCATTTTAATTATTTTTTTTAAATTGGAGTTTCAAAAGATGAATACTTTTCTTTATATGACACTGAGTGCTGGATCCATGTGAACAGCAGGCTGTTGGTACTGGCTGATTATCACATTTGTGTGTTTTTATGTGGATGCGTCAGCTGGCTCTGGCAAGAGGCTTTCAGCAAAGTCTTGCATCTTTCGACAGGTTGCTCTTCTGTGTTTATGCCATGTGATAGTGAGACATGAAGGGAGTTTTTGCATAAATTGTTGTTTAGTAGATCCATTTCGCAATGAGGTGATAGAAGGCCAATCTTTGTCAACAACAAATGCATAATTATATTGCAAATATTAGCAAGAGTCCATTAAAGCAATGCAAAATTCCTGGCTGTGTGGGGCCAGAAGAATAATGGCTATGATAATAAACCAAGCAGACAATGAATTTATTCTGAACGCATTTGTTTTGAAATCCCTCACAGCACAGATATGGCTAAAGTTCCAGACAAGCAAAACAGTGTAAAGTGAAATTCCCCTGCCGTTTATTGTGTAGTTATTAGTGCAACATCACTAACAGTTACAGAATACCAGCTTACAAAGTAGTCTTAAATGCTTACTGACATTTCATGCTTATACATGGTTAAGAAGTTCATTTTGCATCAGACTCGTGAATTTTGCTATGTTTATGTTAAATTAAAATGTTGGGTAGGCTGAATACAGTACGTATGGTTTATATAGCAATGTTTTACTCTTAAATTATGTTACATTCACTGTCTGCATCCATATGGAATAAAAGTAAGTATCATAGAGATTCAACAAGCCTAATAAAGAGATATATTAACATTTTTGTGCACTTTTTAGCGAGACACGAAGTACGTACCAATAAGTACATATCACTGCAGTTTCCCAAACAAATGAAGACTGGAAGCACAAACTGTTTTGAAAACTGATGCTTTTGAACATTAGCATCACACATATCCAGCTTCATATCTATGGGTTTTCAAAGACGGTTTGTTCGGTAGCTCACATGATACGGCGTTGCGCTTGAAAACTCCCGTTCAAATTTAGTGTAACTACGGTTCAACAAAACGGTTCATCTGCGCGAAAGTAAGTTGCAATGGCATGCTTGCATCAACAAATGCCTTTTGATATTAGTTTTGCATTTGTTAACACTATCGGGTAGGTTTAGGGTTGGATTTGGTGTAGGGCATATTTCATAGAGCATTAACTTTTAGCAACAGTACCCAGATATTTGAATTCTGAACCATAGCGATGTGTAACTGAAGAAATGTAATAAAAACTATGTCAACATAATAAAAATGTGCCAGGATTTCATGTATTAAACCTTTGTTTTAGCACAACTCAGTGGACATTTCTCTTTGAGAATGTTCGCACAGAGGTTTGCATTTTTATGAGACAAGGTTGATTTTTTTGTCCATACAAAGAAAATCAGTTGGGTCGAATGTTCTTTTGGACCTCATTGACCTTAACTGTATGGTCTTAAATGCTTCCTAAAAATATCTTCATTGTGTTCTGCAGAGGAAATTAAATCATACAGGTTTGGGACAAAATGAGGTTGAATAAATTATGAGTTCTTCTGAAACCCCTCACCCTCCCCAGCTCCACCTGTATAGATCTGCTATGTGGTTATTATAAGTTATCAGTGCAGCATTAGTTTTGAATGTCTTAAATACTCATAACACTGTTACTGCATATGTAGTGGCAGTTACAATCTCCTGCAGCAATAATCTTCAACAACAGCAATAACCAACAAAAACAGGAATTCAGCAGCAGCTGCAGCATAGCAGATGCATTCTGATAAGACAAAATACATTAACATAGTTATATCCATTACCATGCAAAAATCTTCAGAGAGCGGTCATTACAGAAATGTACATAATACAACAATATACAGTGCAAATACACACTATTTGCCAGTCTATCCTGGCAGTCTGTGTTAGAAGATTCTTAGATTGTTGTTAGAAGTAGAAATTCTTCTTGTCTCATGTCTCTTAGTGGCTTTATTAATTGACATGATATGAATGTGCTGGCTGAAATAAAACCATCACAAGACAAGAAGTCATCAAAAACAACATTCAGGATTGAAGTAGAATTTAACATCGCAACCACAGTTACAGGTCCTTCAAAGTCCATTCCTAGATTGAAAATTAGCTAGATTTAATTGGTTTACATGGAAGAAAACCCTAATACTGTTGAATAAAAGTGAAGCCTAGAGCTATTATTAACCTGATCTCACAGAATTGCATGTAATAACCACAGACTCTTAACGCATAATTCCGTGTTCATGGAAAAGATACGTAAGTCAGTGACAGGCATCAGCTGTGATCCACTCACGGATTTGGATTCAAACATTGGGTAATGGTATTGCCATTATTGCATATGTATTGGGGCGTGATGTTTTACTGTAAACAGCCACAACAGATTTATTTATATTCATTTATTTATACATTTATGAGCAGGTAACCCAACACCTGCCCCTAAACCTACCATCCGTTAATAAAACACAAGATAAACTGGCAGATACAACTACCAACATTATTTATTGAAAAGGATTAATATTCTAATTCTTCAAAGGCAAAAGGGCTTATCACCATCTCTCCATCCGCCATGACTCATCTGTGCTGCAGCAGCTACCTTGCACAATTTCAAAAAATGGCGCCAAGAGAATCCTTCATCAGCCTTGGTTGTAAAATTCTATTGGCTCTCATGTGTCTTGTGTCTCATTAAAACCTTGCATTTTACTCTCTTCTTTGCATAAAGACATCATATGGCTTTAGAAGGACTTGAAACGCAACAATTTGTTTGTAATGCTTTTTTTTGCTGCTTATGGTCAGTTTTTGCAATAAATACCTGTGACTGCGCTTATATTGTCTGTGTGTGTTTTATACTGGTCAGTGGGTAGGTTTAGGGTAAAGGTAGGGCTAGGTGCTACAATGAAAGTATAAATTTTATATCAAATGAATCCGGTTATCCATGAGTGGATCACGGCTGATGCCTGTCCACTGACTTACATTGTAATCTTTTGTGAGCATTGTGAGCCCATCATGGAATTTTCGATGATTGCATGATACTAACACGGAATTATGCGTTAAGAGTCTGTGGTTATTGAGAAAGGTTTAAGAAGGGGCAGTTGAGAATGACCCCAGAGACAACCAACCTTGTTAATTCCCCTTGCTGAATTCAAGCCGACAGTCCACCTACAAGTGGCATGACATAGGTCTCCACATGACAGATGAGAGCTTAAATCATTCATAATTCGCCTTGTGTCGAAGGAAAAGTGAGCGGGAGTGGGATAAGTCTTGGTACTTTTTTGAAGCAAAATAATTAGTACCAGTTGGCCCCTTTGATCTCCCACAAGTGCCTAGTTACCAAATCTAACTGACTCAGAAAAGGTGGGAAACTGACAAAAACACTAACGAAAAACAGTCATGCTGAATTAATGAAATCCCTGTACAGAGCCAAGCACAAGACTGGCATCATAATAAATTCGAACAAAGCTTGTCACAGTCATGAAAAGGTGAGACACTCGTTTTCAATTTTATCATTAAATTAAAATGTAAGCCTTTTGTGTGTGTGTGTTAGCCGCCTTTCTGTGGGTTGGCCATATCTGGCAGCTTAATTCCTCTAGGAGTAAAACACCCACATCTGATCATTGCATTGCTCTCAAAATTACTGCTTCTAGTTATATGTGTGTGTGTGTTTCTCCACATTAACCGAGCGAGAACCAGCCCTGACTGTATTTTATGCATGAATAAGGTGGATTCAGGAAAATTGGGCCACATTTGTCATAAAAGCAGCTCAATTGTCCTGTTTTTCCCCATTTAAGATAATATAAGTCTTGTTCCATTTTGATGTCTGTGGATATGGTTTACCTTTGCAAGCGTCATCGTGGATGACATTTTCAAATGTCGCAAATTTTTAGGAGTCTGTCTGCGTGTAACAGTGTACAATGATATGCTACTGTGTTAAATACATATAAATGTAGGAATATGTATTCATAAATATGTGTGGGGAACTGAAATAAAATGGCAAAGTATCCTCTCTAAATGTGAATTTTATTTAATTTTTATATGAGGAGTTCCAGGTTCAGTTGATATGGCATACCTATGAAAATATCCAAGGTAAGTACTAAGTAGCATGATATCTATAATACGATTTTGTTACAGTGTATTTTGATAGTCTACATTCTTTGCAACTATATATATATATATATATATATATATATATATATATATATATTTTTAGACTGTTATTAGGTTACAATTAGGGTTAGTACAAGTTGCGATGTACTAGCAGACGTTTTTATAGTTTCTATAATGTCAAAATTATATAAAAAGCATGTGTGTGATGCATCATACCTTTGATTTTAACATGATTTGACAATGAAGTAATATTCTCAGTAATGTTATTTGAATTTTGTCTCATTATTTATTTGTTCATTTAGAAGGCACTGCCTCTGACCAAATGTTTCTGATATGCATATTTATGCATGCGTGGAGTGCACATGCATGCTACTGTCTTTTCATTATTCCATGATAATTAGTGAACTTCCCGGCAGTGCATCCCTGCTGTTCTCACACACTATGATTCACAATGTGAAGATAAAGTGCCATGAATATAACCTCACAGTCAGGACAATGAATCAGTCACGATTCTTGTGTGAAATATTCATCGAAACAATGCTTCGGTTAAATGACAGAAAATTAAAGATCAGTTCATGAGTGTTTAGTCTAATGCTCTAATAACAAGCAGAATTTGCATGTTGCTAAGCTAACACTGCCATACTATATGCAAGAAAGTACAGAAGCTATCAAAAATTCTAGTGATTCATATCTCATTCAAACGAAATATTTGTGTGACATTCAGCATTGTCACACAAATATTTCGTTTGAATGAGACTTTAGACCAGAAAATGTTACAGCTAAAATTAAACTAGAAGGACAAAATGCAGAGAAAGAACAAAAGAGAGAAAGAAAGAGTTATAAGCTTTGTGTAATCACATCTGTCTTTGGTGTATAATTTAAAGTATCCTGATTACAGCACTGCTCTTATTGGGGTCAAGAAGAGAGGCCTTTTCACTTCTATTAACACTCTTAATCTTGATTAAGGGTCCATGCTGTTTTTTCCTTGTTCCTGTTCATACTCAAAGACTTTAATCAGACATATTTTAACAACATGCATCTTTTGTAATTACTGTTTGTTCACATTAACACAATGCCAGCAACAGAGACAGTTAGATATTTTATTGGCAGAATAATTTAACAGGCAAAATTGCAGTTAATCCAACTAATCCAAGAGAAAAAAGACAGTAGCAGATGTAAAAAACATTACGTTTCAGCAGCTTACAATAAAAAATCTTTTTTTTTTTTCTTTTTGGTGAGACCTCTCTTCTCATTTTATTGTACAGCATGGAGCACTTCATGAAAATACATGGTAAAATTTAATATTACAGGTCAATAGGTGCTTAAGAAAAAATTCTGGCTGCACCGCTTCAATAATTGAGTGTGCTTTTAATTATTCATCCGAATATGATTTGATTATTTATAGTGTAGAATGGGGAGGAGTACAGGATCAGGGGGGATGTGGGAGAGGCAGAAGTGTAGACATAATGAGATGGACATTTTGCATAGTTTATTTATAATGAGGTGTATAGGGCAGATTTGAATAGATGTATAGTATAAGATATATTGGGTAGGCATGAAGTGATATGTACAGTATATATAAAGAGATGTATCAGGTAGATGTCTTAAGTATATATGGTGAAATGTAAAGCGTCATATGAATTGATGTATAAATTTACTTCATGCATGCTTGAGATGTATTGATCAATACAAGTTTTGTGACAAAGTTGATGTGATGAATAGTGTACATAAGATGTGTAGATATAATGTAGATTTGACAGTTACAGTGGGGCAGATATGATGATGTATATAGGAAAATGTGAAGTACTGTAGAATGTATATAGATGAGGTATATTATATGGATATGGGGTATTGTGATGCATAGTGGTGAGATGTACAGTGATATAAATATGCATAAATATGATGGGTAGATATATATATAGGGTAGTATAGTTTTTTTTATAAGTAGGCATACAGAGTGAAGACATGAAGTGCGTCTCCATTATGTCAATAACAAAAAGCTAAATAGTTGGAGACCAAATTTGCCAAAAAGTAAATTTTTCTAGTAAGGCTTGATTATCTATTATCCATTTTATGATAATGTGATTAAGAAACTTTAATTAGTTTTAATAAAGGATTTCTGTGATTCTTTCAGAGAAGTGACTGTATATGGTCTATGCAGAATTCTCCACCATACTAGTACTTCTTATTTGAAAAATTAATCAGAAATATATATATATATATATATATATATATATATACACTGTATATATGTTCTTTACTGTGCTGCTGAAAAATACATTATTTTTGGCTTTAATAAATCTTTCATAAGGAAACTCAGAAAGTGGAACATGTATAAAAGACACATCATCATTGGCATTGCAGGCATATACACACATATAAAGAGTGAAAGTGGAGAGAGTGTGTGAAAGCAAGCAATAGATCAATTACACCGTTGATAAATTCTACTCTGTGTGATTTCCCCCCATGAGTCAGTCAAAGAAATTCTTATCTCAGTCTCTATTATGGCCAGTGTGTGTGTTTGTTTGTGTTTCAGCATATGCATATGTCTGTCTTAATGAAGTGTGTTTGAGTGTGTTAGATGCTTGGAGGGACCTTATTATTCTGTAGCATAGCTGTATACTAAACCAGTATGAATTTCCTGCAGTGCAATCTGTCAGTCCCTCCCAAACTTTCACTAGCCTGTCCTCTCATTCTCAGCATCCTGCACTGAGAAATGTTCAGGTAAAATGAAATTACATGCAGTGCATCTGCAGGGATCTATGAGTAGAATTAATCATTAATGATTGTCAGGTAAAAGCCATGTAGGACTCATGCAGAGAGAATTATAAATGCAATAGACAATATAAGCGACCATCAATTTATGAGATGCAAATGAAGACACAATCCTATTATATTGCAGCATAAGCTGCACAGGAATGACAAATAGGCTGTCTACCATGAGAAATGTTGGAATGACCACAGCTCTGCACACATAGTTTACATAGCAGCATTCTATTCTTACAGAATCTATACTATTAAAAATTTAATACAAATAAATGAAGGTATAACCTAACTATGTTATAATTGATTTGTTTGATTTATGAATTATGTAAACATTGGTTGCACCAAATATCTTTACCAGGGCAGTGCTAAATAAACATAAATACAATCTTAAAGGTAAATATCTTGCATATTCAGTAAGGGTTATGGACAGAAAAGCAGTAATAAATATAAATATATACTGAAATATATTGTGTATGGGGCATATTTATATTGCACATACACATTTAGATAATTCAGACACAGCTCAATTTTGTGCTCAACTCTCCCTTTTTTCCATTTTGTCATTAGAATATTATCAGTACTCTGCTTTCATAATCTTCTCCCTATTATTTTGCTTTCTGTTGCCCTTTTCCTTTCGCTCTTTAATTCATCTCACAGTTTTTATCATTACACCTTGTTATTCTCTGTTTATCTGTAACTTTCACCTCCTAGCAGTGGTGTCCAAACTCAGTCCTTGAGGGCCACTGTGCTGCAGAGTTTAGCTCCAACTGATTCCAGTGTGTTTATTTGGGGCTTGATCTAAACTTTGCAGGACAGCAGCCCTGTCTTATAGTATGCACTCAGAAAAGTTTTGCTGGGTGATGACATATATTGTGGCCCCTTACATAACTCTTCTTTTCAGATAAGTGTGTGCCGTTTAAAAGAATTATTCATTTCTTTGGGGCTTTAATATTTGTGATAAATGTGCACCTTCAAACCTCCATCATTCACAGAAAGAACATATATTTTCTTTCACAGCATCATATCACTCCATCAACAATGGCATCTTTTTTTTTTTAAAACTGTATGACAGAAGAATTAAAGCCCATTAAATCAGCAGGAGATGGAGAGAAGTACCATCTCCACAGAAAAATGTCCCTTTTGCGTCAGTCCTTCTCTATTCTTTTATTCTTTTTCGCCTACAATGTATCTGACTACATTATGCTTTGTATTACACATAATTAATCATAATTAACTGCTCATTTTTTTATGACCGTCACATGGCAAAGAGCTATAATTTACTTCTTAATTTAACTTCACCATGCTCTCAAAACTAAAGAGAGAGACAGGAAGTGGGAGAGAAAACAATAAAAAAAAGAAAAGAAAAGTAAAGGTGGAGTGGTGCGGACAAAGAATGATGAGGAAAGGGGAAATGGAGGAAAATAAGTGGAGGAGGAAGAAAAACAGTGAGAGAAGAATGGACGAATATTAGAATATGCATGAGAGAGAAAATAGAGAGAGAGAAATGAATAAATACTGTATTGAAGTGTATAGTCACTGGATTATTTAATGTATTGAGTTATCTGTGTTTGCAGATTGTTTGGTTTCTTTTACGTGCTATTGTTCTGTACAAGAGCGCTGATAGCTTACGCGCCCTCTGAGGACTGGCGATCATCCGTCCATTAATCTTCTGCTGAGCAGCTTAATCACACAAGAATTAATTAACAACTGCGCTGATATAACTTCCTCTCTGCTGCTGTGTAGGAACAAAATAGAACTATTGTAAAGACTGTGCCTCAGACCAAAGGCCTATTCACAACAGATCGGAATGGAATCTCAAAACACCAAACTATTCAAACTGCCGCCCACCATTAAGCTTCAGAGTTGAATAAAAAAATCAAACGCACTGTAACCAAAAACAAAAAGCTAAAGAAGGATAAGTCAGAAAAACAACAGCAGCTCCATTTTCATGCTGATTTCCAACTCCAACTTTTTTTTTTACATTTTAATATATTGATCATGGAATCTAGAAATATTTTGAACATGATCTACATGAACATGAAATAAAAAGCCATATATGGTTTTGTTTACATAAAGTTTTAATGGATTTATTTTAGGCAGTTATTATTTTTTCAGCTTGATGAAAATCAATCACAGTGTGATTAATTCTGTTTTCTTTCGCCATACATGCCCACACGTGTTTTTTTTTTTCTGGAGTAGATTTGCATACTCTCATTTCATACTTACATAAAAAATGAAATAAACAATAAAATAAATAAGACCACAAATCAAATAGCCATGAATAAGGTTTTTTAAGGTTTTGTTAATTAGTGGATTCAATGACTCATTTAGTACACATGAAGACTTCTAAATGACCTTCTGGCGTAACAGTGTAACTTACTAAAAGGGCCAAAAACAATAAATGCATCTTTTGGGTAAACAGCTCAAAGGTTTCAAATAATTAAACTGAATCCAAACCCACATTACTAATTAGTAACTTTCATCCATGAAACATTGTGTATGCATAAATCTTAGATAAATGCCTCATTTCTGCATCACAATTCATTACTGATTTTGCTTTTTATGTTAATAAAAAATACCACCACTTGTTCTGAGGTATGAAGCAGCCATTAAAGACACGTGATCATTATAGCTGTGTTTTAAATGGGATAAATCTGACACAGACGAGCAATCCAGTGAATTGAGTGAACACAATTATGGCTGCCATACTAAAGGGTCATTCCTAACCAAGGTGCTCCATACTGGCCAAGGGCCCTTTGGAATAGAGGATTTTGAATGGTACAACTTATTGCTCTCATGATTTTTCTTTGCGCAGGTTTAGATGTCAACGCCTCCTTAATTGGTTTTTCAAGTGGATTCAGAACTGCATTCCAAAGAACATTTTTTTGTTTTCCTCATCCTTTTGTAGCTCTCAGGAAGGTTAAGGTATTACAACATAAAGATAAGCCCTTTACTGCAATTCAGTAAATACATACTAACTGGTCTCATGGTATAAATGTACCTGGGTGCACTTTTTAGCGCGACACGATATACATTATAGCACCTTTTCACACAAATTTACAGTTTGGATTAATAAAGCGTAAGTTTCGCACAATTTCTTGAAGAATATCATGTTATTCTATATATAAACTGATGTTTTTGAATGTTAGCATCACAAACATCCAGCTTCATATCTATGGGTTTTCATAGACGCTAAATTTGTGTGGTAGATCACAGAGTACAGAGACCAATTGGCATTTTTGTGGTATATGGGTTCTGCTTTATTGAAGTTAAGAATTAATATTTCTCATATAGTATATGGAACATAATATACAATGCCAGTGAAAGCACGGTGGAGTGAAAAGCCCCTTTGGACCTTTTTCTTCTCATTTTTATTTGCTCAGCTCTTCTGAGATTTGATTTGGGGACCTTTTCATAGTGTTCAATAGCAATGACATTATCCAAAGGTCAATACGATTAACACAAGCCTGGCTGGCGATTTGATTGCCAAAAAACAAGCATGAATTTGATCAAGGTTTATTGGGGAACTTGCAGGGTAGGGGCCAGGTCTCAATCTCTCTACAAGTTCATGAAGGAGACGTTTATCTGTTATTACCCTAGGGAAGTACAAACAGCTCCCGGCGAGCAAAAGAGAAAGACAGCAGAGATTTTCTAACCTGATATAACACCTATCAAAGCGACTGCAGCACACATACTCAATTGCCTCTAGGTTTGGTGTTTAAAGCAGTGAGATACAAGGTATGGAATAGTTAAGGGCGATATATATCATTGATAAAATACTGCAGCAGATAACTGGGTGATGTGACAGAAAACTGTTCTGGAAACAAACTATTAAATAAAACTACCTGTTCTTAGCAATATGAATTTAAATGTGGCCCTCCAAACTGGACAAATAGCAAGAAAGGATTTAAGAGGTTGAGAGTTGCTGTGCCATGAATAGTTAACTGTTCACTCAGTCCGTTGCAAATTGATTTGGACAGCAGCATCAATGTGCTGGCATATTCCTAATAAAAGCCCATGATTGAGCCCCTTGACATTTAGAGGGTTGTGACATTTTTAAACAGAAAAGTGTCTGCAAGAGCCAATATTTAATTCCAAATAGTAACAAACAAATAATAAGAGAGCAATTTAATAAAATAATAATTTAATGGAATTCAGCTTACAAATAGCTTGTAGTCACTGAATGGACAGGGAATCCTTCATGCATCAGGAAACAAATATTCAAACACAACAGCTGCTCTCAGCAAATGGAAGTATAGTTTTTATTTCCATAGAGACAATGGTCAAAGACAGACTAGATGACTCAAAAGGGTTTCCACTCTCCAACCCAGTTGCAGTTTTATCAGCATATTCATAAAACACACATATACACACAGAATTGTGATAGAAATTGGTCTGTTATACTTTTCTCTCACACATAGATAGGCACAAATACCTGCATAGATAAGTGTGTCTACATATGCAGGCATCCTGACGATCACTAAGATCTAGGCAGTGTTAAATCACTACATTGGGGGACAAATAAAGGTAGAGGACATACACAAAAGCAAAAGGTGCCTGTCTCCCCTGGGACCAATTACTTCCAAGCTCAGACACCACTTTAGATTCTCCACACAGTACGCTGTCCTTTAGCTCTAAACACACACACCCACCCACGCGCAACCAAAAGAATGATAAACTACATCAATTTACCTTAGAAGCAAGGTATGTGAAAAATCTGTTACCTAGGTAGATTAACAATGTTTACAATACAGTAATTAACATTTAGTGACATTTTTATTTTTTTTCCCCAAAAACTCTACTTGCTGGCATGAATGCTAAGAAAACGTAACAACAGAGCTTTAAATAACCCAATGTGAGATCAGCAATCAATTCTGTTTTCCTTCTGATACTGTGGTAACAGAGATGACATTCTAAAAATAGAAGTTTAGAAGAAGAAGAAGTTTTTAGAGAGAGAGCATATACTTTTCATAGCTTCAGATATTATCAGTGAGTGAAAATGGCATAATTTCCCGTAACTTATGCCAACACAATGATAATTCCACCAATTTGAAGGTTGTATATTGTTATGGACTGTAACTTCTTGTGACTCATAACAATTAGTAAAGAATAATAATAAATCAATTACAATAATACAAATTTTAGCATTTGAAAAAAAGCAGAAAAATAATTACTTTATTTTTGCGGGGACACCAAATTCGGTACGCACCTTGGTACGTGAGTCACACTTCAGTTCGATTTTCATTTATTTTGAACAGACAGTAGTAACAAAAAAATCCAATAAATCCATTTGTTATATATAATTTTTTTAGAACCTATTCAAGGGATAAATTCTTTAAATATTTTAGTTTAGTTATTATTATCAGAGGGGAAAAAACATAACATTGGGTAACGTGGATTAAATATAATGAGTTTCACTTCATTTTGTGATATGTTAAATTTATTTACAGAAAGGAAACTCAAATGGCAAAAAGCAACATCCTATCTGTTTTCTTTATTTATAAACACAATGTATTAAACAAATAAAAGCAGACCTTTATACAGCGTTTCACTATTAAGACAAAAAGTAGATTCTACTGGTAAAACTGTAACTGATACAACTAATGCAACTGAAGTACAAAACCTTTAGTTTAGCATTCAGATACATCACAAACATGAAAACATTATATATAATATTATGAAATATTTGTATTTGTGCTGAATAAGAGAGGTACAGTATGAGTACAAAGCTCAGACAGTTGAGTGCGTAAGTCTTCAAAGTATGCTCCTTTGTACAGTAAGTCTTGAGAGTAATTAATGACAGAATTTTCATTTTTGGATTAACTATCGCTTTAATTCTTCTTAGCAAATTCATCAGAGCATACATTGCCAAGATATCAGCTGCATAGAATTGAGACAGTGGCCTTGTTGATGTCTCTGTAACTATCACGATAAACAAATTAGCACAGGGAGGCCACATTTTGTGAGGGGGTGAGTTTGAAAGTATGTGTGCACGTGCGGCAGAAGGAAAGGTGCTTTTGACAGGTTACCTGGAGAGTGTGTGCATGAGAGCATATAAGAGGTGCACAGAATGAGGTCTTACTGTGTGTGTGTGTGTAGGAGCTGGAGGACACATTTTGAGAAGCTGTCAGCATGAACAGAGGCACAGTATCAGAAAAGAGGCTTGAAAAGAAATATGAAAGAGAGAGAGAAGTTGTATGCAGTGCAATTCCAACATTCAACTTATCATTATTGTCTCTCTTTACGGTCCACTCTCGCTCTCCCTGTCTTTGTCACTCTCTCTCTCATACACACACACACGCGCGCACACATTTAAGTCCTGGCGCCATGGCAAGATCACTCAGCAGGTGCTATTAACATGCATGTGAATTAGTGTACTTGAATATTTATAATTCACATTCATGTTTTAAATTATCATTTATAATTTAGGTCCACTAAACCACAGCCATTCTTATAACAGCTATGATCAATGGTTATTCAAATAATAGTGTGCTGAATAAAAAAAAGTTTCCTTGCAGGTATTATGACAGGCATGTTTGTTTGTTTTAGGAAATCACAGCTTCCCGTGGCTTTGTTGTTTTCTCAAAGCAGAGTTATTTTGTGAACACAGTAAACACAAATCCTTTCATCCATCAAAGTCATTTATAGTCTGAACATTTTAGGGTTCAATCATTCACACTGAATGCTTTAAACAAAGGACTCTGAATAAGCATATAGCATAAATGAACACATCAACCACAATGAAGTCTTGTAGTAAGTTATGTCTAGAAAAAAATATATATTTTAATGTAATTGTAAAAATAATAATTAGCAATAATACGTAAACCCAACTCACAGAGCTCACAACTTCCTCTTCAGTCAAAAACAAATATTTGATCTCAGAACAAAAAAAGAATAAAAACTGCACATTTACGCATTATAACAAAGTGACTGTGAAATGAGGATAGAATCCCTATTATGAAGACCAGATCAATATTATCATTTGATGTTAATTATGTATGTAACCCTCGCTTCCTGAAGAAGGGAGACGTCATGTCGGACGAATTGGGATCTCAATTCATGTCCAGTCCTGTCCAACGTGATCCGGAGTGACTGACTGAAAAGGAAATAACAATATGTGTACCAAACATCATGGTTGTGGAACTGTGAAACTTTACAATAAATGCTTTAAAATTAAAATGTCCTTGATCATACATTGCCAAGATGTAAAATGTCAGTTTGAACAGAATACTTGGATTTATAGCACTGATCTATATATAACGACTGGATCGCTCATTGCGTTCTAAACTGCTGTCAGACAGTGAAGCCACCGGAAGTGTTCGATCCGCCATCTTACTATTCCCTACCAACAGAGGGCTCCAATGTCTGCGCTACAGGGATTGGTAGTTCACTTCAAAAATGACCCGCTGTGCAGCCTACAAGTGTGACACGCAGTTCGCTAAAGGATGTGGCAAAACTGCACACAGGTTAA
>JAUYWG010000031.1:8919439-8936649 GCA_034779775.1 Enteromius afrohamiltoni | reverse complement strand
ATCGGAATGAGTGGTCTGATTGGTTGTAGATTTGTCCAGTAGTATACAGAGGCATCTGATGGACGCAGGTTAAGCCTAGTAAGGTAGCTTGGCCAGACTAAGCTCCTATGAGCTTTATAGTCGCGGAAGCCAGGCTATTGGATTTAGTGAACCTGTGACTAATTTAAGGCTTTGAAAAAAATTATTGAACGGTTAGGAAATATGAAAATGATTAAAATAGCCTGGTTAATGCTAAGAACAGAAATATGTCATGTAAAACGTTTGTGTGTGTGTGTCTGTGTGTGATTAACCTTAAAAGGGCCAAAAAAATGAATGCATCCTTTGGGTAAACAGCTCAAAGATTTCAAATAACTAAACTGACAAAACCCTAACCCTAACCTTGACTAACACTAAAAAACGTAGCTTTGTCATCACAGGGTTCAATTTACAGTATACTAACATATTACATTTAAAACAGTTTAAACTGTAATAAAATATTCACACTTGATTTTTGATAAAATGAATTAATGGTGTGCAAAAGAGACATAAAAACTTCTACTGACACAGTTGAAACAGAATTCCAACCCTGAGTGAGGACAAGAAAAACAGACATTTTAAAGCCTTACTTGGAGCATAAAAAGAATAAATGATAAAAGGAAGTAGGAGACAAGAACTAAACTGAGAGATAATGTGCTATAATTGCTGTAAAGCAGTTATTTTTATTTAACGAAAGAAAATACTTAATATCCATTAGTACTGAAGCATCATTAAGCGCGCCACATAGAGTTATAACTAGTGTCTGATTCACACAAATCATTTCTTAGACTTGTTTTGAAATTACTCTAATTAGAAGCCATGCACGGCAAAGTTTATGCAATTATCACCCACTTGTCTCTCTGTAGGTGACTGACATGAACTTAACATCATGACATTCGGCTCATTAGCTCATTATCTCATCATCTTCAGTGCCTGCTCAGAAGACCGTAGCTCTGAGAATACAATACATATGCTCTCTTTGGTTTCACAGAAGAAGGGGAGGTGTTTATTAGCTATGCATCAATAAGTGATGGCCAAACTGCTCCGAGAGGCTATGAATAACTCCATTTGGAAAAATCGTGAAAAGTGTTCACACTCGTGGGTGGCCTAAAGAGAGTTGTTAAAGCAGGGTCAAAAACAGTGTTGGTTTTATCAGTTATTCAAATGCAGCCTGCACAAATCAACCTTGGAAGACAAATACGCACACAATGACTGAAGCAATTTAGAAAACGAATAAACGGCTGTAATATCTGTTTGTTTTCCCAATTTTGACGTCCAAAGCCATTTTAGAAATGCACATACATCTCCATCCTCTTTTCATTTCCCTTGAATCATCATCTTCTCCCTCAATCCCAGTTAATCCATGCCAATTTTCCTTTTTTCACATAAAGCTTTTCATCCTATTTCTAAAAACAAGTCCACCTGCATCTTCTGTCTCTAGTTTTATCCATTTCTCTCTCTCCAATTCTCTCCCTCTCACCATCCATCACTGTAAAAGCTGCAAGAGTCGATGAAACTGCAGGCTTATTCCCACTTCAGAGACATCCAGGTGTGCTGTACTCCGGTTGTCAATCAAACCACAGCATGTGAGATTGAAGGACATGCTCTGATCTGCAGCTGTACAGTAAGACCACCCAATGCTGCGGATGAAGGTCTGAAGTATTTTGTTGGTCATTCTGTGCCAATTTAATTTTGCCAAACGTAGCCTTGGCCCACTGGAGCGGGTAATGCTGCAAGATTTACGGTGTGTGAGAACCGGTGTGTGCGCAGCCATGTGTGAGGTAAAAGCTCCCTGTGTGATATGCCATTTTAGGGTCACATCTGCTTAAGGGTCTATAGAGTGAGCAGTGGCAGGATTAGATTTGGAATATTCTTTATTTTAGTAGCTTTACTTGTAAAAGGATGCTCTGCATTGGACTGTGACACATGCTATATACGAGGTAAATATGGTCAACAATTTATATGCCAAATCATAATTACAAGAAATGGCCTCTGCAAATATGTTTGGATATCTTGTTTGCTTATTTAACACTGTTGGTTAGGTTTAGGGTAAGTTGTGTGTTATTTTCCAACTAAAATAATGTCCATGGCAAAATGTTAGCAAAATGGTATTGCATTGCTTCTTGCACAAGTCACAACACATTCAAAGTAAAATGCCCAGTAAATAGTATAGATGTGTTATAATTTTATTCAATTGGTTGTTGCCTGTATTGCTGCAGTTAAAAAAAAGAAAAAGAAATGTCCGATGACTGGCGCTACACAAGACCCTACTAATGACAGATGATGTTAACAAAAACTATATAATCATTGCATTTTAGTTCTTCTATCGTGACTCATGGGCAGTATCAAGGGATTAGCAGGTAAGTGCTCCACATTGCAAGTGTACCAGGTGAGCTACAGAGCAAATGTACTGTATTAGAAAAGCATTGGACCCAACTAAGCCTGGTTCTCCCAAGATTTTTTTCCCCATTCTCTCAAGGATGGGGTTTTGGTTCCTTGCCGCTGTCGCCTCTGGCTTGCTTAGTTGGGGACACCTGATTTTCAGTGATTGTCGTCGTCTTACTACAGAGACCGTCTTTGCATTTGATAAATAAAGTTTAATCTCGTCATTATACATTACAATTACTCTGTTGTTCTATTTGATAATGTTCAATATAAATAAAAGTGACTTGACTTGACTGGACATGATGTCAGTATTTGATTTTAGTTTGATGCTGACTAAACATTGGATTTTGGTTACAACCTAACAACAACAACAAAATATTAATGTCAGCTGACGTTGATATTGGACATCAATTTAACATTGACATTAGATGTTCCATTTAATTGGGTAATTTGGGTCACATGACGTCGCAAAATGAAATACAACCAAAATTCAACATCTTATGATGTGTGCATGCTCAAAATGTATTTTGAGGTCATAAACAAATAAGTCTATTAATCTGTTCCTATTTTTGTAAATGATGTGAACTAGAATAAAAGTGGTTGTTTTACTGCTGCTAATGAACTGCTGAAAAGTGTCACTATTGAAAGGTTCATATTTTGGTTTTGGGAGTCCCCAACAACTGTTCGACATGGATGCAAGCACAAAAAACACTTTCAATGTCTTATAAAATGCATTTATTTTCATCTTAGTTGCTCAACGACTCCCAAACGATTAGTTTTTCCAAACTTCTCTTTTGCGTGACGCTAATATGGGGTTATTGGTTCGATTGGTAAAGCAGCGTGTGTGAGTGCAGTGCTGCTTTGTGTACAGCTTTACAGTGTTTTTATTGCTCCAAAAGTGGCACCTGTAGTGGCAAAGAATTAATTTGTATTTTCATTCTGGCCAACACGAAAAAACCAACAAGTGGGTGGGCAGTCTGCTAATATTTAATTTTGACGTCAACATCAAACAGCTTGGGATTAGTTTTAGAAATGACTCATTTAAATGATTCAGAGCCTATTCTTTCTTTTGAGAGACAGTAATGATGCACTTTCAGATTTAAAACTTTGAAGAATGTTTTCATTCGCTTAGAACTGTTACACTCTGCATGAAAGCTCATTTTCATAAACCTATAATAGGGGCATTTTAAAACACAGTCAGATTAACGTATATCTGTTAAAGATTGCTTTTAGTGCCACTATCTGGACATTTCACTTTGATAGTGTTGCAAAATGTGCAAAATGCAACATAATATCATTTTGCAGAAATGCTGCTACAGCCATGTTTTTACAATGAGCCTGGCTTGAAAAAAAAAATAGTCCCCTACATAATTCAAAACAACTGGCTTAGCAAACAAGATGAAAACTATTACTGAAAAAATATTACTGTAATATTAAAACTAGAGTCCTCCAAGGTCATTTTCACTAAAGTATATAACAGAGATGCAGGATGGCTCAAGTTGAAGGCAAGAAGGCACATACAGGCAATAAAAAAAAAAAAAAAAAAAACTAGAGCATAAAGGATTCACAATATTGTATTGCAGTAGTGTAATCCTATTCATTATAATGTATTTTAAGGAGCTCAGATAGTTCTATCACCTACAGCTTAAGCTTGTTTTTGTTAATTGTTGCCCCATGAATAAATTATCTATAAAGTGTTAAACTATTTTGTTTAATTTTATATTCAGATGCAACTTTAGACTGAGACATATAAAAAATATAAATATGACATAACGAAATGTTAACTCTATAAGATGTTAGTCAAAAGACAGAAATTAATATTAAAACTGGTAGTAGCATCAAGAATCTCTGTCTGACAGAAGTGATAAGTGGATGAACCACAGTCCCACTACTTCACACTGCAGCATGCCTCTTATTTCCCCCAATCTCTCCACACAATCAGTTTTGTAAAGACCACATAAGATAAGAGGAGAAGAAGAGCATGCAGCACAGTGAAAGGTAAGTAAAAGAGAATTATGGGTAAATTGAGAAACCCTGAGAGTGCTTGTGAGTCTGAGAGTGTAAAGAGATGGTGATGTGAGAAGAGGACCTGGAGGTAATGATAGAGAGAGCGAGGAAAGAAAAAAAGAGAGGTAAAAACACATCATGCCTGTGGTCTTTTATTTCATTTCCAGCAGGGGAACCAAATTTCTGCAGAGAGCAAATGAGAGGACAGATTATTAGAGAGAGGGGGAATATACGGACATCCATTTTATTATGCTGAGAAAGAGAGTAAAATACATATAAGGCAACTGTTCCTTTTAGACATCTAAATAATAGAATGGCAGCAATTATATTAGTCTACATTTTATTTTGCTTTCAGCTACATTCAGCTCTGTTTTACTAGGTTTAAATTCATTCCTCAGAATTCCTCAGTCTGCAGATTCTAATTATGCATATTTTCTGATTTTGTCTGTCCATTATTGTGTGAAAAAAAACAAAACAAAACTGAAGATTGCACGATTTTCTACAAATATTTGATGAGTATGTACCACAACATACATTAAATTCAGTGCCTTCAGTTCAACATTCTGGGATTATTCATGGTTATTTATAAACCAACAGACATAAGACAAATAAAGGACGCAAGGCTGGTAGACAAAGAGTAACTCTTGTCATTTCACTAACTTGGCTTGGATATTCCTCTAAAACGTTAACACATTCTGATGAAGATATCTGCCTTTTTAGCCCCAGCTGCTGCTGTCATTTTCCGCTTCACTTTTTCAGAGTTCTCTGCAGAAACAAACAACTGAATGGCCCTTATGTGCCACTTCAGACCTGCTGAGAGAGTGATGCAATCCAATTTTGTATGTAGCCTATTACACAGAGACCCAAACTTTGAGACTGAATTCCCGGAAGGATATCTACCTTTTATCAGGCTGCCATCTGCCTGTCCTGGTCATTCTATAGCCAAACGGGTCAGGAAAGAGCACCATTACACTGATAGAGCTTTGCAAATTTTTAATGCAACTGTCATTCCTCTTTCAGATCGGAACTGAAGCAAAACAGCTGCTGTTACTTTAGAACTCTGAGAAAAGTGATGTCAGCGGAAATGGAATGTCATTTCAGTGGAAGAGGAAGTCATTAAATTAGGATTACGAAGACAAGCTATTTTTTCTTTGGAATAATGTGCCCCAGTGAATCATTCACAAGAATGTGCATTAAGAAAGTAAATGTGGTGAAATTTGATACCACATTGAAACTTCGAAATAAACCCATAGGATGGAAATTTGAACTCAGACAGACATTCATTGACCGAAGAGCTGAAAACGTTCCAATTCGTGTTAATAATTATTGATTGGATGCTAGCTGGATATCTGCAGTTCTCTGCAAGATCAATAGATGTGAAGAGCCGCTATGGAGTTTCCTTTCTATCTGTTTTATCTGATCTGTTCTGTAATTCTCTCCTCTCTGGAAAGACAGTTAGTTAATGCTGAGTACCGTGTGAGGCTTCTCGCTGAACTGAACAGACAGGAACTATACAGTAACTTTAAATGAGATCGTACCATTAAATCAAGTCTGAAGTTGGTGTTTAACTGCTGAAGCGTTTGGGTCATTTTGTTGTGAACTGAAAGGACAGGCTTTTCAGATTAAAGTTTAGGCAGACTTTGTGTTGACACGGCTGCTTAAAATCACAAATCTTTTCCATGAGGTTGTACATCGTGCGCAAAAATGTTAAATCTATAAATGAACACATAATGAGATGCTTACAAACAGAGTGACACTGAATTTATGTAACATAATCATAACACAGATTTGTAATTATATAAAGCACAATTGTTTTAGCTAAAAACATGTCTAATTAACAGCAAACACGATGAGTTTCTGTTAATCATCTTTTCATTCTGGCTGCCAAAACATTAATTCATCCATTCCATCCAGCAAGAAAATTCAACGCTTTGCATATGCAAATATAAAGTTTGCAGAAAATCAATGATAAAACCTTCATAATTACCCAAACCTGGCACAACAATATTACATACAAAGTTGTTCCCAAAACATCAAAGAAGAGTGAAAGTGTGCAGATACACTGACTCAAACATAACACTGTTTGACCTGGTGAGAAATTTATATCAAAGCCTGAGAGCATGTGGTCAAATACATGTGAGAAATTGAAGCATCGTTCTCTACCAGGTCTGAAACCAATAACACAAATAAACCACAAAAGCTATACGTGTGGAAAAAAACCTGGCAAATACTCAAGCAAACAATAATGAGTATTTACATGGAGGCAGTGTTCAATAGCAGCTCCTGCTGGGCTAAAGCAATGTGTGTTTTCAGATCAGTTTTAATGATGCAAAAGAGAAGCAGACAGAAAACAAACAGAGACTCCAGGGTAGCTTGATGTGTTGACAATTGCTGAAAGGTCATGAAAATTGATAACTGCATTTTTGCCCGTGAGAGTGAATTAACATTTCTATTTGTATTGTTTTTGAGTAGCCTGAGTAGTTGTTTTCTTCCACAAATATAAAATACCATTGCATTGCTATGCGTTTGGACATGGTTCCATGGTATTATCACACCTTTGATACCATGATATTCTTTAAAGCACTGTGATATATGGTAGTATTATGATATTGCCATGTAATACATCACCGTATCATGGTACTACCACATTTTCATATTCTTTAAATCTTTCTTGACAAGACATTTCCTGTCAAGTTCTGGATACGCCATGAGAAAGTAATGGGATTATTTTGCTGGAAAAGAGCATGTAGGTATGTGTAATATCACTCAAATTAACCTTTGCTTGCCGCTTGCCACTTGAAAATGGGTCTTACACTTTGGATGTTATGCTGCATGCCATAGATCATAAGGCAAGTGCATAAGGCATACGAGGCAAGTGCAAGTGAGCTCAATAAACTGCATGTTCTCGCTTGAACACCCGCATTGCCTTTGACACAATTTCTTTATTACTTTTTACTCCTTTAACATTTGTTACATCAGTGGCACAGCAGTGGATCTGTTTTACAGAGGTATATCGAAGGTATTTTGTGCTCAGTAGAGCTGAACTGCCTGTAACAATTAAGAGCGATGAGAAAGAATTTAGAAGACTTTAGCCATTTGGTTAAAAACAGAAATATATCACTTAAATTTTATATTTATAATAAACTTAGAAATAATTATTTATATAATCCTTATTCTACTTTTTTAACTTCTCATTTGGCATTCTTAGCAAAACATTTTTAAACAACTGAAAGGATATGTAGAATATGCAAACTATATGTAAGTTTAGAAATAGAAAGTAGATTTTACAGTAACTCTACCTGCAGTCTTGAGCCAGTTACTTATCATGGTACTCTTGGAATATCGGATCAATGTTACAGTGGAACAAAATAATCATCAGAAGCAAGATCCAATAGCCTTGTGTAAACCCAACATTTAACCATGTATATGTTGGAATAACCTTTGCCACCATTTAAATATTTGTTTTATAACAGTCTGAATCCTTTCTGATAAAGCCAAAGGCATTACGAGACAAACATTTAATGCTATTTAATAAAAGGACATCCGTCCAACTCTCCTGACACTAATAATCTGTAAAGCAGAGTGGTCTGAATTTAGATTACTGATTAAATTTCATTCAGCATGTACTGTAGCTTTGCATAAATTTCTACAAACCACTTCCTTATCAGCAATCTGCCTTTCTACAAGCATATTTATATGCCGTCAATTTTCCCTGAGTAATGAATAGATAATTTCATGTATGCATTACATACAAATGTATGCATTAGAAAATTGATTAATCATTGGGTGAATTATTTTGTAATAAACTAATTTACCATGTTATAAGAGCATTCAAACACTTGCCCTAAACGTAAAGAAATTACAAAAGTAAACCTTCAAATCGCATCCTACAACTATTAAAACTTCGAAATGCATGCTGGAAAATACATTAATTTTAATAAGCCAAACTGCTCCCTGCAGCTGAAAATGCAGTAACAGCATAATAGAATTTCACATTGAGATAAAACTGCCAGGCAAATGAATGTCAGCACCAAGGACAGCGGCATTCAGCTGCTTCCCCTCATTCAAGTTATCCAAGAAACCAAGCAGTCATATAAGAACTCACGAGAGATTGAGATGCAGGCATCAACCAAGTTCATCAATGTGAATGTGCTGTATATGCGTTTTATTTAAATTCATGAGGCATGGAGGTAACCTTGTCGCTGTGATGTCAGTTAATTGTAACAAAGAAAGAATTCAAAAGTGAAAATTTACAGTTTTACCTTGAGTTGCAAACAAGCAATTTCATGTTAGACAAAGAAAATATGCTTCATGTGGTAACATCTAAATGATTAATTCTCCTCTACACAGAAACAATAGTTAATACCATTAAATGATCCTAAACAAAAGATTTGGATCAAGCAGAAATGGTTAATTGTACAGTGTACGCACATAATACATATGCATGCAGACACACACACACACACACACACACACAGAGAGGACAGCATATGCTCAAACTGGGTGGCTACTTCTGACAACAGTGACAGCAAGGGAAATAGTAAAGTGGCATATCCTTGACCCTCTTTTCCATATTTTACATTCTACACTCCCACCACCTGGGATGTAAGAATGGAAGAGTACACGTATGTTTGAGTCATACCGCCTGTCTATTTTGTGTATTTAAAGGAACAGTTCACCCCAAATATGAAAATCTGCTAAAATTTTACTCACCCTCAGGCCATTTAAGATGTAGATATGTTTGTTCTTCATAGGAACAGTTTGGGGAAAAGCAGCATTGCATAACCTACACACCAATGAATCCTCTGCATTCATATTTCCTCTAGACAACAGTTTCAAGTTCAAATATTGAAAGCTTCATACAACACAAGATATGTGGAATAGAAAGTAATGTAGTGAAATTGGATGCAATGTTTGACTCTTATTCTCACGGTACCCATTCACTGCTGATGATCATGGTGAGCAAGAGATACAACACTAAATTTCTCCAAATCTGTTTCAATGAAGAAACAAACTCTGCACATTTCTTATTTTGATGTAAACTATGTATTTAAAAGGGTCATATGATGTTGCTAAAAACATTAGTTCTTTGGCATTATGCAATGTGTTTAAATAGTTTAAGTTTTAAAAAACACATTACTTGCCACATACTGTACGTTTTTATTTCTCCTCAAATCCCCGCCTCCTGAAACGGGTCTATTTGAACAAAACCCATCGTTCTAAAAACAACAGGTGTACTGTGATTGGCCAACTATCCAGTGCACTGTGATTGGCTGAATACCTTAAGCGTTTTGGCGGAAATGTTACTCCTCTTATCATAACAACATGATGCCGCGTCCCGGCGCCAAGACACCAAGACAATAAAACACATTACAAACAATGCATTTGCTGCATCTAGTGGAGGTATAAATGACTGATTATTACGACTGAGTACTGTCTTTTTACACGTCGTATTGCATCTTTGTGTAAACATTTGGCCGGTGAAATCACAAATTGGGGACGTGTTTAAACTTTTATAAAGAATCTCTTTGGTTTTGAGACTTTAGTTTTTGAAACTTTACAGATCTTCTTTATGCACCAAGAGGTTGTAACGCTTTAAAGAGAAAGGGAAATTTTAAATCCCAACATATGACCCTTTAAGATTTGCATGGCATGTTTTTGAACAACAAATAAAAATTTACATCCTATTTAGAAATCAAGGGTCTTTTGGAGTGTAATGCACCACCACACATATACTCCAGTAACATGCTTAAACCTCTCTGAGTGAAAACAACAGACTCCAAGAAGCGTTTTGTCATGCAGCAATAACAAACACTCTACTCAGATCAAGCAGATTCAAGTAGGTGCTTAAGCATCAGAGTTAAAGTGCTGCAATTTCAGCAGCGAGCACATGCAATATAAACAGCAGTCCTGTCTCTGTGTAATTAAAGAAGTTGGAGGGTTAGTAAAAGCTGAGCGTGATGAAGAACTGTGGGTATTGATCTGAACAATAAGGAGAGGAAGCGTAATGAACTTCTCCACAGATGATGCCAATAAATATTCTAGCTGCAAGAAGATCAGCAATCAACCACTTCAAATTATCAGCCAGCAAACCCGAGGCAAAGTCACACTGAGTCTGGTGCTTTCCAATCAACTCCATGTCGCTAACATGGTGAGGACTTAAAATAACTAGAAAAGGTCCCCATCTGTGACTTCCTATAATTATATTCTTAATTATATCAGTGAATTAACAGCTTGTTTTTGATGTGCAATTAAACACAGACATGACTTTGGACAAAAAAAGAATCAAAAAACTCAAATGCATGCATCAGAAATTGAAAATTGACATATATTAACCATACGTGGCCAAACATGGAGTGTACCGAGCAGCAACAATCGCTCTGCTGTTTTGAGAAATTTTCATGGCAGGTTTTCTTTGAAAACGGAGCAGAAGTAATTAAAGTAAGTAAAGACATTTTCCTACTGCTTTAATGAAGCCAGCTACAATTGGTTACCGTGGCTTCAGGTTCCGCCGCTACGCATACGTCATCGCAATGAGTGGTCTGATTGGTTGTAGATTCGTCCAGTAGTACACAGAGGCATCTGATGGATGCATGTTAAGCCCACCTCCCAGAAGATGGGTAGTAAAGTAGCTTGGCCAGACTAAGCTCAGGTTACGAGTCCCTATGGGAACATTCAAAATTTCTCCCTTTGACATTATTTCTCTCTTCCTCTCTACCATCTTCTCTTTCATCGTCTATGCTGTCATCACCCATTAACTAGCTGGAAAAAGAAAGAAAGCACAAACTCACACATGGGTCTGATTCCATGCTTGCTCTCTCCATCATTAAAAGGCCTCTCTTTTTCACACATTGCCCTTGTCAGTCCTCCAGAGCATTCTAATGAACTGGTTATTCTTATCTACTTCTACCCTGCTGCTTTCATCTTGGCTCGTTCTTACTGCTCCTTATTGTGCATCAGGTTTACAATATGCATGCATCTCATTCACATGACACTTCTGATTTTGAAAAAAGTAATATGTCCTTCAAAACAACAGCAGAGATGTCTTAGTGAGTATCCAGGTGGGAGGTTCTGTGCAGTATATAACAGACTAGCAATGAGGGACAGCGGTCTCAGTAGGGCAATGTCTATTAACTTCAAGGCAAGCTGTGTATCCTGAAGAGTTTCATCTGTGACTGCCCATGTAAAATGGACTGGAGAAGTGAGAGGGACCAGGATCCATAATTTAAGCATTTGAAAACTGAAAATGAGATTGTGCGCCAAGGGTGGGGAAAATTGAGTGTATGAAGCAGCAGTTGTTTTTTTTTCCAAATTGCAATAGACAGTGCACTTTGCAAAGAGACTGGAATTGGTCAGTTAGAGACATAATTCAAATGTCCAGTTCTAATGAAATTGCACATTGCACACAAAACACAACTTCTAGGCAAAAAGTTTTATTCCATTATAAAAATGGAATATCATAAAATTATCATATATATTATATATCATCATATAAATCACATTATTTCAAATATTAAATGACTTTTTAATATAAGGCCCTATTAGGTTAATGAATGACAATAATAAATACATTTAATATTAACGTAATACAGCTTTTGATTTTAATAATGCATTGCTGGTTAATAAACATTAAGATATAAATTAAGAAGTAGTTTGTGTTAACTAATGTAGCTAACTAATGTTGAAATAAATGAAAATATTCACTAAATGAAATATTGTAATTTTTTTATTTAAAACCAGGTTAACTTAATAGCAATATAACATTATATAAATGATTTAAACAAACAAAAAAAATTGTCACTGTAATGACAATTGGATTGAAAATAATGAAAACCATGCCAAATTGAAAGAAACATATTGTTTAAGGAAAACACATTGTTCTTTTTCTTATGCTGTTTTGTGATGTTGACATATTTTGTGAGAGTCACCCATGAACTGTGGTGTATGATAAGCCATTTCAGCCACTGAACAACAAGAGGACATTCTGACCCATCATCCTGCAAGACATAAACATTACTGCTTTCTCACCCATCTCTCCTTCTCTCTAACTCACATCAGCCATCAGTCTCAGCTGATTTAGCTTATTAACAGCCAGTCTCACCTGTATCAAAATGTGTCCAGTAGGGATCCGCAGCAAGGTCAATAATTGTCAATAATGTTATTAGGTCTGCCCTGTTCAGCATTTTCATGGGAGGCACAATATACCCTAGAGATTTTCTGAAACAATACTTCAGCTCACATTGTTCCCTCACTAATTCCCTTAGGAGTGACTTCATTTACTGTACTTACATTACATAACATAACTTACATTTACTGATGCTTTGGATGAAGTGTAAGCTGCAGGATATACTTATAATTATACTAAAATAATACTTATAATATACTTATAATTCATTGACTATATTACCCAATAAAACATTGCAAATAACTGATTGCTGCAATGAAATTCTATTGTATCAAGTCCTGCTGTTGAGGGCAATTAGAATTCACCCTGTGCACCTGTTGACTAGGGAATTAAAATCAAACCCGCCACAGTGTCTCGTGGCATCCGACTGTGTGGGCCTATGAACACACCCACACACACACTCCCTTACACTTGCCTCCGTAGCTGTCATCAGTTACTGTGACATGCAATCATAATGTTGCAAGAATCAACTTTCAATCAATCTTCATGTTACCCTTTACTTAAAACCCAGGCAATGTTTCTACTTGCCTTTCTCACTTTTACCCCTTTTTTCATCGTATCCTCATTTTCAGTCATTTCCTTTTTCTATTTAAATATATATTTTTAGGGTAAAGCACAAGTGGTGCGAGTCCCCTATTGAAATGGCTTAGTTTCTTCTTCTTCATCTCCAAAATGTATCACATATTTGAAAACTCATAAAACATTACATTTGGGCCAGAAGTGGTAAAAATGTTTATCTGAAATGGGTTTCAGTAGTGGGAGTGGCAAAATGGCTCAATAGCATCACCTATAAAATTTCATACATGTATAATATACTAATACCTCAAAAGGTCTTCCGATATGAAATCCGAAACACAACAGCCTGTTATTTAGAATTTTCTCTGCAACTTTTGTGCTGTTATTACCATATTCAGTCATTGTGTGTCATTGTCAAGCTCCTCCTACAGATTTAAACATATCCACACCAAATTTGGTCAGTCTAATCCAAAGCTCTTTGTGATGTTAAATTGTAAAGATTTTGAGTTTTCTTTGAAGGCCATGTCCATGATGGTCTGACAAACTTTGATGTTTCGCCATGAGCACAAATACTTCTAAATACTTCAAAATGTATATCTTAACATTAATTAACCAGCATTTAAAATGCATTATAATAATAAAAAGCTAATATTATTTAATATTTACACATTCACAATTTTAATAACTAAATTTAACAAAAATTAATAACTAATGTAATAAATTTATTTATTATTGTTCATTTATGTCATCCATTAACTCATGTTACCTAATAGGACCTTATTTAAAAAAGAAATTTGATATTTAGATTAATGTGATTTATATGTTGCTATATAAGAACACAAAAGAGCACAAAACAGAAAACCTGGGTCCGGGTGTGAGGGCCCCTTCAAAGTTACTTACATCTTTAATTTAAAACATATTCCTGTGATAAAAGAAGCAGAATTTCAGCAGCAATTAAGTTTTCAGTGTCATGAACTTTTGATTAGTTCAGTGTAAGTGTCTTTCAAAAAAAAAGAAGATAAATACAATTAAAATGAATGAATGGATGAACCAATCGATCGATTAGATCCTCAGATCAATTTTTTTATATTACTGCAAAATTTTGTCAAAAAGAAAAGAAAGTGTAAACAGCAGCACATGATATCTCAGATTTCTACAAGACTGTTCATGTACTAAAACTGTGCCTTTTTTATGCTTGACTTGATTTTACATTTGTATAACTCACGTGTAAATGAAACACGGGGCGAGGGAAGAAAGGACGGATCAACTCAAGGTAATGATATGGATCACTCACACACACGCTTCAATTAAACAGACACAAGTGTGGCCCTAGGGGAACCTTTAATGATCACAAGCCAGGAAGACTCAATACAAATCAGCTTTGAGAAGAGCAGAGCCTGAGGGTCAACTTCTGCTGTTCTTAACAGCATTGAATCGTAGGCCCACCCGCCATCCCACCTACACATGCAAACAACTCACAACAGAAACAGAGCAAGAGGAAGCCAACGCAGTCAGATAGGTGTGTAGCACAAAATCGATTGTTCACACACTCATACACATAAATCCGTTCAGAAAACACAAATGTGATGTGTCACTTGGTATTCAGCAACATGAATGGATATGCAAACATACAGCCCCACACAATTCTACCTCAAGCGCCCATAAACAAAACTTCCTAGAATTAGACTGATGAGAATACATGCTGAGCTCTTTTTTGTGTGTGTGTGTGTCTTTTATCAAGATTGTGCAGCATTTAGGATTGAATAAAATATGCTTTTAAATTCCAGTTTAATTCCAGATTTTATTTCATTGAAACCTAATAAAAATGATGCCAAATATACTTTACAATAAGTGCAATACATGTAATTTTAAAAGAAGAAAAGTTTGCATTATGAATTGACAAAAGCTTTGTTTGACAAACAGATACTGTATATACTGTAAACATTATTATTAATTTTTTTATTGATCAAATAAAATCACAAAATCAGTCTCAACATATTAAACAGTAATCCAATCCTCCAACTCATACCTGGAATTAAAAACCAGTATGCATTAAAAGCATTACTTAATGTCACCAAATAAGAATTAACTTTTGAGATTTGCAAACTCATATCTGGGTTATGTAATATAAATCTGTTATTTGGCTCCAACTTATTATTGCAGACATGTGACAAGGACTACTCAATAAGACTCATTACTCTCTGAAGTATCAGTGCTATGAATGAGTTAAACTAATTTTCTTTCAGTAGTAGACTAATTTCACTTCAAGCGGAGCAAATATATCACATGCTAACCTCATTAGCTGATTTCATTTTGTGATGTTAAATAAAGAATATCCGTTTGTTTCACTGACTACAATATGCTAGATGACTGGTAAGTTAAAATAAATAAAATGTTAAGAACAGTATTTTACTGGGGACCCCTCATAGGTCAGAGAAGACCATCAATCATCTCGACCACTGACTTACCATCTATATGCCATTATTTACATTTATTATTTAGAATATTCATAAAAATGATGAAATATAGCATACTCAAATGGGCAACATGTCATCCATTTAAATTCTATAATTTGCATTTTTTATCATTCAGCAGATGCTTTGAAGCAAAGAGACTTACAAGCAATGTGCCATAAGAGACAACAATACCTGTTGTACACTGTGCCAATTTTAAAGTATGCAGATTAGTACATATTAAGCTAGGTGCTTTTATTGGGGCTGTAAAGTACATTTTACCTTTCACACAACCACTTTTTTAAAACATTTCATTGTGACATGTAATGAGAACATTTGGTTTAATCAGCAAAACAAAACAGAATGATCTTCTTCAAATTGGTAGTTTTAAGAATTATTTCATTTAACAGCAAACCATGCATGCTTCATGTTTGATATCTGATTTGGGAAACAACTCACAACATTCAGTCTACATTAAGAAAAACTAAAACTGACAAAAATCCATGAATCAAATGTTAGTGTTATCAATGAGAGATTTGACACTGCTATTCAGACAGTAGCCTAATTACTTTATGTACCTGCATAGATTTACACATACCATTTACCATAGTAACAATGTACTGGCTCTTTAAAAAAAAACAAAAAACATGCTCTTAAAGTATGAATGAACTTGACCTTTTCAGATCGGGGTGAGTTACAGTAATTTAGCAGCCTCTGCCACGTCACACTTTTATAATAAATGGCCTGGGCTTTATTTGAACATTATTTGGACATTACTGGTGAGTTTCCTGCCTTCTGCGTCTCTCTCTCTCAGGTGTCCCCCTCTTTAACGGGACCCATGACCACCTCTATGACCTCTCTGATGGGCTTTTCACAAAATCATTGATTAGTTCCTCTCCATTGCAGTCTATCTTGCTCTACAGTATGTTGACAAATTGCAAGTGCTCTCTCTCTCTCTCTCTCTCTCTCTCTCTCTCTCTCTCTCACACACACACACACACACACAATGAATGTGCTCTAGCACAGTAAACAATACAGCCAACTTGCTATATAAGAAAAAATTAGCAATTAGACCAATCTCATTTTAATACTATAGGAAAGTCTCATTTTATATCCTGCTTTGAACATAATTTACAAAATAAAACAAAACAATTTAAAATGGGTATACATCAAATAATTTGTACTATTGTATATATTAAAATGAGTACAGATGCCAATTAAACAATTTATTTTAACCTAATTATGCAGCACAATTAATTAAAACCAAAGGCTAGTCTAAATAATACACATTTGTTGAAAAAAAAAATCACTTTGTGATTAAATATTTATTTAAAATATGCTAAAATGTTTGCGGGAAAGCTGCATTGATAACCTGTTTTGAGATCAGTAGATTACAATTCAACACTTACTTGTCAAAATAATACCAAAGCTAACAGAAAAATAAAGCCAAGTTCAAATAGATGATGCGGACAGTAACCTAGATGCTTACATTGAATTTGACGGGGTTTCACATTATTCAAAGCCACAATGGCATTGTTACAACAGTGACACCCAGCGAGTAAAGATGCCGAAAGCCTTAGTTTCTTCACAGTTCACGGTCCTTTTCCACCTCTTAACAACGTTATTCCTGACAACGCCTAGTGCAATAA